>OX411550.1:41798604-42368807 GCA_948146395.1 Fragum whitleyi | reverse complement strand
CTCTCTCTCTCTCTCTCTCTCTCTCTCTCTCTCTCCTCTCTCTCTCTCTCTCTCTCTCTCTCTCTCTCTCTCTCTCTCTCTCTGGCTCCTCTCTCTCTGGCTTCTCTCTCTCTCTCTCTGGCTTCTCTCTCCTCCTAGCTTCTCTCTCTCTCTGCCTTCTCTCTCTCTCTCTCTCTCTCTCTCTCTCTCTCTCTCTCTCTCTCTCTCTCCTCTCTCTCTCTCTCTCTCTCTCTCTGACTTCTTTCTTTCTCTGGCTTCTCTCTCTCTCTGGCTTCTCTCTCTCCCCGGTTTCTCTCTCTCTCTCTCTCCGGCTTCTCTCTCTCTCTCTCCGGCTTCTCTATCCGGCTTCTCTCTCTCTCTCTCTCCCCCCCCCCCCTCTCTCTCTCTCTCTCTTTCTCTCTCTCTCTCTCTCTCTCTCTCTCTTTCTCTCTCTCTCTCTCTCTCTCTCTCTCTCTCTCTTTCTCTCTCTATAAAGGCCCGTTGTTCCGTCTTTTCTTAAATGTTGGCGCTCATCAGGTGTAGACTTTTAGATTTTCATCTCACCTTATCATTAATGACAAATAGTGTTATCTTTTGACCAATAAACCTGTAGGTCAGCTTAATCAGTCTGTACTTGCGAGGTTTTATTAGTCGACCATCTACGGAAACATTTTGAAGCAAAATGTTGAGAAATGAGCGAGGCCATCAGTCATCTTATTAACTTTTGATTCATCGATCGGGTGATAGAATTATCTGCGAAAAGGCTTATCACTTGAAGACACAAGAAAATCTTTAGCCACTTTAAGCCTTTATTACATAGAGAAATTGTCAAATTGTATTACACATTGTATGAACTGAAGATTTTTACCCGGTGTAATTATTATTATCGCTATAGGTGTTTTCGCCTGTATTTTTATTCGTTTGTCACGTACTCACATGTTGCGCATAATGAAAATGTCTTCAAGTTGTTGATTTATCACCACGACAACCGCACCTGGATAAAAAATATTATTAAACGATGGAAATAACATAAGTCGATGTATCATGGAGACGGAAATGAAAGCGCGACTGTATCGGTTTCTACAATGAGCCTGTGCGGGAGTTGCCGACAATGTCAAATATGCGCAAAGCAAAGACTCTGACCAGCCTATGCATCCGCACAGTCTGACCGGAGTCTTAATTACACGTTAAGTAGATAGATAAGGTCTCAAAGTATCTGTTGGCCAATTTTACAGTATGTGGCTGTCAACGCTACTCAATGTTGCACCTCACGAATGTTTCAAATTCACGTTGGAAATGTCACGCACAGGCCCAAATCACACTATTATCACGTCCGAGGTATTTTTTCTAATTTACGAAAAAGTCCGAGCGATGTTCCGAATGATTATCATCAGTGAGTATCGCGGGTCCTTACGGGAGTACAATTAACTCCGAACAAGCTATTTCATGACAGCATATATACTTAAGACTATAAATCATCAGGAAGTTTGTTTATGATTAATTTCCTCAGTCCGACTCCATTAAAATCATGAAGTTCACTCAATTTGAGCATGGGACAATACTTGTTGAACTCATTCTTTTTTGCTAGGGAATGGAGAATTAGCCTTCAAAGTCTTGCACGGCCAAGTTGCCCCCCCCCCCCCCCTCCCTCCCCCCCACACACACAAAAGACCATTCGCATTTTAAATTCTTCTCCAAGATAATGTTTTAGTTATACCTCGTATGACAAAATGGTGTAGTGATGAGAGCAAAGCACATTTTTATATTCGACGAAAAATAAGGTGAGGTGGAAGTTTAAATAAGTTTGTTTTGACAATAAATGCTCGAAGTTATTCGCCCATGATACTTTTCCCAGTCTAATGGTTTTGCCAATAAGCTTACAGCCTATTTTAAAATAGTTCGTTGATAATAAAAAAGTAGTTCTTTTAAAGGAGCATTATTTATAGATGAAACTGATAAACATCTATTGACAAAATGTGGCTTTTGCTTTTCTATTCTTGTTCAAGTTGTTCTGATTAAAATTATAACCTTTTTATTCGTGAGGAATATAAAAAAACCTATTTGTCTTTGGCGCAGAAATATGTAAACAATTATTACGAAACCGAAAATAGAAAAATAAAATTCACGATGGTCTGAGCTATTAGCAACGGTAAGCTTTTAATACCATTGATGTAGTCTACGTGTCAAATTCAGATTAAAAGATCAAATACCATTTTTTTCTCGTGAATGCAACCATTGGGTGCATTAAATACTGCGTCTTTTACAATTACTATACATGTTGCGTAACCTCAGTCATTACAGGCCGGTGACCTTATCGTCACAATTCAGGGATCATTTGAAGATGAGACATTTTATACCCCCACAACGAAGTTATGGGGGAGTATACTGGAATCAGGTTGTCCGTCTGTCCGTCCGTCCGTAGACATAATTTTGTGTCCTCTTCTCCTCCCACAGTTTTGGACCAATTTTGCTGAAATTTTATCAGGTTGTTTTCCTATCATATGAAGTTGTGCACCTGCAATTTTCATCCAGATCCGGTCATTAGTTTGAGAGTTATGCCACTTTGAACTTTTTAAGGAGGGGTTACATTTTTCTAATATTGTGTCCTCTTCACCTCCCACAGTTTTGGACCGATTTTGCTGAAATTTTATCAGGTTGTTTCCCATCATATGAAGTTGTGCACCTGCAATTTTCATCCTGATCCAGTCATTAGTTTCAGAGTTATGCCACTTTGAACTTTTTATGGAAAGGGGGGGGGAGTAGTCAAAATTTAAAATTGCAAAACTCAGTATACATTAGGGGAGTTACCAAATTGGGTAAATAATCCTATCATTTGAAGTTGTGCACCTGCAATTTTCATTGTTTTGGGGTCACTCTCAAAGGTCAAGGTCACAGTAATTTTTTTTTTCAATTTTAGTCTTCGGACTCTAAATCGAGAATCAAGCAAGCTAGAATCATGAAACTCTATGTAAATGTTACTTGTGACTAAAGGAAGTGCCCTATCGTTTTAAGGTCACATAAGTCAAAGGTCAAGGTCACATTAAATTTTTGTTCAGTTTTTGTTTCCAGACTCTTATTCAAGAACCAATGGATCTAGTTCTGCCTGAAAACTCAATGAATCTAGCTTAACCCTTTCCTGTTCAATCCATGGTTTTTACGTCCCTAAGATTTTGTAATTGAGAAAAAATTGTAGAAAATGATGAAATTGTTTGTGACAAACAATTTCTTCTTTTTCTACAAAATTTTCTACCCTACTGAATTGTTATTTTTCAAATTAAATCCACTTTCAATTTTCATCTGCAAAACCTTTGAATTTGGACAGGTCCAAAATTTTGTAAAACAGGAAAGTGTTAAGGAGAGAAAAATCTTAAAGCAAAATTTAAATCATTGAAGGATTATGTTGGCTCAGTGCAAATCAGTTGTAACTGCCTATAATATTTATTATAGGCAGTTACAACTGGTTTGCGCTGAGCCACCCATTTTTTAAACTTTCTCACCAAATATTCTCGATTTCTCATTAGCTTCAGATAAATGAGATATTTTGCACATGCTATTGTGAGTCAGGCTGAATTATCTCAGTAATAACGTGTGGCGCAGCAACCTGCCGTTGTCAGTATCTACCTTCGAACAGGGAAAGCTAACGGGGATAGCTAGATAGCTCGACCTACCTTCCCTCTGGGCTTAAATTGGGTCTCTGATCGGATCTCGGGCTGAAACCGGGGCTTTCAGTAACGCTATCTATCTTGCATTTCACTCCTATTATGATCCGCGAAATGGTTAGTCATCAGGCCATGATTTATCTTAATTTTAACATTCAATAGCCCTGAATGAATGCAGGGCTACACTCTGCGTGCAGAATCAAACTGGCAGCTGATTGCTTCGTTATACAGTTAGCAACAACGTGAAGTTGACAAGATGGATGATTTTGGAATGTTTTTTGAATGAAATTGAATGAGTGCGTGGACTGAGTTTTGGGTGAAATTCAAGTGAGGTAATTCAATATTTCTAATTTTATTCAAGGTGAACACAATTGGCAAAATTTATTACCTCCCTTTATTCAAAATATTTGTAATTTTTTGTTTGTGTGTCTTCGTGGGACATTTTAAAATAAACACCAGCCAAAACAATCATAGAATAATTTGATAGATTAGAATGATCAAATGTTGATCGATTTGAACGATTTCGAAATGTTTCTAATAATTTCGGAGCGTTTTTGATTGATTTTAGTGAGTGTATTAATGAATGAATGAATTGAGCGCTGAGTGAGTAATATTGAATGGTTTTTATCCCAGTGAGTGTTAATTTCACAATGTTACTAACTGTAATTACCTTGGAAAGTAAAACTTTTTTCTTTAAATGACAGCAGTAGATACAGCCAAAAGGCAGAGAACAGGGATTTGTTTTGTTAGAAAGTAATAGGTCTTTTTCACCCCGCTTTCCTCATTTGATCATGAACTTGTTTTGATTTGTTGTAAATTATTCATAACTCAATGAATAAAAGGTGAGAGTACCGGTACATTCTCCTTTGCCCTTTAAATATCCGAAAGCTACGACTACAAAGATGTGTAGTCAAAATTTTGTACAGTATTGTAACAGACCTTATTCTAACCTTATTTTTTCAGACTGAAATGTTTTCATTCAGCCTGGAACTAACAATTCACCTTGTACTGTTTCTTATGGTTGTCATTTGACCTAGCTATATAATCATTACATATGCTTCAACTACCGCTTGAAATTTGTAAACAACTGTCCAAATGAAATCCACCGTTGATATCTAAAGACAATGACGTATTATTCTCTATAAATCATTAGTATCTTTTCTTTAATTTCTGAGAGTAGCGCGTATTTCAGTGAAAACCTCCAAATTTGCTGAAAGATGGATTTTTTTTTCAAATATCATTTCTAAACGTAAAATATTACTTGTACACCATTACCATTAAAAATGTTGACACTTTTTTATAAGCATATGCAGAACTTGAGTAAGTGTTTGAAATTTGTGAGTTATCGACTCCTTAACCATGAAATTCTTTGGCTCAAACTGATTGTAAAGGGGTCTAAACAACAACAAAACGAACTGGGGGACAGAATTCTACAGGTCTCAATGTCAATTTCAAGACCTTTTTCTTGTAAAGATCTGAAGTTAGTACTTAATTTGTAGAAATCTAAAAAGTAACTTGTTATATACACTCCTCAAAACTCCTAAGCGGCCACTTGCTTTTTTTGACATATGTTGTAAATGCCGCATGATTTCAACACGATTTCCAATGAATAATGTGGCAAGCCATTCATTAAGTCATCAAGAAAAAAGAAGCAAGGAAATCCAACAGGAAATGTTTTAAAATTAAACGAATGTAGGAGTACCCTCGATTTCAAAGTTAACATTTGTGGGTGGGGTATTTTTGACATTTCTTGTTAGGTTAAGGAATGTGTCGAGAGTGGTGGTATATCTTTTATATTTAAGATATCCGTAGATGTTCTACTACTGATGTCAGTACCCGAAATTGATAGGATTTGCGTTTTCCAAGTGTCAAAAAATTCAGATTACTCTAAAAATTGTCAATTTTGTGACTTTTGAATATGAGGGTACAGGGTTTTGATTTCGTCTTCAGGATTTAACGATGCATGATTCTACAAAGGAATTGGACAGACTGGTGACTAAATGGCCACTCTTTTGAAATACAAAGATCACATTTCAAAATAATCGCGTAAAGTGAGTTAAAAATAGAAAAATATGAGGTGACCCTTAGAACTTTTGAGTAGTGTATTATACGCATGATTGAAAATTAAAGTGATAAAACCCAGTTTTGACGCTTAGAAATTTGACTCAATTGGGACAAAATGAACCCCTCGAAAGGTAATTCTATGGGTCAAAACTGGGTGTTTTCTAAAATTGGGTCATAGTGTACTACTATTTACCCATTCTTCTTTTCCATTATAGCCCTGCGCTATGTCGCCGAGCAAATGGGCAAACTAGCCACCAAGGGCAAAACACAAGACGCTGGGATTATCAAGGGTGTCGTAGAGAAGAGTATGACTGTAAACGGAAGCAATGTAGGAAAACCTAAAGTAAACAGTAAGTGTGCACATGAACATCTTTTGAATGTTAGGCCTTTGTCATTCCAGAGGTACAGATAAGAGGTGGCAAAACCAGTCTAAAATCTTTATTTCTCACTGAAACCTTATCCTGTGGGTACTCATTTGAATCGTCTTGACAAGACGATTCAAATGAGTACCCTCTAAATAGGTTTTGTGCAAAGTTAGTTTAAAAAATCTTAATTGAAATCCAAAATAGTCCCCCACCCATCTGTAGCTCTGTCATACGACATCAGGCATGTTCCGAAGTACAGATAAGAGGGGGCAAAGCCAGTCTAAAATCTTTATTTCTCACTGAAACCTTATCTTGTGGGTACTCATTTGAATCGTCTTGACAAGACGATTCAAATGAGTACGCACAAAATAGGTTTTGTGCAAAGTTAGTTAAATAATCTAATTGAAATCCAAAATAGTCCTCCACCCACCTGTAGCTCTGTCATACGACATCAGGCATGTTCCGAAATACAGATAAGAGGGGGTACCACCAGTCTAAAATGCCCCTTTTTCTACTTTTTCAAATTTTTGCATTATCCTGCACCTGCTGCTGAGCGTTGGCACCCGTAAGCGGTGCTCTTATTCTACCAATTCTCACACGATCACGCCTTTTTTAACATATCAAAATGATACTAAGTCTAAGCTTAAGTTTAGGGGAAACATAGCATGGGCAATATCTTCATTTTCGGTTTTCTTAGTTTATAGGAAACACAGCATGGGCTATATTTTCATTTTCCGTTTTCTTATTTCATAGAAGTAGATCTACTTTTGAAGCTTTACGAAGATGCAATTAGCTGATTAATGGCTCCGCCCCATGACCTACATCCCTCAGATATTTAAACGTCACATATCTGCAAACTGTATGTTTCATGTTCCTGTATAGACAAAATTGATCTTCGATCACTCACTGAAACTCAATACTAGTACTTTTATAAATATTTAGTATCTTTTACATGTTTGTATTTTTGTTTCAGACCCCCCCCCCTCCTTTAAAAAACACACTAAAATGTAATATTTTTTTATTTTATAGATGGTTCGACCGTTGCGTCCACAGAGAAACCTCGTGCAACACCCACCGATTCCCCAACCTCTTCGAATAACCGAACTGTCACATAGGACAGTCGAGTTTTAGTGCGTGTATCATACAGTGCCTCCTTTAACAACCATTTAATATAAGCGATGGCTTGTTGCTCTACCGTGGAATTTCAAACTACATGTACAACCCACATATAATTAAACTTACCTGACTGATTTAAAGACAAGAGATCAAAACAAGGTTCTTTGACTCAATTGGAATGATTTCGGCAATGCAAGCAGCTGATATATTTATTGGTCAGCGCGAAACTATTGTAACTTGCTATAAAGTTTAAATATATAAGCAGTTACAAATATTTCACGCTGACTGATCAATACGTTCTTTGTAGTGAATATCCGTTGTAGTTGATAATTTTTGAGTAAAGTTTTAATGATTGGGTAAATAATGAAAATAGAACAGCCCTGCGTTCATGATCATAATACGGTGTAAACAGTTTTCCAATCATACCCCGCTTTGCACGTGCACTTGCGTGCAAAGCGGGGTATAATTCGAAAACTGCTTGCGTCGTTTTCTCACCCTGAACACAGGGCAGGCCATATACTGTAACAAGACAGCCTGGTAGTGGATAGTTGTTATAGAATATTTCTCCCTTCACATAGATTATGAAGCTTCTGTTTTAAATATGGTTTTCTCATATGGACAGGAGTGGATCTCGTGTACTATGTGTTGGATTCGAAAATGGCATTTAGCAAACAGTGTTAAATACATATACGTATTTGATATTATATTGACATGTGTTCTGTTTTTTCACTTTTACAAAATTAAAACAAAAAACCTTATGACAGACAGTGGAGTTAATTTATTATTTTCATCATAATGTAACTTTCACAGGCTCCTTTCAGACAGAGAGACGAGCTTGATCACTGCTTCCGAAAGTCGAACTGTGGACATCTTGATAATTTATTTTTTACCATGGACTGGGTATGTGCATTCGTTAAGATTATTCGAATGAGCCCCAATGGCAACGCCTTTTCATTTACAAAGAAATATTCTCTGTAAAAGTATTTGGGAGTGAATGAAGTACATTTTTATGGATTTGTCAAAGATCAATTTTGTTCATGTCTGTTTAGACATATTGTTCCTTCGCTCACTCACTAATGCTTGTGCATTAATACATTGTAAAATGTATTAGCCCGAGGCTGTTATGAGTCAGTCACCAACACTTTCATTTATAAGAAATATAATGTGGTTATGTTAGTTCAAATTGATAGATGTGTGATTTTAAGGTTCATGTAAAGTGTTTGAGACCCAATTTTAAGGGCATTCATTTGCCAAGAAAAAGCAGTATGTCCAGGAATATTATATATCAAAATGAAGCTATTTATGAGGACAAGCAGTTGAAAAACATAAGACTGTTATAACTATAGCGGTATAGCCAAAACATTGTGGAAAAGGGTCGTTTTGTACAGAACAAGCAACTGCATGACTGTTGGATAAAATTGGCTCATATTTTAACAAAGTCTAGCCTTAAGTACCATCCAGGTAGTGCTACAACCATTGGTATAAAACTCAGCCCCAAAACGTAGTTATGCAAGCAATTTATTTTGACTTATTTTATAAACACATATGTCATATATGTCATTCTAATTTTGTAAACGTGTAGATCTTTTTAGGGTATGGTGTGTTATCACAACATAAATAGACATTAATTGTTTATATACCTGTAAGGTTGTTTAGCAATATATCAATTTCTATTTCACAGAATGATAAATATATAGTAATATTGTAGATCATTGAATTAAAAAAAACTATAATTTGAAATAAATCGCAGAAAATATATTACAATATTATGGTGTGATGTTGCACCATACCTTACATCTATTTTGAAAACAGACCAAATTGGTTTGACATGTATGTTGACAAAATAAATGGAAATTGATTGTTTCAAAAGAGCCTTTTGAGACTGAGTTTTATATCTAAAGTTGTAGCACTACCTGGATGGTACTTCAGACTGTACTTTGTTAAAATACGGGGCAATTTTATGCAACCGTCATGCAGTTGCTTGTTCTGTACAAAATGACCCTTTTCCACAATGTTTTGGCTATACCACTATAGCTATGGCGGTCTTATGTTGCCTAACTGCTTGTGCTCACGAATAGCTTCATTTTGATATATAATATACCTGGACATACTGCTTTTTCTTTGCTAATGAAGTGCCCTAAATATTGGGTCTCAAACACTTTACATGAACCTTAAGTGAGTGATCCAAAGTCAATTTTGTCTATACTTGTATCGACAAAATTGACCTTGATCATTCACCAAAACTTGTTACTTGTGCCTATCATCATCGCCTCTAACTTTCCCCAAGTTTATTTTGACTTATTTCCTTTTGTATTTGAGAATCTCCTCTAAATTGCCAACATAACTTTGAACCCACGGTATTTTAGATTTAGGACCGAATACGCACCTTAACGATACCAATCAGTCTAAACAGCACCACCTTTTTCGTTTATGAGGAAATACACGTTTTTTGGACAAGGATATCGGAGTAATAATGAAAACAATAATAAAACATTTTCCAGCCTCCAGCTGCTAATTAATATAAGTCCACGATTACCAAATAGTCAGAAAAGTTTGGTGCCGCCGTCGGGGAACGAACACGTGACCGCGTGATTGGGCCGAGGCCGACGCGCCAACAATAGAGTCGGACTGATCCGCTCATACACATTGATTAGAATGAGTCCCTGCAGCAACCAGGCTTTGATTTATGAGTAAACACATGGTGAAATTATTTGAGATTATAGATGTACAAATTTTAGTCTGTTTTGCCGGTCTAAACCTGTAAAGACAACATTGACCTTGATCACTCACCAAAACGTGTGCACAATACTATCGCATCCATAATGTTATTCCCTGCAATAATGCAAACAGTTAACAGTCTCCAAATATTTCTATTTAAGGAATTCATCTAAACTATCGTCAAAACGTTGTATCCACGGTATTTTGGGTTTCGGACTAAGTTTTCCTGTGTAGATGGAGGTATACTGATCGTCTCTGTATGACATTATATGATCCGCCTTGTTAGCCAAATCCTGGTTCATTAGAGCTCGATATGCGTAGAAATCTATTTTGTACCCAACTTCATCTGAAAGATGTAAAACAATAGTGAAAAGGATACAGATTTACTGACGAGGTTAAATTATGTCGCGTTGAATCCATTTAACGAATTTCTCAAATCAGGTCTATAGAATAGTGAAAACGATATGGGTTAACACTTTCCTGTTTTACACAATTTTAGACCTGTCAAAATTCAAAGGTTTTGCAGACGAAAATTTAAAGTGGATTTAATTCGAAAAAAAATCATTCAGCAGGGTAGAAAATTTTGTAGAAAATGAAGAAATTGTTTGTCACAAACAATTTCCTCTTTTTCTACAATATTTTCTCAATTACAAAATTTTAGGGACGTAACAACCAGGGATTGGACAGGAAAGGGTTAAATCAGCTCTATAGAATATTGAAAGATACGGGTTTACTCATCGGGTTCAGTAAAATCCCGTTGGATCCGTGTACTTTTGCGAATCAGTTCTGCGTCTAAATGATGAAAAATTGGCGAAACGTTTCAGAAATAGTATCGCGCATTGCATATTGATAGACGCGCAAAGTGGAGTACCATTTTTTAACCTTCATGAACGTATGTGAACCCTGAACGAAGTTGGCAGCACAGCCATAATAATTATTCAGATATCCGACCAATTCCCGTTCACTACTTGCCATGTGATAGATGACGCATCGTGCGTTCTCACGCCAGAAAGAACGTTGTTCGAGTCGGCATGTTTCCGATATTTGAACAGAAGCCATTGTATGAAAAAGTATCTCGTGGAAAAAATAGACACTTTGCTTGTTAACCCTTTGCTGTTTAATCCCTGCTTTTTACGTGCCTGTGATTTTATGATTGAGAAAATATTGTGAAAAAAGAAGAAATTGCTTACGACAAGCAATTTCTTCTTTTTCCTCACTATTTTCTACCCTACTGAATGGTTATTTTTCAATTTAAATCCACTTTATATTTTCGTCTGCAAAACCTTTGAATTTGGACAGGTCCAAAATTTTTTTAAACAGGAAAGTGTTAAGACGCAACATCTGGTTGTGAGAGTTTTTATTCACCTTTCTAAAGTACTCGAATGAAATAAGGACAGTTCTAAGCGATTGAGAACATTGTAAATGACTGGTAATAAAAATGTGTCTTTTAAGACAAACAACTTGAAATTAGATATGCGTGTTCGTCAGAGAACGTTGTTTTCAACGTTTGCATGTACATGCACTTGGGCTGGGGATTGAAATTGATAAGAATCGATTCTCACCAGCCAGTTTCTGACTATAGACAGTTGAATAATCGACTGCCTCTTGTTCACAAGTTACTTTTTTGATGACATTTTGCTGCTCTTCTATCTCCTTGTCTATTTCTGCAATCGGCTTTTTCATCACTATAGCTGTAAGAAATAATAGTGGTCTGTTTATTTTGGAAACATCTGAGATGTGCGAAAAGTGTCGAAACCAGAGGTGCGGTTTTTAAGAGCAAGATGAAAATTCACGCTAGATAAGAATATTAAGGCGCCATAAGAAACGAGTTTCCATGTTTAAGTGAAAACATTCGACGTCGTCAAGGCTACTCGTTTTAAGCCAAAATAATACCACCTTCGTTTCCTCATTAAGATATCTTAATATTCTTATTCAGTGGCTTAAAAATCTTGATCTTAAACAACGCTACATCTTAATCTTAATAAGATTCTTTAGAATCTTAATCTAAGAAGCGCATGGCTGCTCTGCGTTCAGGATGACAAAACAGTACAAACAGTTTTCCAATTATATATCCTGAAGACAAGAGAACAAAAAAAGGTTCTTTGGCTCAAATAGATCATGGATTTCGGCAATGCTTAATCTGATATATTGATTGGTCAGCGCGAAACTATTGTAACTGTCTATAAAATTTAACTATAAAGGCTGTGACAAATATTTCAGACTGACTGATCAATACGTTCTTTGTAGTGAATATCCGCTGTAGTGATAATTTTTGTGTAAAGTTTTAATGATTGGGTTTTCCCAATTATACACCGCTTTGCATGTGCATTTGCGTGCAAAGCGGGGTATAATTGGCAAACTGTTTGTATCATTCTGTCATCCTGAACGTAGGTCTAGTCAGAGTACTGGTGGATAAATTTCTTTAGGACATTTTCTGAATCTAGAATAATCACTCGACTCGAATGATTATGACGAGACTTTGCCGAGTCCTGATTAATCTGGCACAGCCGAGATGAGAAAACATTGACATCTAAGACACTTACATGGGCAATCATTCTATTTATCATGCACTCATGCACGTATTTAAAAATAAGAACTAAGGGGCGAAAGTGTTTCTTACTTAGATTATGAATATGCAAATTGTTTTTTAAAAATTACTACCTCATAGAATGAAACGGTTTGAAACTATTTATTTTGCATCGATTGGGAAACAAGTTCTTACAACTCAGATTAATCCCTCTCGATTCTGCCTCCTAAAAATTCATAAGTAGTCGTGCCGAATGTATGGGCCAATGAAAACGAATTCAGGACCTGTTAACATGAAATGTCACCAGACAGGTGACAGGTTTTGATGCATGATTAATATTGATAGGTACTGGAGAGGCTATGGGTTCGATTCCCGACATCACTCGCCAAGACTAAGTTACGAAAAGCTATTCGATACATCAGAGAAAGAAAGTTACGTGCATACATCTAAAATCAGACAACTCCAAGTTGAACGTATCTCTACCAGTAACGTATTTCACAATCCATGCCGCCTGTACATCAAACATTGGTAGGCTATAGAAGGTATTCTGCATTCCGATATACATGAGTTTTTGGTTACCAGACTTCATCCATACAATGCCTTTATACAGGTGGTTTGGGAACAAGCTTGTTTGTTTTTCCTCTAGGCGGAGATTGTCTGATTTTAAAGAAAGCAGGAATGTTGAAATTAAGCGTATTTGCATGATAAAATTTTATCTTTAGAAAAGAAATATGCATATCATTTATTTCAGTAAACTGCATCGACATTTAGAGTCGAGAAATATACACGTAGTGGGGCCTGATCATTACGTAGGGTACCAACATTAATTAAATGAGTCTATGTGTGTGACATTTCCAACAATTTCACGTCTGTCTGATAGTTAGACATCGAGCAGGTTGGACACATAAAAGTATACACGGCCGATGGCACTGCCATAGTTGATAATGAATCAAAATATTCACCAATCTTCAGATGCGGCAATATAGGGTCAATAATATTGCCAATCTAGTCGATTAACGAAATAATTGTTCCTGCACATGCGATATCGATGCTTAATATAAAGATGTCTATACCTTTGTTAATAACAAATATCGTGTATTGTCAGCGCAATTTTGACTTTATTTGCCTACCTTCTAGAAATGGCAAATGGTAAACATATCCTGTACATATAATAACAATGTCAATATCCGCCGTTGTACCATCTTTGAATTCGGCTGTACAATTTGTTAAACGCGTTACCATTGGTCGTTCTTCTATATCATCTGGCCAATTAAAATTCCTTGGTTTCGTACGGTAGGCGGCGATCACGTGATTGGCCCCATATTTCACAGCATGAATTGCGACGTCCTCCGCAGAATACATGTTACCAATCAGAAGTACTCTTTTATTTTTAAACATCTCTGAGCGTCGTACTGAATGGGAATGTATGACTAATCCAGGAAACGTCTCGATACCTGTTACAAGTAACACAAGGTTAAGCGGGTGATCAAACGTCTACTTTTTCCACTTTATATGTATGTACCATTGAAGAAACAATGTTTGTTTTGAAAAAAAGAAGTTGGCATGAATAACTAATCCAGGGAACGTCTCGATTCTTATTATCAACAGAGAAATAATGTGCAAGATTAAGTGATATATACTATATGAAAAAAGGTGGCGACTGATGTACTTTATTGAAGTAAGCAATCCAATTTTGATGAACCTGTTTTGCTCCAGATTACTCTGAAAGATACTTTACGGTGGAATATCGAAAAATAACGGTAGATTTTCATTTTATCAGGTCAACGCCTAACCAGTGAAAAAGCAACTAACTTATACCCCGATTTCCTTCATTTCCCGTATCTGACGTTATCTCAGCGGAGCCCAGTAATTGACGTCATCATGAACGTTTCTTAGCAATTATCGTTCAAAATCGTCCGCTTTATTTAAGAAATTTACTTAAAGATCAAATCAAAAGCTAATTTTGGAACGTGTGCCTAAAACATCTCCTGATAATTATCAATGAAATAAGGAGACACAAAAAGTTCGCGTCGAAAAAAACAAATTTAAAAGAACGATATTGACAAAAATACGACCGTGATTTATTGGAAAATTTTACCTGGCCAGAAATACGTACACGCACATGCGCAAAAGCCATGACGTCACTGCGAGGGATTCCCCGTTCTAGATCATCAGAGAGAGCATCGTAAATATGACCACTTTCAAATGAAACGAAGAAAATCTATCCCATTACCCACTTATCCACAAGTTCAACTGAGATCGTTTGATCCCACTTGCTTTGAAGATGTAGTATCAACACAGTCTGAATCCGAGTCAGAGATGTAGGGTGAAGAAATCGAGTCTTACTCGTACCCGATTCTGACAGCCCCAACGATCGAACAGTGGCGTAGCCATGTTATTTACATTGGTGCGTCAAAACTGAGCTCCGAAGGAGCGAATGCGTGCGCCGAAGGCGCGAAGCCCTTCTAGGGGGGTCCGGGGGCATGCCCCCCCCCCCCCCCCGGAAAATTTTTGAAAAAATGGTGCGATTTGGTGCATTCTAGACTATACTTGATCACAATTTCAGTAGGGAAGAAATAGTGTGGAAAAGGAAGAAATTGCTTGTCAGAAGCAATTTCTTCTTTTTTCACAATGTTTTCTCAATCATAAAATCACAGGCACGTAATTATAAGCAGGGATTAAACAGGAAAGGGTTAACCCTAGTACGAGGACTAATCGATAATGACATTAACAAACAACTCACCATGTACTCACAGGGAATCGCATGTGGTTACACTCCTGTCTGATTTGGCCGTGTTAAATTATATAGTAAATTGGCACATTTTGACAGTACGTAGCTCCTCAAAAAAAGTCGTTTGGGCTATAAAAGTTTGCAAGTCTGAAAGAAAATTTTTTGTTCTTGAAATCTATGTCCAGAAAATGCATTCATGAGCGGTTCATTTTCACACAATTTTTAACGGCGCACAACCACCCTAAAAATTCTCCTGGTACAAACTAGTTTCCTTACTTGGGAACCACCATCAAAGGTCAGGCTCTCAGAAAAAATAGTTCCCACTTAGATTCATTTAAAACTATGCATGAAATGTAGCAGAGGTCTGGCACTTGGCTGAACCTTATTTCAAGCACTTTACTGTTATTTAAACATTAAAACCATGTGGCAAAAGGAGCACACCATTTTTTCTAACCGGACTATTTTAGGGTACAACGACCTCGGAAGTAATTCAAGACCGGAGCGGATCCATGTACCGTTTGACATCAACAGAAAACGGAAGTAAACAGAATTACCTCTACAGACGCTTGGAAGTTTAGATTATTGATGAGTCATCCCAGGATGCTGGCATTTCGTTGTGTATGGTGGATTAAAAGAACTATAAGACATCATGTTTTATAAACGTTTTATTCATCCGTTATATGCTCACATACATTTTCAGTCATTTAGCGGTCAACATAATCCAGTTTTATTGTAGCGGCATGCCGCATCTAGTAGTAGACTACGGCAATTATTGGTGCGGCATGCCGCATCTACGGCAATTATTGGTGCGGCGAATGCCGCACCTGCCGCACCCGTGTCTACGCCCATGTCGAATAGGGAATAGCTCTCCGAGTCTAATCTATTGTGCAACATTTAATTTAAACCTACCAATAAAATGGTTTTTAATGATATAGCTGAGATATGTCACATGTTTTTGTGGAAAATTCAAGTTTCGTTGCCATTTTTTTTTATTTTTTTCTTTATTTTTACAACGCTTACTGGAAATCCCGTTTGATCATTCTTGTCAATTAACATGTGGAAAAAAAGTGGTTGGCGTTTTGAACCATTTTTAAATACACAAAATTAAAAATCTAAATTTCAAGCAGTTTGATTACATACTTTTATTTAATTTTCAAATATGACAATGACATCAAAATTTAATTATTTTATCCCTTTACATGATTATACAGTTGTCATAGTGTTACAAAAACGGTGCAAAGAAAATTTTTATTCTAAAGATTACCACCAGAAAAGGCTATGAAACTACACAAATCGTTCTTTAGCCCCCAAATTGTTGCAAACGCAGCTGTATTAAAACTATATCTATCGCATTCTAGTCGCTTGGAAAGAATATAATGTATATCTTACCTATTCTGCGGTGTTTTCGAATTTCAATGCCGATTTGATCGTTTTTGGAATTATTCTACCAAACGTAATTTTTCCATGCAATCACAATTATCCATTTTTCAACCTTCATTCACAGACTTTTTTATTGTTCATTTATTTTTTGTCACAGCTGTTTACGCTTTGTCTCAATTTTTTACAAATTAAATCAAAAGTTAGATATCACCTCAGACTCTTAAACCATTGCAAGAATTAAAGAATAAAGGAGAAAGATAAACAGAATTCCTTTCATAAGCCGCAAATCACATATGTAAGTGCCATAAAGATCGTCTTTTCTTACGCAACGTTCCATACCACGTGTCAAAGTTTCTTTGATATGTCCGTGTCGATGCACCAATCAATTGTCCATGTCATATATTGATAAGCCCCTAATCACACGTGCGTGTCGCCTTTTTTTTGGTCAATATAACGACTAGAGTTTTTCTTTGATCTATCCGTGACAATGCAACAATCAATTACGCTTGTCACTGATTTATTTTTTTGACACATATATTTTCAAACTATCACGCTAAAAGGCGAGAAATTTCAGTTGACACACTCTGAACTATCTCATACACAAAAAGCACTTTTCCGACAAGCTTCAAAACAGTGCAACTATGAATTTGAGAAAGGTGAAAATTCAACGTTTCTCATGCCAAATCGGTGTCAAGAGAAGAAATTGTAAAAATGGTCTTATTTAATTAATCAAATTCTAAAAATCTATTCTATATGAGGATAACAAAACCAGTACATAGTTTGGTGGTTTATATTCCCTTTGTCTTATCCCATTTCGTCTACACTATAAAAATATTGGGTAAGGTGAAAAATTCCCATTTGATCTAAAGAAAGACAAATGACATCAATAATTTTTTTGATCATTCATTAACGTTCCATCCGTTCGTAGATTCTTTCATCAACCAATTCATTCATTCATTCTTTCTTTTCTTCATTCATTTATTCCCTTATAATTTTATATCTTGAGGTCATTTTATTTCTTTAAGTTTTAAGTATTACTCCTTGCTACTGATGCAAATCATACACGAAATAGAGTTTACCCTGGCCCCTTCAACTATGCATAAAAACGTCCCCTGACCACAGGTTTTAATGCTCAGGAAAGCAAAATGGTGCAATTTGACATGAGGAAATTTGAGCTGTCACGTCATTTTAATGCGTCAATGGTTATCAGAACAGGACAGATATTTATTTAGAATATCGACTTGAACACATTATGGTTCATCGTGGAAATTCAAAACATTGTACATGGCATACATGGGTATGAACATAATAAACAATAAGTGGAAATAATGGATTTCGTACAGTTCCCGTTATAATAATTCAAATAGTAACCATATACAGTATATCATCAACCCAGTTCAGAAACCCCGTAACCACGGCTTAATTCAAGCTGTAGTTTCGCTTTCTCCGATCAAAACTGACGCAGTAATTGTGTTTTCTCCGAAAGTAATCTCAAATGTTTAAGAGGATGATAATCGACCATTCATTTATGATATTATCAAAAGGGTGTCATGCTATTGATATTAGTTAAGTTAAAACTGTCTCTAACACCTAAATTGATTGTCAGTTAACACATTCCGGCGATCGGATTGGCGATCGTAATTGGCGGTTTATAATTAATCTTCAAAACTTGCAAGTCACGGGTTAACACCAAAACGATAATTGGTGAAATGATGTTGATAAAGTTTTTTCCATAGGAGATGGTGTTCGGTGAGTCTCTTCTATTTTTTTGGACTATTATCGGTTCATGCTTTCTCGCTTCTTTAGATTCCTACCCTGATCTAACGGGAACGAAAAAAGAGTAATTCCCGAAGTATTTAGGTTTGCGACATCCAGGGGCAACACAATAATGCAAAATTCAAGTACTTTTTCGAGTGGAATTTATCCTAAATCGATCTAAAATACGTAGCCGCTGACAAATTGTTTACTATGCCAGTATTATCTATCCCTCGCGGTGACGTCACATGCCTAAGTCACGTGACCGAGAAGTTATCGAGGACCGGCTACAGGTGTGTTTATGGAAAATCGTGAAATTCACAGTTATAAGAAATCATTTTTTTATTCTGGATATTTCATCGTATTTAATTTTCACTTATGAATACATTAAGAAACGGTTGTAAACGCTTTTCATTTGACCTTTAAGATAGTCGTAACCGTTTCATATTTTGTCTCATTTTGCATTAAATAAGTAGAATGATCTTTAGTTTTTCGGATAAGACCGATTAATATATACCATTTCTTAAAAATCTATATTTTCACCTGGTGCTCCGGCACTCGTAGAAAAATAACCTTTTTTGTTTACTCAATGAAATTATAATTAACCTTACTCTGAAACATACGATTTTCCTATATTTCTTAATAAGTGCTCACATGATGATACAAAAATGGATTTCACTAATGGGAGCATCCCCACACTATCCCTCGCATCGAAGAGAAATAAATCTTGATCCGCGTAAGTGAACATTATACTGACCTACCTTCTATTTCAGGTACAAAAGGAGTAGAAAATATTCCATTGGCAACGACCACGTGACTGAAGCTTTCGATACTTGTTTTTCCAGTTGGTAGATGATTCGCTTCTACAACAAACTGATCTGTATCTCGTTCGTACTTCACGTTCCGTACGACTGTGCTGTATTGAATATGGTCATCAACTTTTGCTTTGCTCTTGTTTAAAATTCCTAAAACACATGAATAAATAAAATGATGTACATGTACTATCAATAAATTGCTTCAATGCAGACAAGATAGTGGGATATTATTCTAAAAAATACAACTATCATAATATTTCCAAATTAAACGCTTACATGTAAAGACAATTGTTACAAGCATAATACACTGTCCAAAGTGTTGTTGTTAATGTTGTTTCAATAAACAATATTCGACACTTCTAGTAACAACGCGGCCGATTTATTCAGAAAATATTTGCAAATACTGATTTTGGCGGGTCGAAAAGGGTCTGGACCCTTAATGACGTCACAGCGTTAAATGAACGAGCTTCAAACCCTTTTATTGCATGTAAGCCAATGTCGCACTTCAAAGAAAATCTCAGCAATTATTGATAGATTTTAAGAAAGAAGAAAATTCGACAATTTTATCCTTAAAGATAGTTGGTCATTAAGTTGCAGTATTGTTTTCTTTTCTTTTTCTATTCTTTATTTGTTTAAATGTGTTTATCCGCTTTCAACTACATTTCCAAATTTCGCGCCGGATTAAGTACATTCCTTGAATTTCTCGCACAAGCCTAGCCTTACACCCTTTCCTAGCCTCCGGCTGCCATCCCACTTAGGTTTGCACCTATCCGCCCATTGATGGGAGGCATTAATCGGAAAACACATGTGCCGCCGCCGGGGATCAAACACATGACATGCCAAGATTGAAAAGGGGGAGTGTGATGCACAACTGGCTACGGTGCCTCAGGTTTGTTGAGGTTGATTTCCTCGATTATGGAATGTGCTTTTCAAAATATCCAAAAATGGTATATGTTCACGAGAAATTATTTGTATCCAGCTCAATGAAGGATAAGGGTTTTTCGAAGAGGGGGTTCGAACATACAACTTCCGACAGGATTTTAAAGGACGCTTGTTTTGCAAGCCTTTGGCTTACAAATAAGTAGCAAGGACTATCTGATGTAAGTCGACATGACCCTATAGAAAGCAACTTCAGAAAAGATTTGAAGACAGTTTAAACAGTCTTCAATTCATTTATAAAGTTGATCACCGAAGGTATATATATAACCAATGTATTGTGTTGCTAGCTAATCCGGGGAATATGTTTTAAACAGTCTTCGATTCTTTTCTGAAGTTGATCACCAAAGGTATATATCTAACCAATACATTGCGTTGCTAGTTCATCCGGAGAATATTTAAACATGTGCATACAATTTGATAATAGCTTAATGTGTCTAAAATTAAAGCGGAGCCTTCTTCTGCGACAATTTGCGAGTAAAAGGTCTATGAGACCCTATTTTGTACACGATATGCAAACCCTTGGGGCTCCTTTTCCTATTATAACCAAATTCTAATTGAATTTCTCTTTGACACTGAAATAAAAAAAAAGCCCCGAAAAGGAGTTCGCTTGGGCCCCTAACCCCCCTAACCCTCACCGCCCCCACCCACAGGACCCGCCCTGGATCCGCCAGCATGATGCTTCCGAACAAAGTATCTCCGCCATAAAATAATCCTTAACTTATATGGTGTGTTTTGTTGTCTTCAAATGGGTTATGAAAAAAACAAGAGGCCGAGGAGAGTCTAGGGCGCTTACTGACTTCCTTAAAAAGCTTATGGAATGATAGGTCTGAATAAGATATCACGGCACGATATTTGAAAGTATGTAAGAAAAATTCATTTCCATAAAGGCACACAAAAGTCAGGGGTGTGGACAATTCGATCGAAATTTCACCAGAGCACATTTTCCAATAATACTTGACAGTCCTAGTTCATTTTTAAAACAGACTATCTTTTCTCTAGAATCCGGACCGATTTTCGGAAGAAATGATCTTGATGATTGTGTTGGTGTACAACCATTCTGTTAAACTTTGAAGAAAACCGAATAAAGAATGCGGATTTTATCGAGGTAAGGAGGTTATTTTTTTACATTTCCATAAGAACCCCTTTTCCCGTGATACTTGACAGGCCTGATAAATTTTCAAGGGGAACCATCCTTCTATTGGTACAATCATTCTATGACAGTTGAATTGATTGATTGAATGGATTTCTAGGCCGCTTTCAACAATTTTCTCACAATTACAACCATCACATCCTTTCCTAGCCTCCAGCTGCTATCTCACATAGGTCTACGATTATCAACCCATTGGTGAGAGACAAAGAGTCAGAACGAATCATTTAAAGCGGTTTTTTTTTATCAAATTTCCATAATGCCCCTATTCCAATGATACCTAAGGAACCTGATCCATTTTCAGAAGAAATCACCTCTATTTTGGAACAGTCACTTCAGGAAAATTTGAAGCAAATCGGGCAACAACTGTGAATACCTGTACAGAAAAAATGACTTTTGATATCTCTCATAAACTTGTATATCTATACCGGATTTATCTTTTTATTCCCAGTCGGGCATTCATACAGTACGCTTAGGGTTTTTTTTTCATACAACAATGCTTACAATCTCTTCAGAGTCACAGATACAAGGGGTAGCTTGGTTTCCAAATTAGATTATTTCAACTATAATTGCGCAAATCCTATTGTGTAGGTACTCATTTGAATCGTCTCGTCAAGACGATTCAGATGAGTACCCACAACATGGGGTTTCAATGAGAAATGAATATTTCAGACTGGCTTTACACCCTCTTAAAAGTACCTCTGTTAGATTCTAAAAGATTCATTCTACTCACCTGCGAGAAATGCTCCGAAACCCGGGAGCGTGATGAAGGATGGCAAGGGCCGACCAAAAAGTTCATCAAATGTGTATTCTGGAAGTTCCAGCGTTTCTTTTGGTGCATTTACCCACAGGTTTTTGTAAATGCTACTGTGAACAAGCTCGCCGTATTCGTCTGTTCCTAAATTGTATAAGGTTTCATTTTTGTTTGTTTGTTTGAATGGGGTTTAAAGGCGCTTTTAACAATCGTTCAGTAATATCGCTGCGACTGGAGAAGGTAACAACAGATTCCTGGTATTTCTCACACCGGTACACTCATAACATCCTTTCTTAGTCTCCAACTGCAATTCCACAAACGTCTTCGATTATTAATCGATTGGGGGACCAAAATAGTCGGAAAGGAATAGTGTCGCTGGCGGTAGTCGAACCCAGGACCTTTGGATTAACTGTCCGCCACACTACCAACCGCTTTGACGGCGGAAAAGAGATTCTTTAACATGTTCTCAAAAATCATGAATTACATTTCAAAGTACACTATCCTCATTTCAAGACCCATTAGTGTTAATATTGTTATCATATTATCAAAATCATCAAAATGTGCGCCGAATTTGCAAAATTGAAAATTTATTTTAAAGTACAAAAATGAACTGCAATTGGAAAATAGGGTTTATAAAGAGCTTTATTTTCGATAATATTTGCGTCTCATTGAAAACGCGAAATGAAAAAATCAAAACAAAAAACCGCCTAAGGTAGTAGACCCGTAAAAGTTCTGCAACGTATGGGAAGTAATGTACTTTAACAGGTTTCCTAATGATTTTCATTAGGAAACTTCGGTCAACATTGCATAAGTTCATGAGTTCCGAAATGTTGCGGAACTATTACGGGTCTACTACCTTAATTAAGCATGAACAAAATAAAGAACAAATCGATAATTCCAATGCTAAAATCGCAAGTTCTTTTAAACTTCATTTTCTACTTGAATGTGATAATTACTCTTGCTTAGACATGGGTTGACCTACGCCTGTGGGACACGAAGTTGTGAAAGTTTTTGCAGACAGTACCAAGAGCGATACAATCATTACACACATTACGCAAGTGCGTAACAGAAATAAATGCTCTTTCGAAAAATGTCGTTGATGAATGATCATAAAATCGAAACTACAGCGTTTTTATCATTCACCAACGCTCAAATTATAGAAAAGGTGAGCGGACGGAGGACATTCATCTTTTGCCACAGTCTACGTATCGCCTTTATACTATATATTCTATGTTGTTCGCCTTCAAAGTGCGTATAAATCTTAAAATCCTAGGTACGCCTATGAGTATAGACTTAGACTAGATCTTAGCCAACAATGCTTGCTTTTTTTCTGTAATAATGTTATAAAATGTTGAGTCGTGTTGGTTGGGATATCATTAAAATGACAATTTAGCCTCGGATGTTTCTAACAATTTGACTCCTGCGTAAGGTAAAAGCATTTAGCAGCCCAGGCAAATTCCATGGTGTAATTAGAAGATTGTCTAACTGTCTAACTGGCCTAATCTTTATAAATTCGAAAGTCTAATGTCATCCAAAAATAAGAAAATCATATATAATTTGGCAAAATTTATATTTGAAGCAAATAATTTGCGACAAAATGAAATTCTAAAGAGTAATAGGTAATATAGTTTCTCCACTTACTTCTCCTACATCATGTTGACAATTATATTGTTTATATTTGTAATTTTGCTGTGTGTGCAAATAGCACATTAAAATGCAAATAAAATGATTTGTATTGTATTGTAGATATTTTGAGACCTTATTTTTCTTCAAATCACACAATGAAGACTTTGGTCGGACTGTGCGGATGCACAGGCTGACCAGAGTTTTTGTTTTGTGCACAATTGAAATTGTTGTAAATGTCACGCACAGGCTCAATTTGTTTTTAAAAAAAATATTTCAGTTGGATAAGGGTTGATTTATCATGTTTGAGTAGATACCTGTCCTCCACGTAAAGTTCCATTGACCTCCCCACGTTGACTGCTTTTCGTAACAAATGACCTCCGGACAGTGGGGTCCCAGCTTCAAGAATCGGTTCAATGTGAGCAGCCCGGACGGTCCAGCGCCTATGATACACACCCTGGTTGAGCATTTTGTCCCCGCCGAGTCCATTTTCTTCAAACGTGTTGTGATTCTGGATATAAATGAGCAAACAATTACTAAAACAAACAAAAAACAAACCAAAAGTAACATTTAATGCGAAAAAAATAAAAATAAACCCTCTTGGTCAAAAGATCACATAAAACAGCCTTGCAATAGTGTAAAAGCGAGTCCCTTATCAAAGTTCCTCAGAGAGCAGTGACATCAAAAGCCCAAATGATCCCATTGTTAAAGGATACTCCTGACCAATTGCACAGAAAGTAGCATCCTTAATTTCACATTTATTTCGATCAAAATCATTCTTACTGATTAGTTCAGCTCTACATTCAATGCATTCAAAACACCAACTCAAATCGCTCAAAAACGCCCTGAAGCCGTGCAAATAAAGGTGTATGTGTTTAGTCTCGGCTATGAGAAATTATCATGACTCGGCAAAGTCTCGTCATGACGATTTCTCCCAACCTCGACCCGATAACATTGATATTTAAGCGATTTAAATCAAATCAAATAAATAACCCATTGATAACCCCCTGATATTTCTTGATTATAAACAAACTAGCTTGAGCAGCTCATTTGCTCGACAGGCATGAATCTACTGATATGATCAGACAATAATTTAAGTGATTGAAAGAATGCTCATCTCTAGTAAACAAGAGTTGTTAAGAGTTACATGCTGAAATATTTCTGCAAGATAAAAATATAATAGACGAACAAGAGGGCCATAGTAGCCCTAAATCGCTCACCTGAATTAACGGCTTTAAGATCTGGCCTCTGAACCTAGTTTTTAACCGAGAATTCATCAAGACAATCACTCTGACCAAATTTCAGGTTGATCAGTCAAACAATGTGGCCTCCAGAGTGTCTACAAGGTTTATCTAAGATTTGTTCCTGTGACCTCATTTTAGACCCCACTTGACCCAATTTTAAAGTCATCCGAGATTTCATCAAGACAATCATTCTGACCAATTTCCAGGTTGATTTAGCATAAAATATGGCTTCTAGGGTATATCCAAGGTTTTTTCTAATATTTGACCCCATGATATCATTTTTGACCCCACTTGACCCAATTTCGAACTTGTCCGAGATTTAATCAATACAATCACTCTGACCAAATTTCAGGTTGATCCGTCAAAAATGTGGCCACTACAGTGTCTACAAGGTAAAAGTTGACGACGCACGACACACGACGGACGACGGACATCATGCGACCACAAAAGCTAATAAAAAAATGACCTCCGTCGGTTTCTACATATTTTCCATCCAATCACAATCATTAAGTGCATCCTGATAATGGGTCACGCATTGATCATTCCAGTGAAATTCGATATCCGTCTGTAAGATTCTGAGAGAATGATAATCAAAGTTTCCACTATATATCAAATTGAGAATTGACCTCCAATGACAATGATCATTGAAGTGAAAGAAGGTTGATATCCATTAATTAGTATCTGGAAAATTGGTTTCAAAGTTTCCACTAATTTACATATAGAGAAATGTCTTCCGCTCATATAAGACATATTTCTCATCTGATCAAATAATTTTCTGTATACTGATAAAGGGCCACTTAAGAGTCATTCAAGTGAAATTTTGTCGATACCCAATCAGATAGATTTTGAGCAAATTATTTTCAGAAGTTTTCTATTTTGTCTAATAGAGAAATGACCTCCGCCCATAAAAGACATATTTCTCATCTGATCTCAATAATTTTCTGTAGAGACTCGAGGATCATTCAAGTGAAATTTGGTTGATATCCATCTTTTGGAGGTTGAGAAAAGTCACATATTATATATACATATACACAGTAAAGTCTCGGTAGTTCGTATCTCAAGGGACCGGGACAATTTATACGAACTAAACGTAGTAAGAACAAACCAATGTCAAGCGGTCGGTAGTTCTTTGATGACTCAGGTCGGACATGGTCTTAAGGTACCCTATATTTGCGGCTTTATTCTAAGGTTCTGTGGAATATGTTTTAAATTAAGTTCTAACGAGACCATTATGTAGAGAGTAAGGACGCAACAAATCTCACTTGAACAATGATCATCTTTTGTTTCGTCCATATTTAAATCCAAAATAAAGTAATTTCGGCAATTATTTACATGCCAAATATTAATTATATCTGAGTGTTTTCCCTTTGGATCAAATCACTGTGAGTACTCATTCAGTGGACGAAAAAGTCTCGGCATTACGATGAATCTGTGTGGAAATCATGTTGACACTCAAGTCTAGACGATTTGGACATTCATTTATGCATAATCGGATATATGAGAAAGCAAGATGAAATACAATAATTAAGGTCACTGATTGATACTTTATTCGATTAAACCCGCCGAAAATTACAAATCAAACAATGCCTGTAAATATTGATGCAAAACATTAACTTCGATTAATACCCGGGCTACGAACTTCGAACCACCGACGTGCGAATTACTCGGAGCCTTCTTACAAAGATAAAGAGGGAAAAAATCGGGACCAAAGAATGTATACGAACCAACACATGCCTACGAACCACCGGCGTACGAACGACTGAGATTTTACTGCATATGAAATAAGCCATGTCCATTAAAAGCCTTGATTTTCATTGGATCAAACAAGAACTTGTTCCAGAGTGTGACTTAATAGCCCCGCAAGTGCTTTCAAAGAATGAGATATTTCACAGGAGAGGCCAAAAATGTTTCAATTTTAAAGATAACTCTTGAATCTGAGGGATTTGAAACCTCTAAATTGCGTCTTGCAAAACTTCAGCATGTGATAAATATTTGTAAAAGGAATTAAAGATATTAAAGGAAATTAAAGAAAAACTGAAGGAGGAGTTTGTGACACGAAAATGTTTGGAGTTCAAGGGCAGATGATTCTTGAACAAGGGGAAGTTGAGACTTCAAAATTGAGTCTTGCAAACCTTCTTCTAGCTATTGAATGGAAACTGAAGGAGGAGATTGTGACACAAATTCACTAGTATATGTGTACAAAAAGAATAATGAATAAAATTTGTGTATAACGTTTCGTAATTTTTCAATGAAAACTGAAGGAGAAACTGAGGTCAATCATTGGCAGATAATTCTCAAACATGATGGAATTAAGACCTAAAAATTGCGCCTTGCAAAACTTCAACTTGTGATAAATTTCTGTAAAAAAAATTCAAAGCTTTTGAAGAAAAACTGAAGGAGAAATTACCAGAACATGTATATGTTTACGAAGATATAAATAAAATGTCTTAAGTTCAGGGGCAGGTGATTCTTGAACCAGGTGGAGTTGGGACCTGAACATAATGTCTTGCAAAACTTCAACATATGATAAATGTTTGTAAAAAATTTCAAACCTTTTATCGGGAAAACTGAAGGAGGAATTCGCGATACAAAATTACTAGTCTATATACATTGTGTATGTGAAAAGAAATAAGATATCTTGAGTTCAAGGGCAGATGATTCTTGAACCAGGTGGAGTTGGGACCTCAAAGTTATGTCCTGTAAACTTTCAACTTGTGATTAATGTTTGTATAAATTTTGAAAGCTTTTGAAGGAAAACTGAAAGAGGAATTCGCGACACAAAATTACTAGTAAACATGTCCAAATACAGATGGACAAACAGACAGAGAGACGGACAGACAGACGGACAGACATGCTGATTCCAGTAAACCCCAGAAAACATTCGTTTTGCGGGGGTATAAATATCTTGAACAACTTTGAAAGAGAGGCATCCAAGAAGTATTATTGTCAAATATGGTTGAAATTCATCCAGTAGTTTCTGAGGAGAAGAATTCTAAAAAGAAAGTTAACGACCGGACGCACGGCGGACGGATGGATGCACGACGGACACATCGCAGTGACAAAAGCCCCAGTGGCCTACGGCCAGTGGAGCTAAAAAGGAGTAAAGAATCACTAACCTTGCACGGATGCTATTAAATTAAATATTAACGCACATTCTTCAGCAAGTTACATAAGTAAATCAAATGCAAATTTAAATCACCCTCATCTTTTATGCCCCAGAGGACGTAGCCTTGATAAGTTGATTATGTCTGCAGTTAAAAATGTGACCCGTCACGCGAAAAGAGGCCGTCTAAGTAGTGCGTAGCATTTCGACCCAGTTAGGCCGCTCGGAATACGCAGTGAGCTAATGTTGGAACACTTCGAACTCGGCTGGTTTTCTGAATGAAGGGTTCTATCTTTCTGTATAAGAATTGTTAAAAAAATCTTTAGTAGACCTATGCTGGACCCAATTGAATAAAAAAGAAGTCATAGAAGCTACGGAAAGAAAAGAAAAGAGAAGAAATTTCGTTTTATTTATTTCTTTTCCTAAGAAATACTTTCACTGTCAAATAAAAGCGTGGTCAAAGAAATGCAAGAAAATGGAGAAAATTCACCTTACTTCTTTCTCTTATAAAAAATGTGTTTATCAATGTCACGGAAATTCTCCAGCTCTAAACAATGTCGAAGTCAAGAAAGGATTTTACAAAAAAAATGTGTAAATTAAAAGATTGTTTGGCAATTTCATTGGTTTGAATATACCCCGATTCACAGGAGCGAGTGTGTTTTTCCACGAAATTTGAATTTTAGGACCCACACATATTCTGTGGGTAAAAAACGTTTGCGAACGTTTTAAAAGGTATCCGTGTTGCACGTGACTGCAGATGCAATGTGGAGTAACGTTTGCATTTAGCATTTCGGAAACGGTTTCACATTAATGGAGGTCTAAAACCATGGTACTCAGAAAACAAAACGTAACGAAATTTCAAACAAATGTAAATCGCACAAGCAAAAATAAATAAGTAAATAAATAGATGACCGAACAAAACTGTAAATTATATGAAATTGTGCTCAAATTAGCTTAATTTTTTATGCAACGAAAGATAAAGTCGATTTTTAAAAAATGAGCTCAAAGTTTTATGGTTTCAGTTATTTGCTATCGTAGGTCAAGTGTTTGTACACAATTGTTCTAAATCCCAACCCTCTTACACTGTTAACCGTACCAAACTTCAAGCGCAACACTAATCAGAACAGGCACATGTTCAGGATACACAATTGTGTAGAAATTGTTTCCCGATTTAAACATGGATACACGTGCAAATCCGGGTAACAGTTCTCCAACGTTTTGCGAACGTTTTCATCTTGAATACAGGGCATTTGATTTATATAACGTTATGTTTGACGCTTCACACGAAGCCGACGTCGAATGACTCCGTTATATTCAACCCTTAACCATTTGGACCTGTGTGAGCAACAAAATACACTTTCAAAACTTTTTACAACTTTCTTCTTTCTTCTTGCAATATCTCATTGGAATTGTCTTAAGAAGACGATTTCGACGAGATAATGCATGATAAAATTCCTTATTTAATAACTGCTGTAGAAGAAAGTTAATTTTTGGTTTTACGCAAGGGTCGTGATCGTAAGGGTCAGCACTTTCCGCTTTATAAGGTTCCTTTTCGCTTGGCGGGCCAAATATAACGGCGAAATGTTTATTTCTATAGTACACTACTTTTTTAAAATATTTCCTTTTTGTTCTTTATACTGTACGTTTAGAGGATTAAGGGGATTTGATTTGATTTCTAACTTTACAATGAACCCAAAATATTTTAAAGTTAACTCGCCAAATTACATCACGCCCCCCCCCCCCCCCCTGCCAGTTCATTAATAACGCAGAATACTATATACGATGACTTGTTGCTCTACAATGGAATCTAAGACTACAACTCACAACTCAAACTGGTTTAAAGACAAGAGAACAATAAAAAAAAAAATGCTTTGACTTTGACAAATGACTCAAATGACTCATATAAAGGGATTTTGGCAATGCTAAGACAGATATATTGTTTGGTCAGCGCGAAACTATTGTAACTTTCTATAAAGTTTGAATATATAGGCAGTTATAAATATTGCACGCTGACCGATCAATACGCTCCTCTATATTCCCGTTATTTTTGCGAAACAGTTTCATCCTTGTCATGCTGGATCCTGCTTCGACATGAGACAAAGACAAAGATCAGGCTAAAAATACGTCGTCTTTATGTCATGATTTTCTGTCTGAAACAAGAAGAGTATAAAAATTATATTTTGATAACTAATGCCTGATAACTATCAGTGCATTCATTGCTTTCGACACTTTGAATTTTAATGCCGTTTTGTCGAGATTTTTATTTAGCTTGACAAGGGTTGATAGGACAACCTTTTTTAACATTGGTAATTGGCGAAATTGGAACATACCTTAATTAGTTGCAAAACAGCTGGGTAGCGAATTGTTGTTATAGAATATTACTCCATTCACATAGATTATGGAGCTACTGTTTGAAATATGGTTTTCTCATATGTGCAGAAGTGGCTCCCATAATCTATGTGTTGAACTTGTAAAGCTACAGATAGTCGGGGTATTTTGGATTTCATTTTAAAATGTTTCACTAGTCTTTGCTCATAACCCATCATGTGGTTACTCGTTGGAATTATCTCGACGAGTTTCGTTAAGAAATAAAGGTTACAAACTTGAATTATCCCCTCTGGGGCCTCTTTCAAGAAAAATATTGTGCGATTTATCTTATAATCATCGTACGATTATTAAGACGGTCGTAAACGGTTTTCACAAAAATATCGTTGAAAATCGCAGATAATACGACATCATAAAATCATCGTAAAGTTGATCTTTCACATCTGCACATGCTGATCATATGAACTTCCGCGTTAGTGAAAAAAATTGTCAAATTTTACAATACCAAAAAGGGTAAATTAGCAGACTGACCGTAGAAAAGACATTTACTTGTGAATTAATGCATATTAAACGATTTTTTTTTAAACTAAATTTGTCGAACACATTTCTCATCGATATCTAAATATCTAATTCAAGATAATTATGCAAGTGCTCATAATTGCATAGTTAATTTAGCTTACACTGTCGATTCCCTTTCCAATGAAAGTTTACCGTCTGTCGCGCCGAATGTGGAGCAATCGAACATTGGACCACATGGTAAAAAACACACAAGTTCTAGTTTATGATCATCTGCACTAAGTTTTCTGTGTATGACTTTATTATCATTATATTTTATTATCAGTGTTGTTTGTTTGGTTGTTTTCTGGTGAAGTGTCTAAATGTATAAGAATACAATATTATTAAAATGTAAGATGAATAATTTTTCTTATATGTATTTGTTATCTAATTATAGTTCTGTGCCTATATGGAAGGTATTGAAACGAACTATAGAAGGGTGGTATTGAAACGAACTTTAGATGGATGTTATATTCCATCGCTTTCATACCAAATTACGGTAACCGATAACTCTAACTTCGGTTCTAGTACAGTGCTCATTGTCGTATCCGTGTAACTACGTCAGTTACATGTAGCTTAGACATGTTTCATCTGGCTTAGTATCGCCGTTCAATTATTGTATTTGCTTGATTTTTTGCCCAGTTTATCTTTGACGAAAAGAGAGAGAAAATTATCGTGTTGTTGATTTTGTTGTTGTTGATGATGATAATAAAAAATCCCCCTAATCATCAAGAATTGATGGTTTTGACTATAGGCTGAGGAATTTTCCTTTTAATTAATGTGGTACTTGAAGCATGAAACACGGGAATCCATATTGGTTAAATTAACCCGATCTCGACCTCTATGAAAATTCGCTTAAATGTTAACTGACATATTTTGTCAATTTTCAAAATATGCTTTACATTCAACACCGTTTGCCATTTTACCTTATGAAAGCACGTGCAAATCCGAAATTGAATTAACAAGTTTTTATTAATCTAAAGAACCGGGGTCAGATTCATGTCAATAAAATCGCGGTATAAAATCAAAATGCTCTACTAGAGGCTAGAATTAGTTTTATTATAGGGATGAGTGTCTTTTTCACTGCGTTTATTGGGGTATAAAGTGCAATTGCCTTAGCACATGGCAAATAACGCCCGTAGGGCGTTATGTTTAAGCCATGTGCTAAGGCAATTGCACTTTATTATAGGGATGAGTGTCTTTTTCACTGCGTTTATTGGGGTATAAAGTGCAATTGCCTTAGCACATGGCAAATAACGCCCGTAGGGCGTTATGTTTAAGCCATGTGCTAAGGCAATTGCACTTTATACCCCAATAACGCAGTGAAAAGACACTCGTCCCTTATAATTGCAATCCCATAGATCGAAGAAACTTTTAAAATACTCGGCCAAACATTAAAGCTTCAAGTCTACTTTCTCCGCGTAAAAAAATTACACGATCGTGTATTGTTTATCTCGCTATCGAAGTGAAATGTCATAAAGTAAAACAAATGATGCACAAATAAACGGCAACATTAAAATTCGTAGAGGTACTTATGACAAAAAAGCTTGTTTCTGCCAAGTAAGTCTGTGTTTTTAAACGAAAACGGCGTGGTCGGTCTTAGTTGAATGGGTTGCTTGACGGTCTTCGTCGACTTGCTGTTTTCTAAGTTTACGTTGACACAGAATCATATCTGCGTGCTTGTTATCGTAAATTCTTTCGAAAATATTTTAATTTATAATAGATTGAATAGAAATGTTGCGTTGATGATCGGGAACTAGGTTAATTCGAGTTCCTTCAACACAGGACTTGCAGATCGAAGTTCGGGGGTTTCCCGAACGACCTATTGCATTTTATACAGAAATAAAGTGCAATGGATTTCCCCACGTGATGCAATTTAAACCAATCAGAATTCTTTATTTTATTGGATTGCAATTATACGTGGTTGAAATGTCGCTTGAAAAGGGCAAAACAATATTATTTAATTGTAATGAGGTAACGTCAAAGGTTGGAGCTAAAAAACGTCACACCAAATTGGTTGAAAACGTCGACGTTATCAAAAACCTCAAAAAACAACCACATAAACAATGGTAAACGTTAAAATTACCATTACCACTCAAGGACAGACAACTCTAGCACGAAAACGATTTGAGCGTTGGTCAAATAAAAGCGAGGCCAAAGAAAACGCAAGAAAATGGAGAAAATTCGCCTTTCATCTTTCTCTTTTAAAAAATGTTTTTCAATGACATTTTTGAGTCACGAAAATTCTCCAGCTCTAAACAATTTCGAAGTCAAGGAAGGGTTTTAAACAAAAAATATGTGTAAATTATAAGATTGTTTGGCAATTTCATTGGTTTGAATATACCCCGATTCACAGGAGCGAGTGTGTTTTTCCACGAAATTTGAATTTTAGGACCCACACATATTCTGCGGGTACAAAACGTTTGCGAACGTTTTAAAAGGTATCCGTGTTGCACGTGACTGCAGATGCAATGTGGAGTAACGTTTGCATTTAGCATTTCGGAAACGGTTTCACATTAATGAAGGTCTAAAACCATGGTACCCAGAAAATAAAACGTAACGAAATTTCAAACAAAAGCAAATCACACAAGCAAAAATAAATAAGTAAATAAATAGGTGACCGAACAAAACTGTAAAGTATCTGAAAATGTGCTCAAAGAGCTTAATTTTTTTTTACAACGAAAGATAAAGTCGATTTTAAAAAATGAGGTCAAAGTTTTATGGGTTCAGTTACGTTATTTGCTATCGTAGGTCAAGTGCTTGTACACTATTGTTTTAAATCCCAACCCTCTTACACTGTTAACTGTACCAAACTTCAAGCGCAACTCTGATTATAGCTCGGTTTTATTGACCCGAATCTGACCCTGTTATATAGAAGTATAAAATATCTTCTTATTCATACCCGACTTTTCACGTGTTTTCATAGGAATAAATAACAAACGAAATTGAATGTAATGTATATATACTTCAATTGATTGAATAAGTCCGATATAGTTATTTAAGCACTTGTTCCACAGAGGTCAAATTCCGGTCAAATAAACCAAGGTATAGAACAGGCAAATGTTCAGGATGCATAAGTGTTTAGAAATTGTTTTCCGATTTGCACGTGGATACACGTGCAAATCAGGGAGACATTTCTCAAACGTTTCGCGAACGTTTTCATCTTGAATACAGGGCATTTGATAATGATATATTAGATGCGTCAAACGATTTTAAAATGGGCCGACGTCGAATGACTCCGTTATAATCACCACTTAACCATTTGGACCTGTGTGAGCAATAAAATACATTTTCACAACTTTTTACAACTTTCTACTTGCAATATCTCATTGGAATCGTCTTTAGAAGACGATTTCAACGAGAAGATGCATGATAAAATTCCATATTTAATAACTGCTGTAGAAGCAAGTTAAATTTTTGTTTTACGCAAAAAAATATCGTAAGATATTTAGTAAAACGGGTCCCAGGATCAGCACTTTCCGCTTTATATGTTCCCTTTTTGTTTGGCGGGCCAAATATAACGGCGCAATATTTATTTCTATACAACACTATTTTTTTTAAATGTTTCCTTTTTGTTCTTTACACTGTATGTTTAGAGGATTTGATTTGAGTCCTTACTTTTCAATGAACCCAAAATATTTTAAAGCTAACTCGCCAAATTACATCACGGCTTAGCCCCGCCCTATCAGTTCATTAATAACGCAGAATACTATATACGATGACTTGTGCTCTACAATAGAATCTCAGACTACTACTCATATATAATCAAACTGGTTTAAAGACAAGAGAACCATAAAAATGTTCTTTGATTCAATTGACTCAAATGGCTCAAATAAATTCGGCAATGCTAAGACGGAAATATCGATTGCATGGATTGGTCAGCGCTAAACTATTGTAACTTTCTATAAATTTTAAATATATAGGCAGTGAAAATATTGCATGCTGGCCGATCAATACGCTCCTCTATATTCCCGTTATGTTGTAATTTTGGCGAAACAGTTTCATCCTTGTCATGCTGGATCCTTCTTCGATATGAGACAAAGACAAAGTTACAACTTGATCTTAGTAAGCAAGGGCTAGATGTAAAAACCAAAAATCGTGTATACATGAACGTAGTATCCATCTGGTTCATTTTAGGCCAAGGAATTTTTAGAAAATGAAACGGTATCGAAACAACGTTATATCGACGGTTGAAACTAACGTCGATATGATAGCAATCTATGTGTTGGTACCCCGAGGTCTGGAAAAGATGTCGCATCCTCATAAACAGTGTCTAGATAATGACGTGCTTCATTGAGTTCATCAGATAATGACAGAAAATGTCATTTTTCCATACCCGAACAATCAATCTACAAACACGCTGATCTCTTGCTAAAATTAATGCAACGTTTCAGATCAAATTCCGCCTTACAAACAATTTTTGTGGCGTTTTTGTTGGATTATCAAAACAGAAAAGGTTTCAAGCAGAACTTCACATTGTTATGGAATTTGCCGCTTGTTATCGTTAAATAACAACATTCACCTTATATATATATTATCCATTGTTCATTGATTGTTCACTCTGTTCTCTCTTTGCTATTTGACTGTGTACAAATAAAAATAGCACAATTCAACACTGAATTTTCTTACGCTGCAAATTTTATTCGATTCCACCAAGACTTCATTTGATACTTCTCTTTTGATTAGTGAGAATATTTAATTCATTTCATGGAAAGAGATTGAACTTTTCTTTCATTTTTTTCTTATCGCTTATTAGACCAATTCAATAGCAAATAGAGCCCTGTATATATAATGTTATTTTTATTATTTTCTCTACAATGTATGTTTGTTGTCAAGTTGTATATATGTTATATAGCTATCAGCTGGTACCGAAAACGAATATAAACGTTTTACTGAAAAATGGCCATTACCACTCAAGGGCAGATAACTCTAGCACGAAAACGAGCATGAAAGGTACCTTCAAATGTTGATATAATGACTATACAATTTTAATCTACAACAAATGTGAACAAAAAAGTCATCGGGCGGGAGAAAATGGCGCCATGTGTCCATTGCTACCCATTGCTACCCAATGGACTGAATCTGCCCATGCGCCTTGATGATTTGAATGAGTCCCCACATCAACGCCTTTTCATTTATGAGTAAATATACATTGTAGTGATGAGGAAATGAGAGTAAATTCATAAGTATGTTAATGTCAGCTGTTATATTATGTTCTAGAATTTTACAAACAGTTAAAAAGTCATTTCTTTCCTTTTCTCTTTGAGAAAATCAAATCGCTGTAGCCCCGGTATTTTATAATTCGGACTGAATTCCTTGAACAGCAAATATAAATTTAGTGACAGTACAATAATTATTGTTTTGGAGTAAATGTATTCAAAAGAGTGTCATCATCTTATCTTATTCCCTGCAATTATTAAAAAAAATCTATAATGATTTCCATTTCTATTTGAGGAATTCCTCTAAGCTATCATCAAAACGTTGGTATTTTGGGTTTCGGACTGAGTTTTCCTGTGTATATAGAGGTAATTGATCGTCTCTGTACGTCTTTATATGATCTGCCTTGTTGACTATTTCCTGGTTTATTACCACTCCATAATGGTCGAAGTCTATTTTGTATCCAACTGAAAATAATGATATAGAAATATCACGTCGAATACCTCCTTGTGTTGAGAATACAAAATCGCTTGCAAACTGTAATAAATGGCACCTCGTTTAACACGCTAGTAAGAAATCTGCCCTGCGTTCAGGATGAAAACGTTAGCGAAGCGCTCTCAAAACAATACCTCGCTTTGCACGTATGTGCACGTGCAAAGCGGGGTATCATCTCAAAGCGCTCGCGAAACGCTTTTACAACCTGAACACAGGGGTGGTTAGAAATCGGGAAAGTCGGTCCAGTTCGTTTTATTTCGTAGTTATTTGGCTACATGACTCGTATTACTTCGGGAAAAATCACGTCAGTTGGTAATGCAGTGTACACAGGATCGCATCGAAGTTGTTTCTTAGTCAGTCGGGAAAACACCGACGGTGTCCTTAAACCGCCGTATCCAAGAATAGTTGAGGGAAAAAAAAGGTTAAAGCTCGTAGCAGATCGGGTAAAATGCAGACAGAAAGCAGACCATAATAATTTCCATTTCTACTTAAGGAATTCCTCTAAGCTATCATCGAAACGTTGTATCCACGGTATTTTGGGTTTCGGACTAAGTTTTCCAGTATATATGGAGGTAAACTGATCGTCTCTGTACGTCATTATATGATCTGCCTTGTTAGCTATATCCTGGTTTAGCACCACTCGGTAATCGTCGAAGTCTATTCTGTATCCAACTTCATCTGAAAATAATGTAATAACAAATACGGATTTTCTGATTGAGTTTTAGTTACATCGCGCCGAATACACCCTAGTGTTGAGGATGCATAATCGCTTGCGAACTTTCAAAAAAGGTACCTGGTTTTACACGCTAGTAAAAACGGTGGCATTGAGGTGACATTTGCACATTTTTATTATTTTCTTGGATTTTCGCTTTTCAAGTATTTTTTAAAATTAGAATAAATGCGAAAAAAAAACCCCATCGATTTTCGTTTTACGATTTTTTTTTTAATTATTTCAGAAAAAAGGAAAATGCAAAATTCGAAATCTTTAACTTTCGATTTACAAGTTTTCTTTTGTAGAAATAAAAAAAATGAGAAAACGAAAGTCAGTTCTTATTGGACATATAAGTCGTGCTCACGACTTAATGGGAGATTTTGATTGGTCAAATTATCTCGTGCTCACGACTTAAGGTTTCGGTTTTTGCATTTTTTTATTCAATAGAAAAAGACTTGAAAAACGAAAATGGATTTTCGCTTTTTTTTTTATTTAATTATTTTAGGAAAAAAAAAACCTTGTAAAAAGAGGATTTTGTGTTAAGTTTTTTTTCTTATATATAATAAACTTGATAGACGAAAATCCAAGATTTTTTTTTCAATCCTTTTTGGTTTCAAGGTAAATAAAAGAAATTATGCTAAAGTCACCTCTTTGCCAAAGTAAGTAAACGTGAAAAGTGGGTTTATTTTTTCTTTCTTTTTTTCAAATCGGTGTGTCTTGAAGATTTAAAATGCGTATAATTTTCTGTAACCCTTCTGTTATCAACACTTAACCCTTTGCTGTTTAATCCCTGCTTTTTACGTGCCTGTGATTTTATGATTGAGAAAACATTGTGAAAAAAGAAGAAATTGCTTCTGACAAGCAATTTCTTCTTTTTCCACACTATTTTCTACCCTTCTGAATGGTTATTTTTCAAATTAAACCCACTTTTAGTTTTCGTCTGCAAAACCTTTGAATTTGGACAGGTCCCAAATTTTGTAAAACAGGAAAGGGTTAAGACTGGCCCAAATTTAAAGACCTTGCAAAAGACACAGACCATTGCATTATGTTAAGAAAGAAACCATCCCATGTGAAACAATTAATGTGAAAAAAGGGTAGAAATTGCTTTTTACTGTGTTAGTCTATATTTAAATATATATCTATATTGCTCATTTGAGACATGAACAGGAGCAAATGAAAGCTGGCCAAAGTATGTGGTCGTGGACATACGAAAACAAAAAAGCAAATCGTTAGCGGGCGGTCTCCGATGGACAAAATTGTTTTAAACGAATTGCGAAAAATGAGCCAACAGCGCGAAACTGTCTATATTCAACATTTGGTTAGCAAATCAATATTTATTGAAAGCTTACATGGGTGTAACTAAGATTTAAAAATCATTATGCAATGACTTGGCGACCACCCGAAAATATATAGGCGTTAGGGATACTTAATTAAACTGACGCCCATCCGCTCCTTTTGGCGAGAAATGGAGGACAGAGCAAGGGATAATTTAAAAAGATTTCAACATTGATGAATTTATTCGATCAATATATCGTAACATCATTTAACAACGATTTTCACCGACAGAGGATTTATTTTGTATTACGCATTTGCGTATTGTGCGTAAATGTAGTAACGCCCTTGGCTTAGATCTATCAATTTTGGTGCGGAAATTGATAAGTTTTGTTTCTTACCAGCCAATTTCTTACAATAGTCGGTTGAAAAATCGACTGCCTCCTGTTCACATGTAACTTTCTTGATAACATTTTGTTGTTCCTCTAATTCGTTTTCTATTTCTGAGGTCGACCTCTTCATCACAGAAGCTACAACAAAAATGTGCGTGCGTTTATAATTGACCCGTCACGCGAAAAGGAGCCATCTAGAACTTCGTAAAAATTTGTTTGAAATGTAGATTGATTCTAGTACAGGAAAACCAGAGGTCACTTTACAAAAAATCCTTCATAGGAAGGAAGATTGATTATTCTAGATTCAGAAAATGAGTAAACTGTGAAAAGTTTCGTCTTTAGTCAGTCTGCGCATTCCGCACTTACCAGATGGTCCCTTTTCGCGTGACGGGTCAAATTATCACTCTTATCTCTTACGAAAACTCAGTTTGTAAGGTGGCGGCGGAATTCGAGACAATTAAGAGGGTATTCTAATGTCATTAGTACGTTTACGGGCTGCGCTACCTGTAATGTTCGGAGCTGCTTGCAAGAGTCGTTTAAGAGTCACAATCGAGTACCGGTACCAGTAAGAAACATAAAGATAAAAGATAATGTATAAAGATTTTTTTTTCAAATAGTTGTAAAGTTCTATTTAAAGAAATAACCCTTCACTAAACAGACGATCTTTGTAAAGAAATAAAACAGTGCTCCTTTACCAAACGTCAATATACTTTTTTTTTCTTTTTTCTTTATTATCAGCTTCCATTTTTATACTTCAGATATCTATTATGTTTCGTATGCTTTTTCATTTTTCATTTTTTGAATAAATCCTTGAATTAGAATTAAGGAAAAGATGTACAAAAGGGAAAGGAGGAAAATACACGTGCATACATCTAAAGTCTGACAACTCCATGTTGAACGTATCTCTACCAGTAACGTATTTCACAATCCATGCCGCCTGTACATCAAACATTGGTAGACTATAGATGGTAGTCTGCATCCCAATATACATGAGTTTTTGGTTACCAGACTTCATCCATAATATGCCTTTATACAGGTGGTGTGGGAACAAGCTTGTTTGTTTTTCCTCTAGGCGGAGGTTGTCTGAGTTATAAAATGTATTAATATATATACTGGGTTCAAAGTGTGTATTTAAACTTTTTTTATAATATGACCTATGTGGCGAGAGTGATATAAACCCGTTTACTATTTTTGATATAACACGGGTGTCATTGCACTAGTGGAATATCTATACAAATGAGCTAAGAATGGATAGTGACGTTTATGTTTTCGTTGTCAAAAATGATGTCATAAGGTATTTGCTGACGTCATTTCGCAAAGGGCGTTACATGTTTCGCTGAATAATTTGAATCGATAAAAATTTGATATTTCCTCGTTTTATCACTAAAAAGGTTAAACATGTATTATAAATAAAATATTAAATTTGTGCTAATTAAATACCGCATTCATTAAACTCGTCATCTTAAACAGATAAGAACTGGGCGCAGTCTCGTTTTTATCTGTTTATAGAAGACTCGTAGAAGAATTCGGTATTCAATGACCACTCATTCAATATCATCTATGCATTTTTCGGAATTTGTACAAAGATGAAGAAAATCTACAGAGAAAAATAAAAATGTACATAAGGTAAGACTCTTTAATATTCACGCATAAAATCAGAATTCGATAAACTTATGCATATTACACACGCGATCAACTCATATGGTTGAGATATACCTTTTCTAGTAAGAGTCTATGCTTATATGGCATTTACTAGGGACTCAATCCACTTCTGATCAATAGCTTAAGTTTAACTACCGACGTTATACTAGCGACAATGTTGGTAACGCACAACCAGAAACATTCGATTTTTTGGTGGACGTTTACGTTCACCAGTATTACTACATGAAATCGTTAATATTTTCCAACGCGTATTAAACTTTCGTGCTAGAAAAATATGGACTAAGCGGTGATTCGCCTATAAGGGTTTGTAGTGGTCTAAGAGAGACAACAGCTAACCCCATTACTACCTGGTGTCTAGAATGGTATAAGATAAGATCTATGGGATTCATAATTTATCGTCCGTACGATTTAAAAAAGGAAAAAAATATGATACATCTATATTATAATAAATAAAGCGGCACATTCCCGATAACATCTTCGCATGCCATGGATGTTAGCCCCGAACGACTGACATGGCTTATTTCATTAGCAATTATATTGAATCAGCACATTGATCAATCGCAATATCGCCAATCAACAGAAATGACAAAATATATGATCGTGTATGGGCGAGATCAAAGTTAATTAATAAGATGTTTTGTGGCATATATCTATAGAGACAAAGCGCCTGCTTCAAGATGAAGAGCTCCCGAGTTCTAATCCCTTCAGTGGCTATCGCTATTTATTCTTTCCTTGGCCTACACATTCGGGGCGATTACTGATTCATTTCCGGGAAACAAAATCGAGAAGGATTAATTTAAGTTGTTAGAACTAGTTTCCCAATCGATGAAAAACAGGTTAAAACCAATAATCAAAATCGTTTAGGAGTCTCGCTTTTCAAATTTGCTTATTTTTGCATACCTTCTAGAAATGGAAAATGGTAAACATATCCCGTGCATATAATAACCATGTCAAATTCTGCCGTTGTACCATCTTTGAATTCGGCAGTGCTATCTGTTATACGCGTTACCATTGGTCTCTCTTCAACATTATCTGGCCAGTGAAAGCCCCTTGGTTTAGTACGGTAGGCGGCGATCACGTGATTGGCCCCATATTTCACAGCATGAATTGCGACGTCCTCCGCTGAATACATATTACCAATTAGAAGAATTCTCTTACTTTTAAACATCTCTGAGCGTCGTACTGAATGCGAAGGTATAACTAATCCAGGGAACGTCTCGATTCCTATAATAAACAAAGGAATAATTACAAGGTTAAGTGATATACATCATGTATATCATGTAAAAAAAGATGGAGGCTGATGTACTACATTGAAGTAAGCATTCCAATTTGTGAATTAGTCATAAACTTGTACCCGTCTTTCGTTCATTTTACCAAACTGACGTTATCTCAGCGGAGCCCAGTAAGTGACGTCATCATGAGCGTTGCATAGCAGGTACCGTTCAAAATGACCCGTTTTAAGCATGTTACTCAAACTAGTTCGAAAATTTTCACATTTTGTCTCATTTTTGCATTAAATATGTAAAATTATTGCCTGTCAACATGATTATACAAAAATCAATTTCACTAATGGGAGCATCCCCACACTATCCCTCTCATCGAAGAGAAATAAATCGTGATCCGCGTAAGTGAACATTATACTGACCTACCTTCTATTTCTGGTACAAAAGGAGTAGAAAATATTCCATTGGCAACGACCACGTGACTGAAGCTTTTGATTATTGTCTTTCCAGTTGGTAGATGATTCGCCTCTACAACAAACTGATCTGCATCTCGTTCGTACTTCACGTTTCGTACGACTGTGTTGTATTGAATATGATCATCAACTTTTACTTTGCTCTTGTTTAAAATTCCTAAAACATACGAATAAAAATAATGTACATTTACTATCTATAATTTGCTTCCATGCAGAGAGGATATTGTGATATTATTTCAAAAAACTATCCTAATGAAACAAAATTGAAACGCTTATAGTAATAAAATCGTTACATGCATGATACTTTGACCAAAGTGTTGTCGTAGTTGTTGGTGGTGGTGATGTTGTTTTAGTTAATATGATGAAATGATATTCGACACTTCTAGTATCACGGCGTTTCAGGCCTGTTTTCTGTTTGAATGTTCACAGAAATTAAACGACTAGCTCGGGCGTTCTTGGACTTTCTAAATGAAATGTCTTTCGTAAAAATCGGCCGATTAATTCAGAAAGTATTTACAAATACTGATTTGGGCGGGTCGAAAAGGGGTTGGCCTCTTAATGACGTCACGACGTCAAATGAAAGAGCTCCAAACCCTGTTTATAACATTCTTGTTGTTGTTTTTTATTCAAGTCCAAAAAATATCAAAGTGTCACAGCGGTTTAAGATTCCTTACATTGCCTGTTTAAATGGTGGGGGCGGTTCCACCTTTAACTATATTTCACGAATTTGGCGCTGGATTGACCATGTTCCTAGAATTTCTCTCACAAGCCATTACACCATTTTCTAGCCTCCGGCTGCCATCCCACTTAGGTTTACACCTATCCGCCCATTGATGGGAGGTATTAATCGGAAAACACATGTGCCGCCGCCGGGGATCAAACACATGACATCCCAAGATTGAAGAGGGGGAGTGTGATGCACAACTAGCTACGTTGTCTCAGGTTTGATGAGGTTGATTTCCTCGATTAAAGCTTGTGCTTTTCTAATTATCCAAAATGGTATATGTTCATGAGAAACTATTTGTATCCAGCTCACTACACCCCCCCCCCCCCCCGGACCAACACTGAATCCGCATTCGAACAAAGTATCTCTGCTATGAAATAATCCTTAATTGGTATGGCGTGTTTCTTTGTCTTCAAAAAGAGTATGAAATAACAAGAGGCCCAGGAGAGTCTTGGCCGCTCACTAACTTCCTTTGAAAGCTTATGTAATGATAAGTCTGAATAAGATATCATCGCACGATATTTGAAAGTATGTAATGAAAATATATTACCATGAAGGCACCCAAAAGTCAGGGGTATGGACAATTTTATCGAAGTTTCACCAGGGCATCTTTTCCACTAATACTTGACAGTCCTGGCTCATTTAAAAAAGGAACTATCTTTTCACCAGAAATTCTTCTTGTGAACGTTCGTAGCAGGTCGGATGTATACTTTGGATTCAATTCCGATTAAGATGGTTTTTTAACCAAATTTTCATACGGCCCAATTTCTCGTGAGACTTGACAATCCTGACCAATTTTCGAAAGAAATGATCTGTTAGATACAACCAATCTGTTAAACTTTGAAACAAACCGAATGAAAAAAATGCGGACTTTATGGATGTAAGGAGGATATCTTTTTCACGTTTCCACAAGACCCTTTTTCCCGTGATACTTGACAGGCCTGATAAATATTCAAGGGGAACTGTCCTTCTATTGGTACAATCATTCTATGACAGTTGAATTGATTGATTGAATGGAGTTCTACGCCGCTTGTAACATTTTTCTCACACCAGTACTACCATCACATTCTTTCCTAGCTTCCAGCTGGTATCTCACATACATGTAGGTCTACGTTTATCAACCTATTGGTTAGAGACAAATAGTCGGAACGATTCATAAAGAAGGTTTTTGATCAAGTTTTCAAAATGCCCCTTTTCCCGCGATACATAAGGGACGTAACACATGTTCAGAAGAAATCACCTCTATCTTGGTACAATCATTCCATGAAAATTTATAGCAAATCGGTCAACAACTGTGAATACCTATACAGAGTAAATTGACTTTTGATCGCCCTCTTAAACTTGTATATCTATTCTGCATTTATCTTTTATTCCCAGCCGGGCATTCATACAGTACGCTTAGGTTTTTATTCATGCAACAATGCTCACAATCTCTTCGGAGTCACGGATATTTTCCAAAATAGATTATTTCAACTATAATTGCGCAAATCCTATTGTGTGGGTACTCATTTGAATCGTCTCGTCAAGACGATTCAGATGAGTACCCACAACATAGGGTTTCAATGAAAAATGAATATTTCAGACTGGCTTTACCCCCTCTTAAAAGTACCTCTGTTAGATTCTAAAAGATTCATTCTACTCACCTGCGAGAAATGCTCTGAAACCCGGGAGTGTGATGAAGGATGGCAAGGGTCGACCAAAAAATTCATCAAATGTGTATTCTGGCAGTTCTAGAGTTTCTTTTGGTGCATTTACCCACAAGTTTTTGTAAATGCTACTATGAACAAGTTCACCATATTCGTCTGTTCCTAAAAGGTAAAAGGATTTTATTTATTTGAATGGGGCTAAACGACGCTTTAAACAATCTTTCAATAATAACGCTGCGACTGGAGAAGCAAACAACAGATTCCTGGTATTTCTCACACCAGTACTACCATAACATCATTTCCTAGCTTCCAACTGCCATCTCACACATGTCTTCGATTATCAACCTATTGGGGAGACCCAAATAGTCGGAAAGGAATAGTGTCGCTGGCGGTAGACGAACCCAGGGGCCTGTTTCATCAAGCTGTTTAGGACGTATTTTTGTCTTAAAAACGTCCTAGGACATTTTTAAGACACAAATCGGGTTTCATCAAACTCGAGAGATTTAGGAAGTTCCTTAATTTTGTCCCAAACGTAGGACACCGATTTCGGCGTCCTACGAGATAGTTTTGTCTTAAATATTGTATCTAGAGAAGATATGGCTGTTGTTTTCCAAATTGTAGATGAAGAAAAAGACACCGATGATTGTGTGAGACTAAAAGGAACACGAATATTATGGCCAGACGGGGATGTTAATATCAAAAATGTTGTTGTTGCGATCCAAAGTTGCTAGAGCAGTCTGAATGCTTCGTGATATCGACACTGCAATGATTGGTGCAAGTATGCCGTTGGAGCACCGAGTAAATGTGTAGAGACAGCACAGAATGCAGGGTGGCGATGTCCTCTTTGAGTATGTACAAAACAGTACACGTGCAGGGCAATGTAACAAGTCCGCAGTAAAAGCATCGCGGGATCGCCTTTGCAACCGACATGAGATTCTCCAACTATACAACGAGACCCTCTTGGGTGCGAAACGAAAGCTTGTGTCGAGTGTAGCTACAACACTTTTTGCGGGTGATTGTCCAACATTTTGTATACATTGGTTACGTCGATATTTGTTATATTACGATATAGGAATTAAGCATAGAAAAAAAAAAAAAAAAAAAAAAAAAAAACAAGTACAACCTCGAAAGTGGTCAAAAACTCTTGACATTTTGTATAAGAAAATACAGCTAGGTATAAGTTGCCTTTATCATGTGTTACAAGTTTCAGCTTATAGCCTTAAGAAATACAAAAAATACAAAATATCAAAGTCGAGGCTCGACAACGAGGACGATATAGACGGCGCGGAGGCTGTACCGTTATCTCGATTTTTTTTATCCACAAACAGTCGAGCTAAAATGTATAAAAGGAATCAAATTTGCCCTTCTTCTTCCTAACTAGAGGCCCATGAAAGCCTAGGACGCTCTACCGGCTCCATATGGCATGACAAGTCTGTGTTAGATTCAATCACATGTTATTTGAAAGTACTTCAGGAAAAAACATCCCGGTAAAGGCAGTCAAAGGTAAAGGGATGGGAAGATGTTATCATATTTTCATAAGGCCTTCCTCCCTGTGGCCATTGAAGGACCTTACCCATTTTCAAAAGGAACGGTCCATAAATTAGTAAAATCATTCTATGAGAGCTTGGAGTAAATCAGATAAAATTGTTTAATCACGAGGGTTTTTTCCCGAAAGGAACGATCATCATGATACATGAACCATTCTGTATTTTTTGAAAGTAAATCGGATGACAATTGTGGAATCTATCATGATAATTATAGGGTTTTTTTATCGAATTTCCGTAATACCATATTTCCGCTAAACTTGACGGACCTGACCCATTTTCTAAAGGAACCATCCTAAAGATGATACAATTATTTCGTTGAAGTTTGAAGCAAATCGGATGAACTTTGTGGACTCTATCGCAATATCAATATTTTATTGTCAAATGACTGATAGTCATAAATCAGTCATTTTGCCTTTGATGACGCTGTAATATTCCGGTTCTGTTGAACATCGTTTTTTTTTTTTTTTTTTTTTTTTTTTTTTATAAATGAAATAACAGCAATTGAAAGGCGACTAAATTTTACAGCGTTACAAAAAACAAAACAAAAAACCAACGTCTACATTAGTCAATTGGTATAATTTCTTTCTCGTTTGCTTTGAGGAGGTGGACCGTTGATGATTTTGATGGGAACAACGGAGAACGTACTTTGAAACGTACAACTCATCAATGTAAATTATCAGAAACTACAAGAGAAATATAGAAGGAGAAATAAAGAATGATTTATGTTTTATGAAACTAAAATTTCATCGATGAAAATTACAGGCAGTTACATGTAATATTGTCGAAAAAAAGTGTCGAAAGAAATTAAGAGCGTTTACGTGATGAATTATGACGAAAGAAATCGTGAAATTCGAACTTCATTAGTACTTGAATTTAATATAATGAGATATACAAGTAACAAAAGGAATTATGTAATAACTACAACATTGGGGCCCATTCAACCGACCTCATTTCTGGTGAGGACAGTGAATGAACTCTTTTTTCCAAACCTTAATATGAAATACATGGTTGGTTTTCTTTTCCTGAGCTCAACCTCTTTTCTTATAATAAGGCTTGACTATGATAGAGTTGGATGCAACTTCGCCTCTTCGGGGCTTGTAAGCGATGACGAGATCTTATACTTTTTATCGACTTTTTAAAGGTAAATCTAAAGTATCTCTCCCGTTCGACTATCTTTGATAGTTTTCTCCTTATCGATATTTCACATATGAAGGTAAATCAATCTACACGGCTATAATTAGCTTGCACGTGATTTTATCACGTGCTTTTTGGGGCTTTTTAACCGAGCATGGTTAAATTAGGACAAAGTTTGATGAAACGCAAAAGTACGCCCTAAGAACTTTTTAGGATGTTTTGATGAAACTGACTTACGAACATCCTAGGATGTGTCCTACGACACTTTTAAGACACGTCCTAGGACATTTATTGATGAAACAGGCCCCAGGACCTTTGGATTAACTGACCGACGCACTACCAACTGCGCTCTGACTGCGGAATAGGGATTCTTTGGGCCTAATTTCAAGACGTTCCTCCAGCTTTCCTCGACTCGAACTGCTCGAAATAATTACCTTTAATTGGTGCGTGCAGTCCGTTTCGTGAACGATTTTCATGGCTAAGGACGGATTGGTAGGTAGGTTCGAGGTCACTCGATAAAGTGAAGGTTTCTCGAGGAACAGCGATCAGTCCTTGAACGACACTCAATCACGCGTTTTAGAATACCACTCAAATATAAAGTAGTATTTGACGGCTAGTGAAATTGGCGATTTGCAAAAATAACGAAAATAAATGTTTAAAAAATTAAGTATCCCCTACTCATGTTTCAGGATGGAGCAAATCAAATGGAAATTTGACTGATTGACACCTTATTTTGACTTATGAACCAACAGCTCGCACTTGCTTCGGAATAACCTGCAGTCTCTGGGTCGCGGATAAGAAAAAATCTACGCATGGTATGCGACCACGCAGCGATTGCGTTCGCAAGGATAGTAGGCGGTATTGTTTTCTTTGGAACCGGGATATATGATAGTATAGCGACAATTCCGAGAAATATGCTGTATTTGATCACTGCGTTTACGATGAACATATTCGTGAAACGTTACAAAATTGTACCAACGTTCATATTTGCAAAGCGTCGTACAATAGATAAACATATGCAAACGTTATATTGCACCCTAAACACAGGCAATTGGTTTTACTTATTTGAGTATCCGATCATCAAAGACAATTTTGGCTTTGCTTCATAACGAGAACTCTCCATAAATCCACACCCAACCAATGGTGCAGGGTTCATTTGACTTGTATTCGAAAACATTGCCATCTAGCCTCTGAAAAAATGTGTTTTTGGGTTTGTTTGTTTTTTTTTTTTTGCGATAGACGATAGAAGCTACCTCCGACGATTTTAATAAAAATTGGTTTCAATAGTGGCCATTTGAATGAGGGATAAATGTTTTTAAAAAATAATTGTGGGGAATCGTTATTGGAAATCTTGCGAAAACAACGCGAAACCACGTTCTACTTAAATGGAAGGTTGAAATCTTTGCCTCTGATACTTTTATGCGCTTTTAACGTGGTGCATCGGAGACCAAATCCCAGTAGAAGATTTGAAAACTAAGTGTTCATATCTACCATCCCGTATAATTCTATATGCGGTAATTAAATAGGTATCTGACAAAATGCCCAAATAGAAAGAAGTTGTGATGTTCATATTTCTATATAAATCAAGATTCTGTCCACCCAAAGAAGAATGTACAAAACATGCAATACATGTATTATCTCATACATAGAAATAGAAAGATTGCAAAAATAAGACATTTTTTTCAGAGGCTAGATGGCAATGTTTTCGAATACAAGTCAAATGAACCCTGCACCATTGGTTGGGTGTGGATTTATGGAGAGTTCTCGTTATGAAACAAGGCAAACATTGTCTTTGATGACCGGATACTCAAATAAGTAAAACCAATTGCCTGTGTTTAGGGTGCAATATAACGTTTGCTTATGTTTATCTATTGTACGACGCTTTGCACATATGAACGTTGGTACAATTTTGTAACGTTTCACGAATATTTTCATCTTAAACGCAGTGATCGAATGCAGCATATTTCTCGGAATTGTCGCTATACTATCATATATCCCGGTTCCAAAGAAAACAATACAGCCTACTATCCTTGCGAACGTAATCGCTGCGTGGTCGCATACCATGCGTAGAATTTTTCTTATCCGCGACCCAGAGACTGCAGGTTATTCCGAAGCCGGTGCGAGCTGTTGGTCCACAAGTCAGAATAATGTGTAAATCAGTCAAATTTCCATTTGATTTGCTCCATCCTGAAACATGAGTAGGGGATACTTGACATTTATTTTCGGGTTTTTTTTTTTTGCAAATCGCTCATTTCACTAGTTGTCCAATACTACTTTTTACACTACTCAAAAGTTCTAAGCGGCCACCATACAATTCTCTATTTTTCACATATTTTCCGCTTCTATTTTGAAATGTGACCACTGCCTTTCAAAAGAGTGGTCATTCAGCCATCATCCTTTACAATTGTTTTGTAAAATCCTGAATCAGGACGACCTAAAGACGTAATCAAATACCTGTACCCTCAACTTCAAAAGTCACAAAAGAGGCCTTTTTAGAGAATTTTCGACATTTGGAAAGCGCAAATTTAATTAATTCTATATACCAAATATCAGTGGAAGAACGCATGAGGACTTCTAAAGAGTTAAAGAAATACCAATACTCCCTACCCATTCGTTATTCTAATAAGGAATGTTAAAAGTACCCCACCCACCAATGTTAACTTTGAAATCGAAGGTACTCCTACATGCGTTTATTTTTAAAACAGTTCTTGTTGAATTTTTTGTTTATTTCTTGCTTGCTGACTTCATAAATGTCTTGGCAACATTAATTCAGTGAAAACGAAATGAAATGATATCGCATTTATAACATATGACCAAAAATGCAAATGGCCGCTTAGGAGTTTTGAGGAGTGTATTTGAGTGGTAATCTAAAACGCGTGATTGAGTGTCATTCAAGGACTGATCGCTGTTCCTCGGGAAACCCTCACTTTATCGAGTGGCCTCGAACCTACCTTACGTCCTGGAATACCAATCCGTCTTTAGCCATGAAAATCGTTCACGAAACGGACTGCATGCACCAATCAAAGGTAATTATTTCAAGCAGTTCGAGTCGAGGAAAGCTGGAGGAACGTCTTGAAATTAGGCCCAAAATCCTAGTTACGCCTATGAGAGTACACTTAGACTTGATCTTAGCCCACAATGCTTGCTTTTTTCTGTAATAATGTTATAAAATGTTGAGTCGTGTTGGTTGGAATGTCCAAAAAATGACAATTGAGCCCAGGGTATTTCCGACAATTTGACACCTGCGTCAGGTACAAACATTTAGCAGCCCAGGCAATTACATGGTCTAATAAGAAGATTGTCTTACTGTATACAGATACTTTGAGACCTTATTCTTCAAATAACATAGTGAAGACATTGGTCGGACTGTGCGGATGCACAGGCTGGCCAGAGTTTTTGTTTTGTGCACAATTGAAATTGTTGTAAATGCCACTCACAGGCTCAATTTGTTTTAACAAATTTCAGTTGGATATAGGTTAATTTATTATGGTTGGGTAGATACTTGTCCTCCACGTAAAGTTCCATTGTCCTCCCCACGTTGACTGCTTTTCGTAACATATGACCTCCGGACAGTGGGTTCCCAGCTTCAAAAATCTGTTCAATGTGAGCAGCCCGGACGGTCCAGCGCCTATGATACACACCCTGGTTGAGCATTTTGTCCCCGCCGAGTCCATTTTCTTCAAACGTGTTGTGATTCTGGATATGAATAAGCAAAAGATTACTAAAACAAACAAAAACAAATAAAAAAAGAACATGTAATGCATAACAAAAAGAAGGTTAAAAAATCTTGGTCAAAAGGTTACGTTTAAAACAGCCATGCAATAGTGGAAAATCGAGTTCCTTTTCAAAGTTCCCCAGAGAACAGTTGTCATCAAAAGTCCAAATAATCCCATTGTTAGAGGGTAAACCGATTGCACAGAAGGTAGCATCCTGAAATTCACATTCCTCTGGATCAAAATCATTCTTACTGATTAGTTCAGCTCTACATTCAATGCATTCAAAACACCAACTCAAATCGCTCAAAAACGTCCCGAAGCCGTGCAAATAAAGGTGTCTTAAATAAAAATCTATATATATGGTATTGGCTGTGAGAAATTATCATGACTCGGCAAAGCCTCGTCTTGATAAATTCTCCCAATCTCGACCCGATAATATTGAAAGTTTAAAATAACATGTATTTCTCTTTTTCGAAACAATCAACATTAAATAAACTCAGGTGGAATTACCTAGTGATAATCTCCTAATTTCTCGATAATAAATTAAACTAGAGCTGATTGAGCAGCTGATTTGCTCCACAGGCCTGAATCTACTGATATGATCAGACAAGAATTTAAGTGATTGAAAGAATGCTCATCTCAAGTTAACAAGTGTTGTTAAGAGTTACATGCTGAAATATTTCTGACAGATGAAAAATATAATAGACGAACAAGAGGGCCATGGTGGCCCTAAATCGCTCACCTGAGTTAACGGCTTAAAGATCTGACCTCTTAAGCTAGTTTTTAACCACACTTGACCCAAATTCAAACCAGTCTGAGATTTTATAAAGACAAAAGACTAATTCTCAGGATGATTGGGCAAAAACTATGGTCTCTAGAATGTCTTCATGGATTTCTAGGATTTGACTCTGTGACCTCATTTTTGACCCCACTTGATCCAAGTTCGCCAAGACAGTCATTCTGACCGATTTTCAAGTTGATTGAGTAAAAAATATGGCCTCTAGAGTTTCTACAAGGGTTTTCTAAAATTTGACCCCGTGAAATCATTTTTTATCCAATTTGACCCAAATTCAAACTTACTTACCTAGACATCGTCGAGACAATCACTCTAACCGAATTTCAGGTTGATTCGTCAAAAAGAATGGTCTCTAGAGTGTCTACAAGATTTATCTAAGATTTGACCCCGTGACCTCATTTTTCACCCGACTTGAATCAATTTAAAACTAATCCGAGAATTCATCAAGACAATCACTCAGACCAAATTTCAGGTTGACCCGTCAAAAAATGTGGCCTCAAGAGTGTCTACAAGGTTTATCTAAGATTTGACCCCCTGACCTCATTTTTCACCCGACTTGACCGAATTTCGAACTCATCCGAGATTCATCAAGACAATCATTCTGACTAATATCCAGGTTGATTGAGCTTAAAACATAGTTTCTAGAGTTTTACACGGTTTACCCCATATCCTCATTTTAGACCCCTCTTGACCCAAATTTAAACTCATCTGAGAATTCATCCAGACAATCATTCTGACCAACTTCCAGGTTGATTTAGCAAGAATATGGCTTCTTGAGTGTACCAAAGGTTTTTCTAATATTTGACCCCATAACCTCATTTTTGACTCCCCTTGACCCAATTTCGAACATGTCCGAGATATTATCAAGTCAATCACTCTGACCAAATTTCAGGTTGATCCGTCAAAAAATGTGGCCACTACAGTGTCTACAAGGTAAAAGTTGACGACACACGACGGACGACGGACACCATGCGACCACAAAAGCTCACCTTGAGCACTTCGTGCTCAGGTGAGCTAATAACAAAAAAAAAATGAACTCCGTCGGTTTCTACATATTTTCCATCCAATCACAATAATTATGTGCATCCTGATAATGGGTAACGCATGGATCATTCCAGTGAAATTCGATATCCGTCTGTTAGATTCTGAGAGAATGATTATCAAAGTTTCCACTACATATCAAATAGACATTGAAGTGAAAGTAGATTGATATCCATTAATTAGTATCTGGAAAATTGGTTTTCAAAGTTTCCACTAAATTACATATACAGAATAGTCTACCGCTCATTTTAGACATATCCATCTTTTGGAGGCTGAGAAAAGACACATATTATGTATACACATATATATGAAATAAGCCATGTCCATTGAAAGCCTTGATTTTCATTGGATCAAACTAGAACTTGTTCCAGAGTGTGACTTAATAGCCCCGCAAGTGCTTTCAAAGAATGAGATATTTCACAGGAGAGGCCAAAAATGATTCAATTATAAAGATAACTCTTGAATCTGAGGGATTTGAAACCTCTAAATTGCGTCTTGCAAAACTTCAGCATGTGATAAATATTTGAAAAAGGATTTAAAGATATTAAAGGAGAATTAAAGGAAAACTGAAGGAGAAGTTTGTGACACAAAAATGTCTGGAGTTCAAGGGCAGATGATTCTTGAACAAGGGGAAGTTGAGACTTCAAAATTGCGTCTTGCAAACCTTCTTCTAGCTATTGAATGGAAACTGAAGGAGGAGATTGTGACACAAATTTAATAGTTATATGTGTACGAAAAGAATAATGAACAAAATTTGTGAATAACGTTTCATAATTTTTCAATGAAAACTGAAGGAGAAACTGAGTTCAATTATTGGCAGATAATTCTCAAACATGATGGAATTAAGTACTTAAAATTGCGTCTTGCAAAACTTCAACATGCGATAAATTTCTGTATAAAATTTCAAAGCTTTTGAAGAAAAACTGAAGGAGAAATTACCAGAACATGTATATGTTTACGAAGATATAAATAAAATGTCTTAAGTTCAGGGGCAGGTGATTCTTGAACCAGGTGGAGTTGGGACCTGAACATAATGTCTTGCAAAACATCAACATATGATTAATGTTTGTAAAAAATTTCAAACCTTTTATCGGGAAAACTGAAGGAGGAATTCGCGATACAAAATTACTAGTCTATATACATTGTGTATGTGAAAAGAAATAAGATATCTTGAGTTCAAGGGCAGATGATTCTTGAACCAGGTGGAGTTGGGACCTCAAGTTATGTCCTGTAAACTTTCAACTTGTGATTAATGTTTGTATAAATTTTCAAAGCTTTTGAAGGAAAACTGAAAGAGGAATTCGCGACACAAAATTACTAGTAAACATGTCCAAATACAGATGGACAAACAGACAGAGAGACGGACAGACAGACGGACAGACATGCTGATTCCAGTAAACCCCAGAAAACATTCGTTTTGCGGGGGTATAAATATCTTGAACAACTTTGAAAGAGAGGCATCCAAGAAGTATTATTGTCACATATGGTTGAAATTCATCCAGTAGTTTCTGAGGAGAAGAATTCTAAAAAAAAATTTAACGACCGGACGCACGGCGGACGGATGGATGCACGACGGACACATCGCAGTGACAAAAGCCCCAGTGGCCTACGGCCAGTGGAGCTAAAAAGGAGTAAAGAATCACTAACCTTGCACGGATGCTATTAAATTAAATATTAACGCACATTCTTCAGCAAGTTACATAAGTAGATCAAATGCCAATTTAAATTACACTCATCTTTTATGCACCAGAAGACGTAACCTTGATAAATTGACTACAGTTTAAAATATGACCCGTCACGCGAAAAGAGACCGTCTATGTAGTGCGTAAAATTTCGACCCAGTTAGGCCGCTCGTTATGCGCAGTGAACTTATGTTGGAACATTTCGTACTCGGCTGGTTTTCTGAATGAAGGATGGTCATTCTATCTTTCTGTATTAGAATTCTGAAAAAAACGACCTTTAGTAGACTTTTGCTGAAAGAAAAAAAGAAGTCATATAAGCGACGGAAAGAAAGGATAAGACGAGGAAATTCGATTGATTTAAGGACCCAAACATAATCTGCGGATGCAAAACGTTTGCGAACGTTTTAAAGGGTACCCGTGTTGCACGTGATTACAGATGCAATGTGGGGTAACGTTTGTATTTAGCATTTCGGAAACGGTTTCACACTGAGCGAAGGGCTAAGACCATGGTACTCAGGAAACAAAACGTTACGAAATTGTCAAACAAAAGCAAATCACATAGGGAAAAAATAAAATAAAAAGGATAAAATAAATGAATAAATAAATGACCAAACAAAACTGTAAAGTATCTGAAATTGTGCTCAAAGTAGCTTAATTTTTTCATGCAACGAAAGATAAAGTCGATTTTAAAAAAAATGAGGTCAAAGTTTTATGGTTTCAGTTACGTTATTTGCTATCGAAGGTCAAGTGTTTTTACACAATTGTTCTAAATCCCAACCCTCTTACACTGTTAGGGTAAATTCAATTGGCAGCCCGGGAGTCGCGTGAGATGATATAATGATCTAAAATTGACTGTAATATGCATGCGCAGAAAGGACATTCATGTGAACGGAGTTACCCACTGGTGGTAGTAAACAAACTTCACATTTACCGCTTCAATAATTAATTAACCATGAAATATCGTTATCCCATTAAGAAATGTGATAAACTCGTGCAAAATACTATATAAAATAAGAAAAACAGTATTTGTCGTTTAAAGTAAAAGAGAAATTTTGTTTTGTGTAATCGAATTGTTGTGCACTATTTTCGACGCCATTTTGGAACCCAAGTAACACCGGCCTGACCCAGGATCAGAAGCGTGGTGGTTGAAAGGTTAAAATGACATCACTAGTGTCGAAACCGAGGTCGTTCTGATGGAAACCCGGTTAACTCGGGTCGAAACCGAGTCCGATATGAACTTACCCTTAACTGTACCAAACTTCATGCGCAACACTAATTATATCAGGCATATGTTCAGGATGCACAAGTGTTTAGAAATTGTTACCCGATTTGCACGTGGATACACGTGCAAATCCGGGTAACATTTCTCAAACGTTAAAGCGAACGTTTTAATCTTGAATACAGGGCATTTGATTTATATAACGTTATGTTTGACGCTTCACACGAAGCCGACGTCGAATGACTCCGTTATATTCACCCCTTAACCATTTGGACAAGTGTGAGCAGTAAATACACTTTCACAACTTTTTACAACTTTCTTCTTGCAATATCTCATTGGAATTGTCTTAAGAAGACGATTTCGACGAGATAATGCATGATAAATTCCTTATTTAATAACTGCTGTAGAAGAAAAGTTATTTTTTGGTTTTACGCAAGGGTCGTAATCGTAAGGGTCAGCACTTTCCGCTTTATAAGGTTCCTTTTCGCTTGGCGGGCCAAATACAACGGCGAAATGTTTATTTCTATAGTACACTATTTTCTTAAAATATTTCCTTTTTGTTCTTTATACTGTACGTTTAGAGGATTAAGAGGATTTGATTTGATTTCTAACTTTACAATGAACCCAAAATATTTTAAAGTTAACTCGCCAAATTACATCACGCCCCCCCCCCCCCCCCCCCCCCCCTGTCAGTTCATTAATAACGCAGAATACTATATACGATGACTTGTTGCTCTACAATGGAATCTAAGACTACAACTCACAACTCAAACTGGTTTAAAGACAAGAGAACAATAAAAAAATGCTTTGACTTTGACAAATGACTCAAATGACTCATATAAAGGGATTTCGGCAATGCTAAGACGGATATATTGATTGGACAGCGCGAAACTATTGTAACTTTCTATAAAGTTTGAATATATAGGCAGTTAGAAAATATTGCATGCTGACCGATCAATACGCTCCTCCATATTCCCGTTATGTGGTGATTTTGGCGAAACAGTTTCATCCTTGTCATCCTTGATCCTGCTTCGACTTGAGATAAAGACAGAGATCAGCATGCACATACGTGGATTTTGATCTTAGTCTTTATTTCATAATTTTCTGTCTGAATCCAGAAGAGTATGAAATTATATTTTGATAACTAATACCAGGGCCCGAAATTATAAAACCTTTTCTCAGGCTCAGGCTCAATTTTCTCTAATTTCAAATTTAAAAAAGATATGAAAATAAAAGATAATATTAATAAGTTGTTATTTATAACAACTTATTAACAACATCTTTTATGTTTATACATTTCAATGACTAATGAAACACAATTACGGCTTAAATCTCAAACTGAAATTTCAGAAAATTGAGCCTGAGCCTGAGAAAACCTCGGGCCCTGATTACTATCAGTGCATTCATTGCTTTCGACACTTTGAATTTTAATGCGGTTTAGTTGAGATTTTTATTTAGCTTGATAAGGGTTGATAGGACAAAATCAATGCGATGCTTTTTAAACATTGGTAATCGGCGAAAAAAGATTTTGTTTGAATGGGTTTGGCGCCGCTTTCAACAATTTCGCAGTTATATCGCGGCGGTCGGAGCACCTAACAATGGATTCCTGGTATTTCTTTCACCTGTACTACCATTACACCCTTTTCTAGTTTCCGACTGCTATCTCACACGGGTTTACGATTATCTACCCATTGGTGAGAGACAAACGTCGGAAAGGATATTTGCCGCCGCCGGGGATCGAACCCACGACTTCCAGATTTGAAGTTTTATGCCTAACCAATTGCGCTATGGTGGCGGCGACTGGCGAAATTAGAACAAACCTTTATTAGTTGCGAGACAGATTGGTAGTAAATTGTTTTTATAGAATATTTCTCCCTTCACATAGATTATGGGGCTACTGTTTGAAATATGGTTTTCTCATATGGGCAGAAGTGGCTCCCTTGATCTATGTGTTGAACTCGTAAAGCTACAGATAGTCGGGGTATTTTGGATTTCATTTTAAAATGTTTCACTAGTCCTTGCTCATAACCCATCATGTGGTTACTCGTTGGAATTATCTCGACGAGTTTCATTAAGAAATAAAGGTTACAAACTGGAATTATCCCCTCTTGGGCCTCTTTCAAGAAAAATATTGTACGATTTATCTTATAATCATCGTACGATTACTAAGACGGTCGTAAACGGTTTTCACAAAAATATCGTTGAAAATCGCAGATAATACGACCTCATAAAATCATCGTAAAGTTGATCTTTCACATCTGCACGTGCTGATCATATGAACTTCCGCGTTAGTGAAAAAATTGTCAAATTTTACAATACCAAAAAGGGTAAATTAGCAAACTGACCGTAGAAATGACATTTACTTGTGAATTAATGCATATTAAACGAATTTTTTTCTTAAACTAAATTTGTCGAACACATTTCTCATCGATATCTAAATATCTAATTCAAGATAATTATGCAAGTGCTCATAATTGCATAGTAAATTTAGCTTACACTGTCGATTCCCTTTCCAATGAAAGTATACCGTCTGTCGCGCCGAATGTGGAGCAATCGAACAATGGACCGCATGGTAAAAAACACACAAGTTCTAGTTTATGATCATCTGCACTAAGTTTTCTGTGAATGACTTTATTTTCATTATATTTTATTATCAGTGTTGTTTGTTTGGTTGGTTTCTGGTGAAGTATCTAAATGTATAAGAATACAATATTATTAAAATGTAAGATGAATAAAATGGCTCATTCATTTTTCTTATATGTATTTGTTATCTAATTATAGTTCTGTGCCTATATGGAAGGTATTGAAACGAACTATAGAAGGGTGGTATTGAAACGAACTTTAGATGGATGTTATATTCCATCGCTTTCATACAAAATCAAAGTGCTGTCAGCACTGTAAATCGTACATCTTTGAGAGGCTGGGATAGTGCAATAGTTCGCAAATCAAAAGGGCTCAAATTTGGACAATAAAAGTTGGTAAAATCTTTGCCCAATTTGTGAGTTTTTTGTCTTAACACTCCATCTTTTCGAGGACATCGCCAGCTTATCCAACCTCGTGGGTCCGATTTTGAAAGGTTGCTAATTCGATAGCCCTCTGATAGTCTAAATTATTTCTTAGCAGATTTTTTTACGTTGTTATAATGAGCACGCGCCAAGCTAAAAGCTTGTCTGTTAATATTATTCCTCTCTCTATAGAGTTTAAAAGTCTGTTTAGCAACATACATTTTTCATTAAACTATTTACAATTTTGATTACCAACACGTTTGTATTGTTTATCTAAAATGACCTGGCACTCATTAACGTCCGTTAACGCTCGAGTAATCCCGCATCGTTACCCAATTTCATTCACCGTTTTAGTTATTATTATACATCCTTTTCAAAAAGTCGCGGTAGCACAGTGGTTACAGACGCCTTCCCGTACACCGATAAGTTGTTGGGTCGAGTTCAATTCCTGACAGAGACACATGCTATAATCATTGTGATTATCGTTAACATATTGATTTTTTTCGTTTTTTTTAATTACATTTCTTATTATTATTTTGTACCTTGTTTGGTTTTTTTGTCAGTTACGATCAATATATTTTATTCTGACATCATTCAATTTTGTGTGTTTGCACCAACCAAGATTATTGCATTCTGCTCGAGAGTAAGATTTTTTTCATACCTAAATGAAAAAATAATAAGTTGTTAGTAAGCTTGTACTAAAAAGTAGTCACGATAAGGATCTCATTTGCTCCATGGTATTGAATTAAAAGATAGAGATAGGAGTTAAACAGGAATTCGATTAACGTGTTCAAACCCTCTATGTGTTTTTAATTTCATACAATCATTTTTTTGTAAAAAAAAAATGTGCCTCTTCATCTCTTAAAGAAAGATCTAGATACTTTTCAAAATTTATATTTTTTCAGTAATTACCAATGATTAATGGACAGGACTTTACAATACTTTGTAGTCAAATTGAGGCTGACGGAAAGGCTGTGCCGAATACAAATAGTCTTAGGCAACACTGTTCAAAATATCAAAAGTATCAAAATCGGTACTCAATTAAGTGTTCCCCCCCAAAAAATAAAAATATTTATGGTCATAGTCCGGCTTGAACTCGTGGCCTCCCGATTATGGGAACGCAGCCTAACCACCACCGCTTAATTTCCGTGTGTACTTCGAACTGTGATACATATTTTTCCATCTTAACTTCGCGAGTACAAGTCTATATTAAGAAACAATTTACCGACTATCAATAGGGGTCAAAAGGAATATTTAATGAGTGCCAGGTCATTGTAGATAAATAATATCCTATATCAGTTTATCGTATGTTTTTGTCGGTTTATTTGTTGTTGAATATTTTTTCTTCATACTCAAATTTGAATTTATTGAAAATAGGATTGGAGCGTGATCAGAGTGCTCATTGAAATCAAATATTTCAAAATTACAAAATTATTTCTATTTGTTAACACATGGTCAACAGTACTCATTACACAGTTAACTTTCCACGCTCCCTGTTTGAGTGCAGACGACTATTGACCAATGACAAACAACTTAATTGACACATTTCGAGCAGACGATGTCCATTTGATCTATCACGTGGTCTGTATTTACGCGCGGGTTAAAACGCTTGATAATCATAACAGAATTTGATTGGTTGTCAGCCCTACAACTGGTAAATGACCGTTCGAGAAAAACATCAGAGCAGTTATATTGTAAGTGCTACAAATTTATTATACAGTTAACCTATTGTACGTTTCAACTCCTTTACTCAACCGAAAATCTTGTTATTAACACTGAAAATACTAACGGGTAATTACTAAAAGCGAAAATTACATCAAATTTTGTATTAGCCTCTTCTCTATTTGTCGAAAAGTAAATAAGGTATAAACAAAGTTTGTAGATTGTGACTGAAAAGGCCGTTTCTTCGGCGTTTGAAAACACATAATTTGGTTTGAACACATTGCTCAGAAGATAATGGTAAAAAGGTAGTGGGTCAAACAGACTGGATTTCTGGAAAACGGTAATTATAAATCTACTGCTTCGCAGTACGATTTAATTACGGTAACCGATAACTCTAACTTCGGTTCTAGTACAGTGCTCATTGTCGTATCCGTGTATAACTACGTCAGTTACATGTAGCTTAGACATGTTTCATCTGGCTTAGTATCGCCGTTCAATTATTGTATTTGCTTGATTATTTGCCCAGTTTATCTTTGACGAAAAGAGAGAGAAAATTATCGTGTTGTTGATGTTGTTGTTGTTGATAATGATAATAAAAAATCCCCGTAATCATCAAGAATTGATGGTTTTGACTATAGGCTGCGGATTTTTCCTTTTAATTAATGTGGTACTTGAAGCATGAAACACGGGAATCCATATTGCAATATGTGAGAGTAGTTTGTTTTCAAAAAAAGTAAGTATGTAATATATGTTTAAAAAATCTATTGATTTGGTATCTGCAACTTTCTGTGTCACTAGGAAGGGTAAGCAAACATTTTCAGTCATGATCTTTTAAGGGTCAATTCTTACGCTAAATAAACAACTTAATACCACTATATATACATTCTGCGACAATCGTACGATTATCGCAGAGTAATATCAAACATCGAAATGAGGGTGCATCAATTGTTTTCAATATATCTCGTTCATTTCACTATATTGTACTGGTAAATTTAGCATGAACATAGCCAAATAATCGTTCTAACATCCGCGTAAGCTAGCAAGGAATCCGAGTAAACTTTAGGCTCATGGGGACAAAATCGTAAAATTTACGACTGGTCTGAAGGTGTCGTATATTTTATCGTAGATTTCACGATACGACGCCTTTCTTGAAAGCCAAAAAGTTTCTTGAAAGCCATTTTTATTGTACGATTGCGAAACGACCAAATTTCAATCGTAGGACCTTTCTTGAAAGAGGCCCCTGATCTGTACCTCTGCTCATTAACAAGTTGGTATACCGTGGTTAAATTAACCCGATCTCGACCTCTATGAAAATTCGCTTAAATGTTAACTGACATATTTTGTCAATTTTCAAAATATGCTTTACATTCAACACCGTTTGCCATTTTACCTTATGAAAGCACGTGCAAATCCGAAATTGAATTAACAAGTTTTCATTAATCAAAAGAACCGGGGTCAGATTCATGTCAATAAAATCGCGGTATAAAATCAAAATGCTCTACTAGAGGATATAATTAGTTTTATTATAGGGATGAGTGTCTTTGTTTTACTATAGGGATGAGTGTCTTTGTTTTACTATAGGGATGAGTGTCTTTGTTTTACTATAGGGATGAGTGTCTTTTTCACTGCGTTTATTGGGGTATAAAGTGCAATTGCCTTAGCACATGGCAAATAACGCCCGTAGGGCGTTATGTTTAAGCCATGTGCTAAGGCAATTGCACTTTATACCCCAATAACGCAGTGAAAAGACACTCGTCCCTTATAATTGCAATCCCATAGATCGAAGAAACTTTTAAAATACTCGGCCAAACATTAAAGCTTCAAGTCTACTTTCTCCGCGTAAAAAAATTACACGATCGTGTATTGTTTATCTCGCTATCGAAGTGAAATGTCATAAAGTAAAACAAATGATGCACAAATAAACGGCAACATTAAAATTCGTAGAGGTACTTATGACAAAAAAGCTTGTTTCTGCCAAGTAAGTCTGTGTTTTTAAACGAAAACGGCGTGGTCGGTCTTAGTTGAATGGGTTGCTTGACGGTCTTCGTCGACTTGCTGTTTTCTAAGTTTACGTTGACACAGAATCATATCTGGGTGCTTGTTATCGTAAATTCTTTCGAAAATATTTTAATTTATAATAGATTGAATAGAAATGTTGCGTTGATGATCGGGAACTAGGTTAATTCGAGTTCCTTCAACACAGGACTTGCAGATCGAAGTTCGGGGGTTTCCCGAACGACCTATTGCATTTTATACAGAAATAAAGTGCAATGGATTTCCCCACGTGATGCAATTTAAACCAATCAGAATTCTTTATTTTATTGGATTGCAATTATACGTGGTTGAAATGTCGCTTGAAAAGGGCAAAACAATATTATTTAATTGTAATGAGGTAACGTCAAAGGTTGGAGCTAAAAAACGTCACATCAAATTAATTGAAAACGTCGACGTTATCAAAAACCTCAAAAAACAACCACATAAACAATGGTAAACGTTAAAATGACCATTTCCACTAGAGGACAGACAACTCTAGCATGAAAACGAGCATGAAAAGGTACCTTCAAATTTTGATATAATGACTATACAATGTTAATCTACAACATATGTGAACAAGAAAAATATTCATCGGGTGGAAAAAAAATGGCGCCATGTGTCCATTGCTACCCTAAGGACTGAATCTGCCCATGCGCCTTGATGATTCGAATGAGTCCTCACATCAACACCTTTTCAATTATGAGTAAATATACATTGTAGTGCTGAGCAAATCGGAGTGGATTCATAAGTATGTGAAAGTCAGCCGTAATATTATATTCTAGAATGAAACAAACAGTAAATATTCACATCTTTCCTTTTCTCTTTGAGAAAATCAAATCGTTGTAGGCTTTATAATTCGGACTGAATTCCAACAGCAAATTAAATATAATGACAGTAAAATTATTTTGAAAGTAAATGTTTTCAAAAGGGTGTCATCATCTTATCTAATTTCCTGCAATCATTAAAAAATGTATACTAATTTCCATTTCTATTTGAGGAATTCCTCTAATCTATCATCAAAACGTTGGGGTTTTTTGGGGTTTCGGACTGAGTTTTCCTGTGTATATGGCGGTAAAATGATCGTCCCTGTTCGTCATATGATCTGCCTTGTTGACTATATCCTGCCCTGTGATCAGGGTGTAAAAGCGTTTCGCGAGCGCTTTGAGATGATATCCCGCTTTGCACGTGCACATACGTGCAAAGCGAGGTATCATTTCGAAAGCGCTTCGCTAACGTTTTCATCCTAAACGCAGAGCTGGTTTAGCACCACTCGGTAATCGTCGAAATCTATATTTTGTATACAACTTCATCGGAAAATAATGATATAGAAATATCACGTCGAATACCTCCTATTTTTAGAATACATAATCGCTTGCGAACTGTAATAAATGGTACTTCGTTTAACACGCTAGTAAGAAATGTGGTAAGAATTCGGGAAAGTCGGTCCACTTCGTTTAATTTCGTAGTTATTTGGCTACATGACTCGTATTACTTCGGGAAAAATCACGACAAATGGTTGTACATTGTACATAGGATCCCATCGTAGTTGTTTCTTAGTCAGGTACACACCGACGGTGTCCTTAAACCGCCATATCCAATGATGATTTAGGAAAAAAAGGCTCGCAGTAGATTGGAGAAAATACAGACAGAAATCAGACCATAATAATTTCCTTTTCTACTTAAGAAATTCCTCTAAGCTATCATCGAAACGTTGTATCCACGGTATTTTGGGTTTCGGACTCAGTTTTCCTGTGTAGATGGAGGTATACTGATCGTCCCTGTACGTCATTATATGATCTGCCTTGTTAGCTATATCCTGGTTGAGCACCACTCGGTAATCGTCGAAGTCTATTTTGTATCCAACTTCATCTGAAAATAATGTAATAACAAATACGGATTTTCTGATTGAGTTTTAGTACATCCTAGTGTTGAGGATGCATAATCGCTTGCGAACTTTCAAAAATGGTACCTGGTTTTGCAAGTAAAAACGGTGGCATTGAGGTGACATTTGCACTTTTTTTCTTGGATTTTCGCTTTTCAAGTATTTTTTTTTTTAAAGAATTAGAATAAATGCGAAAAACAAAACCATCGATTTTCGTTTTACGATTTTTTTTTATTATTTCAGAAAAAAGGAAAATGCAAAATTCGAAATCTTTAATTTTCGTTTTACAAGTTTTCTTTTGTAGAAATAAGAAAAATGCGAAAACGAAAGTCAGTTCTTATTGGACAATTAAGTCGTACTCACGACTTAATGGGAGATTTTGATTGGTCAAATTATCTCGTGCTCATGACTTAAGGTTTCGTTTTTTGCATTTTTTTATTCAATAGAAAAAGAATTGAAAAACGAAAATTGATTTTCACATTTTTTTCAAATTATTTTATGAAAACAACCTTGTAAAACGAGGATTTTGTGTTTAGTTTTTTTCCTTATATAAAATAAACTTGTTAGACGAAAATCCAAGATTTTTTTTCAATCCTTTTTGGTTTCATGGTAAATAAAAGAAAATATGCAAAAGTCACCTCTATGCCAAAGTAAGTAAACGTGAAAAACGGGTATATTTTTTTCTTTCTTTTTTTTTTTTCAAATCGGTGTGTCTTGAAGATTTAAAATGCGTATAATTTTCTGTAACCCTTCTGTAATCAACACTTAAGACTGGCCCAAATTTAAAGAGCTTGCAAAAGACACAGACTATTGCATTATGTTAAGAAAGAAACCATCCCATGTGAAACAATTAATGTGGAAAAAGGGTAGAAATTGCTTTTTACTGTGTTAGACTATATTTAAATATATATCTATATTGCTCATTTGAGACATTAACAAAAGCAATTGCAAGCAGGCTTAAGTATGTAGTCGTGGACAAACAAAAACAGAATGGAAATCGTTAGCGTGCGATCGACCATGTAACAAATTTGTTTTAAACAAATTGCGAAAAATGAGCCGACAGCGCGAAACTGTCTGTATTCAAAGTTTGGTTAGCAAATCGATTTTATTGATAGCTTACATGGGCGTAACTAGGATTTTTAAATTATTATGTAATAAATTAGCGACCACCCGAAATTATATAGGCGTTAGGAATACTTAATCAAACCGACGTCTATCCGCTCCTTTTTGTGGGAATTTGAGGACAGAGCAAGGGGTCCCAAAAGATATATGAGCCTGTGCGTGACATTTCCAACAATTTAAAATGTTAGTGAGGTGCAAACATTGAGCAGAATAGACAACCACATGCTGTAAATATAGAGCTACCTGATGGTCTACAGATACTTTGAGACCTTATCTATCTACTAAGCGCATAATGAAGACTGGCCAGACTGTGCGGATGCACAGGCTGGCAGAGCCTTTACTTTGCGCACATTTGAAATTGTTGGAAATCTCACACACAGGCTCATATTTAATGATTTCAACATTGATGAATGATCAATATATCGTAACATCATTCACCAACGATTTATTTAGACAGAGAACTTATTTTGTATTACGCCTTTGCATTATGTGCGTAAATGAAGTTACGCCATTGGCTTAATTCTATAAATTTTGGTGCGGAAATTGATAAGTTTTGTTTCTTACCAGCCAATTTCTTACAATAGTCGGTTGAAAAGTCAACTGCTTCCTGTTCACAAGTAACTCACAGGCCTATATATCAATTTCGGTGCGTATTAAAATTGATAAGTTGCTTATCAGCCAATTTCTTACAATAGTCGGTTGAAAATTCAACTGCTTCCTGTTCACACGTAACTCACAGGCCTATATATCAATTTCGGTGCGTATTAGAATTGATAAGTTGCCTACCAGCCAATTTCTTACAATAGTCGGTTGAAAAGTCGACTGCTTCCTGTTCACAAGTAACTTTCTTGATAACATTTTGTTGTTCCTCTAGTTCGTTTTCTATTTCTGAGGTCGACCTCTTCATTACAGAAGCTACAACAAAAGTTAAAACTTAATTTTATTTTAGCTCACCTCAACACGATGTGCTCAAGTCGAGATTATTGGGTAACATTATGTCCGTCGTGCGTCGTGTGTCGTATACATTTATCTCGTAGACACTCTAGAAGCCATATCTTTTTCTCAATCAACCTGAAAAATGGCCAGATTGATTGACCTGGTAAAATTCCGTTCAAGTGGGGTCAAAAACTAGGTCATGGGTTCAAATCTTAGAAAATAAACCCTTGCGGACACTAGAGGACATAATTGTTGCTCAATCAACCTAAAATAAGTCGGATTTATTTTCATGATTAAATGTCTGTCAAGTTCAATTTTGGTCAAGTGAGGTCAATAAATATGTAATGAGGTCAAATCTGAAAAAAACCTTGCGAATACTCCTTAGGCATATTTTTGGACTCAACCAACTTGAAAATTGATCAGATTGATTAAAGTCAGGTTCGAAATTGGGTCAAGTTGGGTCAAAGAACTAGGCCAGAAGGTCAAATCTGAGAAAAACCTTGTGGACACTCTAGAGGCCATATTTTTGCTCAGTCAACCTAAAATTGGTCAGATTGTTAGTCTTTACGAAATTTCGGTTGAGTTCAAAATTGGGTCGATGAGGTCAAAAATACGCTTACGATGTCAAATCTTAAAAAATCCTTTTAAACACTGTAGATGCCTTATTTTGGGCCCAATCAACCCGACAATTTGCAAAAAAAGATTGTCTCGTCTAAATCTCTGTCAAGTTTAAAATTGGCTCAAGTGGATAAAAATTGGATAAAAATACGGTCAAGATGTCAAATATGAGAAACATAACTTGAACACACCCCAGGGGACAAGTGATTGTCTTGGTGAAATCTCGATCAAGTTGAAATAGGGTCAAATTGAGTCAAAAATAAGGACAAGAGGTCGATTATTAGAAAAGCCCCATAGGCACGTTTGATGCCATATATTTGGCTCAATCAACCTGTGAATTATTATCATGATTTGCTTAGATCTTAGACAAAACATATTGTTTTGACTACATCTTAGACAGTAAACTCTGTTAAGCGATTAAGGGCCACTTTGGCCCTCTTGTTTATCTTTTTAATGAATCGTCAAGTTAGAATTGAGAAAAATATCAAATTTATACATTAGGGAAAGAAGGAAATTGCGTGCATACCTCTAAAGTCCGACAACTCCATGTTGAACGTATCTTTACCGGTAACGTATTTTACAATCCACGCCGCCTGTACATCAAACATCGGTAGACTATAGATGGTAGTCTGCATCCCAATGTACATGAGTTTTTGGTTTCCAGCCTTCATCCATACTATGCCTTTATACAGATGGTTCGGGAACAAGCTTGTTTGTTTTTCCTCTAGGCGGAGATCGTCTGAGTTATAGACAGAGGATATTGAATGAGTGGTCATTGAATACTGAATTCATTAAACGAGTCATCTATAAACAGATAAAAACGTGGCTGCGCCGAGTTTTTATCTGTTTTAGATGACGAGTTTAATAAATTCTGTATTTTATGAGCACAAATTTTATATTCTGTTTAAAATATTACCCGAATTTTAGCGAAAAATCGTCAAAAATCTTGAAATTCAATTTTCCGCGAAACTTATAACGCCGTTTCAAAATTACGCCACAAAACAGATTATGACGTCATTTTCTTGGTTACAGTATAGCGTTGCTATTCGCCCTGAGCTCATTTGCATAGTTATTCCACTAGTGTAATAACACCCGTGTAATATCAAAAATATCCAACGGGATTATTTCACCCCAGCGACGTCGGTCATATTATAAAATGTATTATTATATACTGGGTTCCGGAATTCGTATAAAGATAAAGAAAAGCTACATAGTGAAATCGAAATACAATGTATACATAAATTAAGACTATTTAAGTTTCATGTATCAAATAAGATTTCGATAAACTTTAGCATATTACATACACGCGATCAGATGAAACGGATTAACCATCCCTGCAGCTATTTTTCTAGTAAGTAAGAGCTATATGTTTATATCGCATTTATCAAAGGGATCCAAATCCATTTCTTGACAAAACCTGTAGTTTAACCTCAGACGTTATACTAGCGACAATGTTGGTAACACAGGAAGAAATATTAGATCTTTTTTTTTTTTTTTGAAGAAGAAGGGTGCTAATTTGATTTTGTGCTTTTTAAAAAAAAAAATCGTTACTGTTCGTCGTCGTTTTTTTATTTTTTAATATTAGAACATATAGTAACAAAAGCCTGTTATAAAGATAAGTGCTGACAAGTTCAAGATGCAGTATTTTAAGGACACCGGTAAGCCCTACCGGTTTATATGCCACAGTTGCCTTTCTTTTACCATTTAAGAAAATTAATGGAGATCACCAGATAAGCCGCACCTTGTATAGGCCGCGGCCTATCCTATGGATTTTTTCTTCATGTTTAATTTTTGTTGGTTCTTTTTAAAAGTAACAAACACTCTTTTTATCGAATGGTTATTCTACCTTACACAATATTTTTTTTAAACTCTAGACAATATCTCTGGATCGAGATATATAGTTTTGTTTTTCAAACCTTTGATGTCTTAATGCCATCACAATATTATCTAACTCCGACCGATGGTTTGATAATCATGGGTTGAAAATCGTAAACCTTTATCGATGTCGAGGAAATGACGTAATGGTAATACTAGTGCGAGAAATACCAGGGATCCATTGTTAGGTGTTCCAGCCCACGTGATATGACTGAAAGATTGTAAAAAGAGGCGTTAAATCCCAATTAAACAAACAATAGGTGAGACATATCAACATTTCGCAGGCTTTCTTTGCCCTTATTAGTTTGTAACTACCCCTTATTTTTAATCATTAAAAGGTCGCTCTAAAAATAGAATCGACGTATAAGCCACATTCGTGTATGAACCCTACCAATGAAAACTACTATTTTAACAAATAAGCCACGGCTTATTATCCGGAAAATACGGCCGTCAAATTTTAAAAGTGAACACTTTCTTTTTCTGAACTTACATATTGAAATGTGACTTATTTGTATAAGATAAAATCTTTAGGATGAGTAATTGCTCGTACGTACGATTTAAAAAAAGAAAAAAATCTAATAAATTTATATCATAATACATCATAATACGGCCCATAAACGATAACATTTTTGCGTGCTATGGGTTGTCATTTAACAACATCGTGAAATTGACAAGGTGAATGATTTTGGTTCTTCTATTTATATTTATGCAGAGAACGATTTAGAATGGTTTTGATTGAGATGAATGTCAATTTCTCGGTGTAACTAACTGTAGCTCCACTCTGGAGATAGCACCCACGTGACTTGCGATGATGACACGACCAAAATATCATTGTCAATTATATTGAGCCAACACTTTAGTCAATCACAATATCGCCTATCAAAGGAACTGACAAAATGTATGATCGTGTATGTGCGAGATAAAAATTTGATTAATTAATAAGATGTTTGGTGGAATTTGTCTAGAGCCATGGCGCATGTTTCAAGGTCAAGAGATCTCTTGCCCGATTCCCCGGAGCGCCTATCACTCTTGATTATTTCCCTGACCTACGTATTCGGGACGATTGCTGGTTCATTTCTAGAAACCAAATCGAGAGGGATTAATCTAAGTTGTTAGAACAAATTTCCCAATCGATGTAAATCATCTTTAAACCAATAATAGAGATCGTGTAAGGGTCTCGCTTTGAAAACTTTGCTTATTTTTTTTTTCCATACCTTCTAGAAATGGAAAATGGTAAACATATCCTGTGCATATAATAACCATGTCAAATTCTGCCGTTGAACCATCTTTGAATTCGGCAGTGCTATCTGTAATACGCGTTACCATTGGCCTTTCTTCAACATTATCTGGCCAATGAAAACCCCTTGGTTTAGTGCGATAGGCGACGACCACGTGATTTGCCCCATATTTTGCAGCATGAATTGCGATATCCTCCGCCGAATACATATTACCAATCAGAAGTATTCTCTTATTTCTAAACATCTCTGAGCGTCGTACTGAATGTGAATGTATAACTAATCCAAGGAACGTCTCGATTCCTATTATAAACAAAAAGTAATGTACAGGTTAAATGGTAGATACGATATCAACAAGAGTGCCGTTGTCACAATACACGCCGTCACTAAATTGCTTTCTACATTAGGTACCTGTAAATTTTTAAGCAGGCTAACACACCATAAATTAGCTCAATATGTAAAAAGGTTTAGAAAAAAGTCAGGAAGCTGAAATTTCCTAGTAATTTCCCAGTCAAGCATCCGTATCTTCATGAAATTCATTGGACCAGAACCAAACTCGAACTTGATTTGTAACTCATTGATGCGGCACCACACACCAAAAAATAGCTCAGTATCTCAAAAAGTATAGAAAAGAGTCCGGAAATCTGAAATTTCCTTGCAATCATACGTAACTTCCGGAAAATTCATAGGGCCGGATTATTAGAAAATGCGCTAGGTCAGGTGATTAGGAACATTTTGTATAGGTTTTATCCAAATCGGTCAATAAATGAAGAAGAGATTGCGTTCACAAGATTTGGACGTACGAGCGGACGTACTGACATCAGGACGGACAGATTGACCGACGGACAGACGGAGATTAAGATACCAGTATACGACCACCTATAAAAAAGATGGCAACTGGTGTACTTCATAAGTTAGCAATCCAGCCCTGCGTTCAGGATGACAAAACGCCACGGTGCAAACTTTTTGCCCATTATACCCCGTTTTGCACGTGCAAAGCGAGGTAAAATTGGCAAGCGGTTTGCCCCGTCTTGTCATCCTAAACGTAGGGCAATTTTGGCGATTTTTTTCCCAAGAACGCACTGAGAGATACGAATATTTCAAAATAAGAGTCCATGTGATAATACGAAAATCAATTTTACGGCTGGAAGTAGACTAGTTCACTACCCCTAGATCTATCTCTCAGACAGCGGGCTACCAGTTTAGTCAGGAACCTGTTCCCTCCCTCCCCCACTAACTTCCTCCCTTGCATTGAAACAAAAACTTCTGGTTCCGCGCGTATGAACTTTTTATACAGACTTACCTTCTATTTCTGGTACAAAAGGAGTAGCAAATATTCCATTGGCAACGACAACGTGACTGAAGCTTTCGATTCTTGTCTTTCCAGTTGGTAGATGATTCGCTTCTACTACAAATTGATCTGCATCTCGTTCGTACTTCACGTTTCGTACGACTGTGTTGTATTGAATATGGTCATCAATCTTAGCTTCGGTCTTCTTTAGAAATCCTTAAACATGTGTGTAAAACCTTAAATTGTTTTACTTGAATGTCAAATGAAGTGCCCTTAAAATTCTCAAACACTTTACATGAACCTTAACCTTTTTATCAAATTGCATGCCCTTCTACAAATTTTAAGCAATTTGCATTCATCTTTCTGCCAATAAGTTGAAATAGATAAAATAGAAAGAAAGTGTCTCATCCAAGCTGTTGTCTGATTTTTTATTCGCTTTAAATTTAAAACAAAGGTGTGAAACTCGCTTAAAATTCGTAATTGTTACTTCCCTTTCATCACTGCCCTCTGTCAAGATCCATGCATTTACCTGACTGAAACGTTTTACCATAATAATAAATGAAAAAAATGGTGAAATTTTTAAATTTTATTTTATCACCTGCGAGAAATGATCTGAACCCTGGTAGTGTTATGAAGGATGGAGAGGGCCGTCCCAAATGTTCATCAAATGTGTATTCTGGCAGCTCAAGTGTTTCTTTTGGTGCATTCACCCAAAGGTTTTTGTAAATGCTACTGTGAACAAGCTCGCCGTATTCGTCTGTACCTTGAAAGTGAATTACTTAAAAGAATTAATTAAAAGGGATATTTTGGACGAAATTAAGGTAGCAATGGACATATTGGCGTTATTTTCCGCTAAATGAATTTTATTCTGGTTCAAATATGTTGTACATTAACATTGTATAGTCATTAAATAAAAAAAATTGAAGATACATTTCCATGCTCCTTTTCATGCTAGAGTTAACTGCCCTTGAGGGGCACTGGCCATTTTTCTGTAAAACGTATATATTCGTTTTAGGTCTAGTATAAACTCAGTACTAGCTGTTAGCTATAAAACACATACATGTTGAAAGACCTTATACATGGACATAGTGGATGTTGCCAAGACAATTTCTCTTTGATCAATTGCATTTGCATAATGTGCCTTCAAAAGTTAAAAATGTGCTAACTTTTGCAATTTTAAGGGGGGGGGGATGCCACAAAAAATATTTTTTGCAGAAATTACCCAACGAATTTGTTTTAATTTCCAATATGTTTAAGAAACATATTTTTCCTTTATTTGTTAAAAAATTCAGCATATTTTTCCATGCAAATAAGAACGTTTTTATTTATTTTATAGTGACCCCTCCTAATTGAATGACACTTATAACATATTTTTATTGTTAAATTCAATTATCCAGTCATTCAATCGATATCAAATGTTGAAAAGAAGCTAAGTTATGAAATTCTACCATCACTATTCTCCGTTAATTCCATAAGCCGAATCTTATGAGAACCGGTCTTTATAAACAACACGCAGAAAGAGTCGTGAAATAAACGAATATCCACTTTCGGTTCATAGAGTCGGGAGACCGCTGTCAATTGCCACCTTAAAGTGTACACAAAGGGCCAAAAGCGAATAAGTTAAATTCTTTAATCTTCCGCAATTTCGCAATTGGAAGCGCGTCGGACTATAACTCAAAGGTCGCGGGTTCTATCCACGACGGCGCCACTCATTCTTTCCGACTATTTGTCTTCCATCAATTGGTCGTTAATCGTAGACCTATGTCGGATAGTCGTTGGAGGCTAGGATAGGATGTAATGGTAGCACTGGTGTGAGAATTACCAGGAACTTATTGTTAGGTGCTCCAGCCATCGCGATATATCTGAAATATTGTTGAAAAAGACCCACAACATACAAATAAATCTATACTGTAAATCGGGTTTTGTCAGCAAAGTTATTATTTTCGCATATATTCGCGACTAAATCAAAACGCGAAATAAAAAATATCGCAAAATTTTGTATGCTGAAGAAAAAGAATTGACATTACTAAAGATCGAAAGTGCCTTAAGGCATAACAATAGTTTTCTACTGGGACATCATGAGTGCTCAAATATATCCCTGAAAATACATCTGTGGGACTCCAAGGCGCGAAAGCCTAATATATAGTATAGACTAACACTAGCCCGCATAGACATGAAGTCTGGTCTTGATCTACACTGTCTGCTTTCTATTGATTTTATGTAAAATTTTAAGCAAAACTAGTTGCAATGTCTAAGACATGGCATTTTTTTTAAACAAATTTGAATTCTGCGAATTAAGATACCTGTTCTCCAAGTAAAGTTCCATTGGCCTCCCCACGTTGACTGCTTTTCGTAACAAATGACCTCCGGACAGTGGGGTCCCAGCTTCAGGAATCGGTTTAATGTGAGCAGCCCGGACGGTCCTGCACCTATAATACACACCCTGGTCGGACATTTTGTTCCTGTCGAATCCATTTTCGAAAAACGGGTTGTGATTCTGGATATAAATGAGCAAAACAATTAACGCGTTTTTATTTAGGTAGTGGGTTTTTTAACAGAATTTGACCTCTTTTGAAAAATGTTTAAATAACAATTACTGACATATATCAATTGCCAAAATATATATTACGTTAATTACCGTTTGTTATTCATTCCTGTGAAAGCTCGTACAGAGCCGAGCAGGAATAATCAGAATTTTTTTATCTCAATGGCAGGGATCAAATTCGGGTCAATGAAAACACAAAATCTAATGTAAAAAAACCCTATTCATTATGGTTCATGTAAAATGTTCAAGACTCAATATTACGGGCAATTCATTTGCCAAGAAAAGCAGTATGTCCAGGTATATTATATATTAAATTGAAGCTATTTATGGGAACAAGCAGTTAAGTAACATAAAAACTGTCATAGCTACAGCGGTATAGCCAAAACATTGTTGAAAATGGCCATTTTGTGCAGAAGAAGCTACTGCATGACTGTTAAATAAAATTGGCTCATATTTTAATAAGTACAGTCTAAAGTACTACCCAAGTACTTCTAGAACCGTTGGTATAAAACTCAGACCCAAAACGTAATTATACAAGCAATTAATTTTGACTTATTTCATAAACACAAAATTCATATATGTCATTCTAGTTTTGTAAACGTATAGATCTATGTAAAGCATGGTGGGTTATCACAACATAAATTGACATTAATAGTTTATATACCTGTAAGGTTGATGAGCAATATATCCATTTCTAATTTACAAAATTATGAATTTATGGTAATTTATTATAGATCATTGAATTAAAAGAAACTATAATTTGAAATAAATCGCAGAAAATATTTCAAAATATTATGGTGTGATGTTGCACCATACCAACATCTATTTTAAAAAAACAGACCAAACCGGTTTGACACGTATGTTGACAAAGTAAATGGAAATTGATTGTTTCAAAAGAGCATTTTGAGACCGACTTTTATATCTAAGATTGTAGTAATACCAAGTTGAAACATTTGTCTACGTTCTGATCAAGTTTATGAAAATTTTATCCAGCCGTAATAAGGTTGTTGGTTTTGAACAAAATATCCATTTTCATTAATAGTTTGGCTATCCAGTCATCAGATGGGGCCTCTAATGATGTGCAACTGCTTGTGCTCATCTACAGCTTCAATTTGATGTATTGTTTTTGTAAATAGAAGCAGTTTTGAATTTGGTTCAAAAACTCTTTACGTGAACCTTAATAGGGCGTGGGCCAGGATGGGTCACCGTGCACCCCCTAAGGGCTCTCCGAGAGTGGTATGGAAATGTTCAAAGGACCTCCGTGAGTGAGAATCACGATGTTAACAGGTGGTAATTTGGGTCCCGACTGCCATTTCGAGTGGTTTTCTAGATGGCAGCCAAGAACAAATTCATTTTACCTTTGATACATTATAGAGGGATTTTGTTCATTTTAAATATTTTTGAGAGTCTAAAACATGTATATTTTGCGTTCTGGCAAAACCCTTAATTACTTAAAATGATTTTAATGATCCCAACTTCCGAAATGGGAGATGGCAGCCAGTTCTAGATAATATTTTTACTTTTTTATTTTCGATGAATGCAATGAGATAAAAGTGTTCACCATGTTCTACACCATAGATCATATTGCAAAGTGCTATGATATTGTTGATATGACCTTCCCTAGTTCAAATCAAGTTGTTTACAGTCGATATTTTGGGTCCTTACTGCCTTTCTCTGTGTTTTTTTCTAAATGGTAGCCTTTAAAAATAAAAATTAACCAGGAGACACTTAACGGATATCGCTTGATTTCAAATCATATTTAAGGTCCAAAAAGTGTATTTTTACGTTCTTGGTACAATATGTATTAGGTAATGTTGAATTGGATATCCAAACATACTCTATTAGAGATGGCAGCCAGTTTAAGATAGGAATATTGTTATTTTTGCTGCAATCTGTGAAATATAAGGGTTGACCATGTACTTTGCCGATCAATTCTCTCTGATTGTACCACAAAAATGTTACTTCAACATTCCAAAGGTTGAATCAAGCTGTTTACAGTAGATGTTTTGAGTCCCAACTGCCTTTTTGGGATGTGTTTCTAGATGGCAGCCAATGTAAATACAAGTAAATAAATTGGAACAACTTGTATATGAGCAACCTATGTTTTTATTATCTTTAACGACAAAAAACATAAATATTTAGTGTTCAAGCTATGTGCTGAAATAGCTTATGTCTTTTTGAAGATCAAGCATCCTGAATGGTAGATGGCAGCTAGTTTTGAAATTGAAATTTTCCTTTTTTTTCAGTCCATCATCATCATAAAATTCATCTCTGTATCATAGCACATAATTGTCCATGCTATATAGTCACTGCCATTAAGGGTGGTTTTTCCCTTTCGAAGTATACTTCATGATATGAATATCGGCATAAATTAAACGTTTGTCCATATATAATGCTGCTTTACAAAAAAGTGCGTGGGCCAGGATGGGTCACCGTGCACCCCCCTAAGGGCTCTCCGAGAGTGGTATGGAAATGTTCAAAGGACCTCCGTGAGTGAGAATCACGATGTTAACAGGTGGTAATTTGGGTCCCGACTGCCATTTCGAGTGGTTTTCTAGATGGCAGCCAAGAACAAATTCATTTTACCTTTGATACATTATAGAGGGATTTTGTTCATTTTAAATATTTTTGAGTGTCTAAAACATGTATATTTTGCGTTCTGGCAAAACCCTTAATTACTTAAAATGATTTTAAAGATCCCAACTTTCGAAATGGGAGATGGCAGCCAGTTCTAGATAATATTTTTACTTTTTTTTTTCGATGAATGCAATGAGATAAAAGTGTTCACCATGTTCTACACCATAGATCATATTGCAAAGTGCTATGATATTGTTGATATGACCTTCCCTAGTTCAAATCAAGTTGTTTACAGTCGATATTTTGGGTCCTGACTGCCTTTCTCTGTGTTTTTTTCTAAATGGTAGCCACTAAAAATAAAAATAAACCAGGAGACACTTAACGGATATCACTTGATTTCAAATCATATTTAAGGTCCAAAAAGTGTATTTTTACGTTCTTTGTACAATATCTTTTAGGTAATATGAATTGGATATCCAAACATACTCTATTAGAGATGGCAGCCAGTTTAAGATAGGAATATTGTTATTTTTGCGGCAATCTGTGAAATATAAGGGTTGACCATGTACTTTGCCGATCAATCCTCTCTGATTGTACCACAAAAATGTTACTTCAACATTCCAAAGGTTGAATCAAGCTGTTTACAGTAGATATTTTGAGTCCCAACTGCTTTTTTGGGATGTGTTTCTAGATGGCAGCCAATGTAAATACAAGTAAATAAATTGGAACAACTTGTATATGAGCAACCTATGTTTTTTATTATCTTTAACGACAAAAAACATAAATATTTAGTGATCTAGCTACGTGCTGAAATAGCTTATGTCTTTTTGAAGATCAAGCATCCTGAATGGTAGATGGCAGCTAGTTTTGAAATTGAAATTTTCCTTTTTTTTCAGTCCATCATTATCATAAAATTCATCTCTGCATCATAGCACAAAATTGTCCATGCTATATAGTCACTGCCATTAAGGGTGGTTTTTCCCTTTCGAAGTATACTTCATGATATGAATATCAGCATAAATTAAACGTTTGTCCATATATAATGCTGCTTTACAAAAAAGTGCGTGGGCCAGGATGGGTCACCGTGCACCCCCCTAAGGGCTCTCCGAGAGTGGTATGGAAATGTTCAAAGGACCTCCGTGAGTGAGAATCACGATGTTAACAGGTGGTAATTTGGGTCCCGACTGCCATTTCGAGTGGTTTTCTAGATGGCAGCCAAGAACAAATTCATTTTACCTTTGATACATTATAGAGGGATTTTGTTCATTTTAAATATTTTTGAGTGTCTAAAACATGTATATTTTGCGTTCTGGCAAAACCCTTAATTACTTAAAATGATTTTAAAGATCCCAACTTTCGAAATGGGAGATGGCAGCCAGTTCTAGATAATATTTTTACTTTTTTTTTTTCGATGAATGCAATGAGATAAAAGTGTTCACCATGTTCTACACCATAGATCATATTGCAAAGTGCTATGATATTGTTGATATGACCTTCCCTAGTTCAAATCAAGTTGTTTACAGTCGATATTTTGGGTCCTGACTGCCTTTCTCTGTGTTTTTTTCTAAATGGTAGCCACTAAAAATAAAAATAAACCAGGAGACACTTAACGGATATCACTTGATTTCAAATCATATTTAAGGTCCAAAAAGTGTATTTTTACGTTCTTTGTACAATATCTTTTAGGTAATATGAATTGGATATCCAAACATACTCTATTAGAGATGGCAGCCAGTTTAAGATAGGAATATTGTTATTTTTGCTGCAATCTGTGAAATATAAGGGTTGACCATGTACTTTGCCGATCAATCCTCTCTGATTGTACCACAAAAATGTTACTTCAACATTCCAAAGGTTGAATCAAGCTGTTTACAACTTCAACTTCAACTTTTAATTCAACTCTCACACCAAATTACAAGGTATTTGAGAATAAACATCATACAAACATGTAAAATAGAATTGATCAAGTCATATGGCAGCACACGAAAAAAAGTAAAAGAAAGAGAGGGAAAAGTGAAAGAGAGAGGCGGGAAGTAAGAAGGGCTGTGGGACGGGGGGTGGGGGGTTACGCTAGAGTGTGGGGAGAGCCTTTTCACTATTGTTTTATGAGTCTATTTCTTTTTTTTTTTTTTTTTTATTAACAAAAAGAGAGAGAAAAATGGATCTGAGCAGTAAATTAATTGCAAATCAATGAATTTCGAGTCACTTTAGTCTAAGTTTTATTTGTAGTCTGCGCGTTTTCATGTTAGGCTAAATTGACTATAACTTTGTCCATTTATGTAAAGTCCGATAAGTGCGGTAAACACAGAGGTTTTATGCCGAATGATTCACGCTTGGCACGTGCGTAATTATAGTCGAGATATCTACTCTTGACTAGTAACAGTGAATAAACAGCCGTTATTTCTAATTTGGCGTGCAATAAACTGGATTAATACTAAAAAAAAAGTCATTCATGTTTTGGATTTATTTTTAAACGGATTTACTCATGCATGTACAGGTACCGTATTGTAGTTATTTCGTTGGGGAGGGGGTGGGAAAGACAGCTAGATGATAGGATAGGAAAACGTGTACACAATGAACTTAATTAAACAATTTACACAATACATAAATATAGAAACAATTTAATTTGGCATGGTTGCTTTTCAAGTACAGACGGGTATTGGCAATGCTCATGCTACGCATTTTGTGAAGCCTGAGTTCGGCCAAAACCCTGCTGCTTCATCAGTAAGCCTGTCTTTCACCATTTGTTCTGTAATTTTAATTATGATTACCCATGTTAGGTTGTATTTTTTTAAGAATAATTAATTTATTTGTTGACGGAGAACATTGCGATAAAAGGAGACATAGCTTGAAGTCAGCAACTTCTCCTTTGATCACCATGGCCTCCGCCATGCATGTAGGTGCTAAATATGTTTGAATGGCACAATCCGCTTCTTGACTCAAGAATTTGTCGTCGGAAGGAAAATTGCTTCTTTCATAATCACATGTTTTACTTTTTAACTTTTAAACATACAATCTATATTTTGATACAGGAAAATATAGAGAACATTGCGATGGACGAGAAACCGCTTTTACAGACGATTTCTCCTCTGATCACCATGCTCTCTAACAAAGTAAATCCTTTTTTTTTAAAAGTTGTTTTAGAACTGACATTTAACATGACAGATTTTTAAGCAGTGAACACCAGGTTTAATCCGTCTTTCCACTTTTTCCCAACTTGTCCGAAACGAAAAAACAAGTTGTGAATTAGGAATAATCGGAGCAAGAAGTTTATAACCAGTCAGGTGATACAGTCGAAGATCAGGCTGCTCATTTTTGCAACTTAAGATCTTCGTCTGTACTCCTGCCAAAGCAGTAATGTTCTGAGTTCATCATGACAAGGATTAAATTTATTCAAGTAATTTTAGACATATTAGTTAGGATATACATAGGATATGTTTTAAACATATAACATTTTAAGATGTAATAAAGAAAGAAGAAATATTACTAATCAGATTTAAAGATGGATTTGTCCATGTAAGAGATCTTAGTTTGAAAGGGATTAGTGTTGCATTCATTGTGGGTTGAATCCACAGAGCTACAGATAGAGGGGGTGTAAAGGATTTTAGATCAAGACATCTCAATAATTCTAGTATAGACCCTTTGTTGTTGGTACTCATTGCAGTCGGCTCGTGGGTACAGTTGAAATGAGTACCCACAACACAGGATTAAGTGATGAATATAGGCCTGAAACTTACTTTTACCCCTTTTATCTGTACCTTAGTCCAGTTTAAGGGTTTACCGCGATTTGAATTCACAGAAACTGAGTCAATGAACATGAAATTAAAAACTCATACAAAGTAATCTATTGGATCAAAACTGATATAGTAGCTTTAAAATATTACTAAAGAATGCAAAATAGTTTGGATATGTAGAAAAAACTATCAAAAAGTGTCTTTAAAGCATGAAAATATGACACATTTACAACATTTTCTATTTGCGTTCAACTAAAGATTCAGTTGCACAATAGATAAAACAAGAAATGTCTACATGTAGAGGAAAAGCTAAAGAACAATGAAGGAGGCTTAAATTTTGCATAAATATTTCACATAACTCACATTTTGCATCTGAAAATGACCAACTCCAGAAAAATAATTTGCAAATGGCAGACATAGAGTTTGTTTACATTTACTATTCCCACGCCAAATGATATTTCATTCATAAAAAGAAAGTAGACCACTTCATAACATATGGTGACCAAGTTAATACTATGTCTGAACATTTCAAGTTGTTGAATCAATTTTTACCTGTTACCTGTGCGTCGGGACCATTAAATTTCACTTTAAAGAGGAAGATGAATATCAAAACTATATGATTAACTTTGATTTTTGATTGATATTTGCAAAATAAATAAAAAATACCCATCAAAATATAGTGGAAATACGTATGGTTCCTTTTGGTCTCCATAAGTAAGATTATTTGAAAGATTTCTGTTGTAAAAACATCACGTGAAATCTACGTTTAGCGTAAATTAACAAAATTGGCTGATTTTGTTGATTTAACTCAAATTATTTGGCGTTTCCTTCTGCCTGCATATAAGGAATGATGTAATGAACAGAAAAATGGCAAAAACTACCTTGATCTATCGATTAAGCTTTTGATTTTCCAGGTTTTCTTCGATTATCACCTTTTCGCGGAAAAACCCAACTACACTTCCGGTTTTTGTTCTTGTGCAAAAAATAGGCCCATTTTAATTTAGACTGGCTAGCCTGTCCTCATTTATCGATACTAGATCCTAAAGTAAACATGGACACCATTGGTCCGTTGCTTCCTCTCGTTTCATTGGTCAAAATGTATTGAGGCCTTTGATTGGTCATCTCACGTACGAGCGTAGCGTGTTTAAACTGAAGAAAGGGAAAGAACGGAATTTATAACTTTCACGGTTTTTTTGGAGCTTAATAAATAAAGTATCATATGTTAAAGATTTTGAATACACAGTTTCTTACCAGAATTTTTTTTAATAAGGTTGACTTTTGATATTCAGATTAGTAATTGTTATAATTTTGAAGAAACTTGACTCTCTCCTCTATTCTTCTTTCTCTCTCTATTTCCCTCTCAAAATTAATAAAACGCATAGTTTCTAATCCCCAAAACTTAGCTCTTCGTTTGTCAAGCGGAAAACGGTTTTGATAAAAGATAATTTATTACTGCATTTTCAAACATTATTTATAATCAAGACAACAGGCTTAAACGCTTGAAATACCGGATAAAGAGATGACATTTGATAACAGTCAATTTAATCCTAAAAAAAACCTGTTGTTAATAAAGTTTTTTATAAAAAGAGTACAGAGTTTATATAAACCTATTGTTAATAAAGTGTTTTATAAAAAGAGTACAGAGTATATATTTAGAGTGCATATATTATCATACGGAAAAGGTGTCCTCCAGGGAGTTGTATTAAGTGTCCTTCGATTATACAGAAGAAAATAGGAAACATTAACGAAATTAAGTGTTACTTTTTTTCCATTTTGAAAAAGTACAAATTAACGTTTTTGAATTGTCTCACCCTTTTAAACCTGTACTCTCTAAATAAATTTCTGGCGTTATAGAGAATATACCAATTAGATATGTAAAACATTCAATCTCTGAGAGCCTCCTTTTTGAATGACTCAACCATACCTGTCTTTGAATGTGGTCTGATTATTCGGTCATAAACTATTTACAACAGATAGCGAGCCGCTGGGCAGCATGCCAATGTGTGGGTAGATCAGGTGACCTCGTTCTGTTAGGAATGTATACATACAAGAGGTATATAAAGGCGCCCACAGAGCGGTGAGCGGGGAGAGACTTCTTTGGAAGATAACAAGACAGACAAATTTAAGTTAAACGTTTATTAAAGAAGTGTAGTGTAGTAAATTTGACTTTGATTCGTTTCACCAATATAAATATATGTGGCACAGTCTTTCTTTATACGATTTGCTGCAAAATATAAAGTATGATTATGACCACATTATTATCAACATGTTCTTCACAATTCCTTGTTAATAGTAGGGCAAAATTTCACAATAGAGCTTGTGATGGTATCTCCTTTGTTCAATTGAAATTACTAAAAGGCTGAAGCTCAATTTAAGAAGTCATATTTTCATTCTGATGTATGAAATCCCAATATTTTATTCGTGTTTGAATTAAAGTGGTAGATTTTGCAAACGAAACGTCAAAAAGGGGCCACCCACACTTGGATTGTCTTTTGAACTCAATAACAATGATACTATATAAATAAAAGTAATTTTCAAGCGCAAATTTTGCTTATCATAATATCTTTTTTTCAATCTATTACCATGAAAAATATGTTTTCAGGATTTTTGAAAGTAAAATAATGATTTTGTCTGTCCGTCTACATGAAACTCCTGGCCCATTACAACTTATTGTTTCTATAATAAGGGAAAAGTGAAGTGTCTTTCTCAAAATAGGTACCAATTTGCATCGAATCAAAAAAGGATGATTTTAAAGGAGCCGTTTTTTTTTGTTTTTTTTTTTTTGTTTTTTTTTATATACAATATCGAGTATTTCTATAAAATTAATTATGTTTGTGTAATTCACTCGTAAAGTATATTAGAATGAGTGTGTCCTGTCTTTGTTCGTGAACCTTTTGACAAGATATTGATAATCGCCTATATCTTTTCATGGATGAACCCTGTACTCTCTAATTCGGACCAGTCAAGTCATTGATTATTGAACGAAATCGTTGCGTTTTTCACGAGATATAACAAGTAAATAGCGAGTTATGAATGGTAAAAAAAACGTAATATTTTAGTTTAAAATTGGGTACCGTCGATATGAAAATACGCATATCCAACAAAAAGAAAATTGGTCATTTATTGTGTCAAAAGTTTAGTATAAAAACACAAGTTTTTAGTATATGTGTACATATTCTTACTACTTAGCAGCCTCAAGAGTGGAAAATACGAAAAATTATCATTTACTTAGTAGACAAAAGCATCATTCTGGAACCATTTTATAGTCTAAAATTAATTTGGATTAAGCTAAAATTAAGATATTACTACATACAAAAGATTTTACCAACGTATTTTTTGTGTAATTGGTGAAAACACCGGTCCTTATACAAGTCAATCGGACTGTAATAATAACACATTTATATGAATAAGGGTATTGGTCTTTAATTTGAAACAAACCTTTATAGATGTAATGTGAGAGACTGAAACAAGTAAATTGAGGTGTATTTGTATTGAAATAACCCAAAAAATAAAGCTATTTAATTTGTGATCTTATTAAAAAAAAGATGTATAAAATGTATAAATCGAGCCATTAATTGTATATATTCTTATATGACATAAAAAAAATATTTTTGCTTTTTTGACCAAATGAGTAAAAGTTTTGACTTGGTATTGACTGGTTTTAGCGAATTTGGGGTCGTTTTGACTTTGGGCCGTTTTGACTTCAGGCCGTTTTAACTTGCTCTCAAATAAGTATGAAAGGTCCCACTCTATTTTTTTCAGAGGAGTGATATTTTTATCTCTTTTTCGGTGAAGCGGTTCATAACAAATTTCCCACGGCAGTTTTTTTTATTTGACAGCTGAGAAAAACAGAACAATAGCAAGGATTTCTAAGTAGAAATCAAGGTAAATTTAGTCTCATTTTTAAAGTAGAAATGCCCAAGAGTGATAATGGACGGTCACCTTTGGCTTTCAAGGAAAACGATCGTTGCAATTCCTTAAAACATCTTTGTTTACATGTTTTGTTGTTGTAAAAAAAAGGCTGCCATGTTTCCTTGAAAATAAACACGTGTCTTTCAACGCTGAAATATCTTTCCCACAGGCATTTTAGCCAAAAGTAAGCCTCGTTGATTGTACTCTGGATATTCCAGTTGACGTCTGCAAGTTTTTGTCCCAAATGCATCGGTACATTTTTCAAATGGATGCAAATGCGAAAAGGCAATGTGGAACTCTGTTTTCAGCTATAAAAGCATTCTTTGCAAATATTTTTATCAAAAACATCTTCAGTTCCCCTTTTGAATACATTTTATAACATATTCAGTTGACTTTGCATAAAGAAAAGCCTTAATTTTGCATATAAAATTTTGTCCAAAAATACAAATGGCCTCCATTTATATTTGCGACGAACCCTTAATTGAAATAAATAGTGTGGAAGACTGAACAATCATTCATTTGCTTTCTAAGACATTTAAATTTAAAAGTAAGGATTAACATGTCACTAATTGGATGCAGTACAAATCTTATAACTGATAATATTGATGGAAAGTAAGCAACTACCTTACACTTGGATTAAATTGCAATTTGTGTTGAAAGCTCAGTGTTTGGTCTGAGCTTGTAGTTAATTTTTGAAATATTTTAAGGAGCAGATATTTAAAAAGTGCCTAACCAAAGTAATTGTACAATGTGAGACTTAATGACAAAAATATTACAGCAATATGTACAAAATAAGGTCAACATTCTACAAGATAACAATACAAGATAGAAAACATTTTGAAAATGTTACTTGAAACAGAGTAAAATGAAATTAAAAAAAGTGAGTAAATATTTAGGAAAACATGCATTTCAACCATGTGTGTTGAAAGCTCAGTGTTTGGTCTGAGCTTGTAGTTAATTTTTGAAATATTTTAAGGAGCAGATATTTAAAAAGTGCCTAACCAAAGTAATTGTACAATGTGAGACTTAATGACAAAAATATTACAGCAATATGTACAAAATAAGGTCAACATTCTACAAGATAACAATACTAGATAGAAAACATTTTGAAAATGTTACTTGAAACAGAGTAAAATGAAATTAAAAAACGTGAGTACATATTTAGGAAAACATGCATTTCAACCATTTTTGGAGAATAAGGAATTGTTTGGGTTTTTTTTTTTTTTTTTTTTTATTTTTATTATTATTATTATTATTATTATTATTAATATTATTCAAAAAATTAGGAAGAGCTTATGAACAGGGAATAAGGAGCAATGGTGAATGTAACAATACTTTAAAGTCTAAGCATTAATCAGCTAGCCTTAAAAGTGTAGCAAACATTTTCTAGAAGATATTTTCAGAGGCAATTAGTTATAGTCATGTTATACTTGAGGTACATAATTATTCTTTAGGGTGTGTAGAATTATTTTTACAAACTTACTTAGGCTTCTTAGGCTTTTGGTATCTTTTGTTGCTAAAAGTTCTTTAAACTTATGTAAATTAGGGTGGTTATAGAAGTATGGTTTAATGAAAAACTGTCTATCAGTCTTGAAATACTGGCAATTGAGGAGATAGTGAAATTCATCAGGTCTTTCAATTGAATTACATTTTGTACATCTGATTTCACTTGTAACATGATGACCCCATCTGCTGGTTTCTGTTGGAAGAAAGTGGTTTGATGTTCTAAATTTCAAAAGATTCAAAACATCATTTCTATTCAACTTGATTAGGTATTCTTCAAACTTGATTGAGTCTTTGAAAAAAGAAAAGTCTTTTCCTTTGCTTGATTTTTGCAGCATGGAGTGCCACTTTTGCTCATATTGATCAGTAAGAACTTGTTTTATGTAAATGTTTAGGTTTTTGTATTCCATAATTTCTTGGTATTTCCATAGGTCAGCCCTACCAACATCTTGTAATATTTTCTTTACAAAATTTACCCATTTGGATTCAAAATTTGGGAGGTTGAGCATGAAGTGATAAATCTTACAAGACAATTTACTCTTTTCACCTGTAATAAGTCTATTCCAGTAACCTATAGCCCTAGACTTAATAACAATTTCTAAAGGGTATTTACCAAACTCTGCATGAAGCATGTACCGGGGTGTACTTTGGCGCAAATTACCTATTTTTCTTAAGAATGTAGTTTGTATTTGTTCTATTATATCTAGGTTTTCATAACACCAAATTTCAGACCCATAAGTTAAAATGGGTATTACTGTGTGATCAAATAGTTTTAGCGTTAAGTCAATAGGAATATTCAGGTTATTTACTCTTTGAAATAGTAGGAACATAGCTTTTTTGGCTTGATTTGAAAGATGGATTCTTGTTTGTAAAAAACTCCCTGACTTAGAGAAAAATACACCGAGGTACTTGTATTCTTTAACAATTTCAACTTCCTTTTCTTCAATATAGAATTTGTATTTGTCATCGTTTTTGCTTCCAAATATTATAACCTTTGTTTTTTCTATATTGATTTTTAGTTTCCATATATTGCAGTAGTTAACAAAATCATCCAAGCATTTTTGAAGTTTTTCATGATCGTCAGATATAAGTACTGTATCGTCGGCATACAGTAGTAAAATGATGTTAATTATGTCTTCTATGTCATTATTTATGTCATTAAGTGATATTCCAGTATGACATCGCTTTTGTAAATAATCTTCTATATCATTTATAAACAATGCAAAAAGTATTGGAGAAAGATTTTCTCCTTGGCGTACACCACAATTACTACTAAAATAATCCGATTTTATTTTATTCATTGAAATGCAAGATTTTATGTTAGAGTACATATTTTTTATAAGATCAAAAAAATTACCTTGTATGCCGTTATTAAGCAATTTTTTCCATAGGCCAATGCGCCAGACTGAATACAGTAGATATTTTGAGTCCCAACTGCTTTTTTGGGATGTGTTTCTAGATGGCAGCCAATGTAAATACAAGTAAATAAATTGGAACAACTTGTATATGAGCAACCTATGTTTTTTATTATCTTTAACGACAAAAAACATAAATATTTAGTGATCTAGCTACGTGCTGAAATAGCTTATGTCTTTTTGAAGATCAAGCATCCTGAATGGTAGATGGCAGCTAGTTTTGAAATTGAAATTTTCCTTTTTTTTCAGTCCATCATTATCATAAAATTCATCTCTGCATCATAGCACAAAATTGTCCATGCTATATAGTCACTGCCATTAAGGGTGGTTTTTCCCTTTCGAAGTATACTTCATGATATGAATATCAGCATAAATTAAACGTTTGTCCATATATAATGCTGCTTTACAAAAAAGTGCGTGGGCCAGGATGGGTCACCGTGCACCCCCCTAAGGGCTCTCCGAGAGTGGTATGGAAATGTTCAAAGGACCTCCGTGAGTGAGAATCACGATGTTAACAGGTGGTAATTTGGGTCCCGACTGCCATTTCGAGTGGTTTTCTAGATGGCAGCCAAGAACAAATTCATTTTACCTTTGATACATTATAGAGGGATTTTGTTCATTTTAAATATTTTTGAGTGTCTAAAACATGTATATTTTGCGTTCTGGCAAAACCCTTAATTACTTAAAATGATTTTAAAGATCCCAACTTCCGAAATGGGAGATGGCAGCCAGTTCTAGATAATATTTTTACTTTTTTTTTTCGATGAATGCAATGAGATAAAAGTGTTCACCATGTTCTACACCATACATCATATTGCAAAGTGCTATGACACAAAATATCGATTCGGTATCTTTGGTTTCACCTTCTAATAAACGTTTTCAAACTGAAAGGGAACATATTTGATGTCCGCCAAATTAAATAAATATAAAAGAATCCGAAACAAATCTACAAATTTTGCTGATTAAAAGATTTTTGATTCTCACTCGGTGAGGTCGGTGAAACATTCCTTTGCACTCTCAGAAAGGGGTTTTAGGATGGTTAGTCTCCTCTTGTCTTATGCTCTGCAGCAAAAATTGGCAAATTTCATATTCAAGATTAGCTGCCATCTACCATACAGGATGTTTGATCTTCAAATAGAATTTAGCTAGAACACCAAATAAATATGTTTTTGGCCCTTAAAGATAAAAAAGGTTGCTCGTATACAAGTTGTTCCAATTTATTTACTTTTATTTGCATTGGCTGCCATGTAGACACCCCAAAAGGCTGTCGGGACCCAAAATATCGACTATAAGCAACTTGATTCAACCTTGGAAATGGTGCACTAACAATTTCATGGCACAATCAGAGGGTATTTTTGGCAATGTACATGGTGACCCTTCATCTTTCATAGAATGCAACAGTAAATAGCCAAATTTCTATCTTAATCTGGCTGCCATCTCTCAAAAAGGGTGTTTGGATATCCAAATTATCTTTAACTAATAGGAATCGTACCAAAAACGCAAAATATACATGTTGTGGTCTTTAAATATTTTCAAAATCAAAGAGTGCCTATAAAAAGCCCCCTGGTTAATTTGTTTTTTTAGTGGCTGCCATTTAGAAAAACACTTAGAGAAAGGCAATCAGGACCCAAAATATCGACCGTTAACAACTTGACTTTAACATCGGAAGGTCATATCAACAATATCATAGCACTTTGCAATATGATCTATGGTGAAGTACATGGTGAACACTTTTATCTCACTGCATTCATCGAAAAAATAGCAAAAATCTTATCTAGAACTGGCTACCATCTCCCATATCGGAAGTTGAGATATTTGATATCATTTTAAGTAATTAAGGGTTTTACCAGAACGCAAAATATACATGTTTTAGACTCTCAAAAATATTCAAAATGAACAAAATCCCTCTATAGTGTACCAAAGGTAAAATGAATTTATTCTTGGCTGCCATCTAGAAAACCACTCAGAATGGCAGTCAGGACCCAAATTACCACCTGTCAACATCGTGATTCTCACTCAGGGAGGTCCTTTGAACATTTCCATACCACTCTCGGAGAGCCCTTAGGGGGGTGCACGGTGACCCATCCTGGCCCACGCACTATTAAGGTTCACGTATAGAGTTTGTGAACCAAATTCAAAACTGCTTCTATTTACAAAAACAATACATCAAATTGAAGCTGTAGATGAGCACAAGCAGTTGCACATCATTAGAGGCCCAATCTGATAACTGGATAGCTTTCCATACCATTCTCGGAGAGCCCTTAGGGGGGTGCACGGTGACCCCTCCTGGCCCACGGACTATAAAGCCTTCGTCTGTATTCGTGAACATTTCCGAAACGCATGACATTGATCTTAGACGACAATGAACAAAAAAACTAGACTTTTAAGATAAGCTTGAATTTGTCATTCAAATATTCGGTAATTCAAATGAATGTGACACGATGATCTTAATATAGGCCTAACTTGATGAACATTTATGGCCCGCAACATTTCGGGCTCCAATTTAAATACCGCTCTTACACGAGGGCGTATTCCACTACACAAAAATCTTATTTACACAATTTACTTTATTCGACAGATTATGCGTTTCGCGAATAAGCCATCGTTTGTCGAATGATTTGTATTTTCATGTAACTAATTTTTCATAAGACTAAATCAAGAAAAGAATACTCAAAGAATTTTCACGAAAAAGTTATTTTTTACTCCAAACGCAGACATGGGCTTTAACAGGACCAGCAAAATACACCATACCAAATTGCTGCATTGAAAATGACTAAATTCGTAAAATTTAGCTTTTTAAAAAAATAATAAAAAAAAACCCACTAAGATTTACATAAAGACAAATCGTAATCAGGAGGTACCATACATAACAGCCTTGCAGCAGTGGAACAGAGTACAATTTTCACAAGATACACCCGTGACGTGACACTGCTGAATGTCCAAATGTGAAAAAAAAGGAAAGTTTGTTAGAGTTACGGTTCTTGTGCGCTGTATACCGTTTTTACGAGAAGAACATAATTGCTAAGTTTCAGGTCAACCCGACAAAAGCTGACAGAGTTATGCTCCGGCCCCCGAAAAAAGTGGACTCTGCACGACCACCGCATACCCGGACGCCGGACGCAACGGGTAACCACATTATACGTCCTGTTTTTCGACGGGCGTATAAAAACGATTTCATCATCAAAGGTCGCCAAGCAGTGCCCCGAGGTCCCCAAAAGCCAAATCTCATTCTCCGTCAATATCCGTGACCGATTGCACAGTAATTAACATCCTGAAATTGACATTCACTTCGGCCAAAACAAGTCTTAATCACTCATTGAGCGCTCAATTTAGTGCACTCAAATACCAATATCATGAAACGCCCCAAATCCGCGCAAAAAACAAATCGAATTCGTTCAAAACGATCAACATTTTATTCAAATCGAACAAAATAACCAAGTGACAATCTACTGATATTTCTGGATTATCAACCGAAATGGCATAAAGGTAGTGGACCCGTAATAGATCTACAGCCTTTATGAATTAATCACTTAAATAGTATTAACCGAGGTTTCCTAATGATTTTCATTAGGAAACCTCGGTTAACATTGTAAAAGATCATGTGTTCAGAAATGATTCGGAACTTTAACGGTTCCACTACCTTATAAAATCACTAACATTCGACGGATAATATTAAACTAAATATCAACGCACATTCTACAGCAAGTTATATAACTAAATCAAATGCAAATTTGATTCATCATTTTCGCCACAGCAGACGTAACCTTGATGAATTGTAAACGTCTGCAGTTATCTTATTATCGACATTGAATTTAAGAGATATTAACGCTCTGAATTAGCGCAAAAACACTGTGAAATCGTCCAAAGCGATCATTTATTGATTGATTGAAGCGAGTTAAACGCCGCTTTCAACATTTTTTCATGTATATCGCGGCGGCTTGAGCACCTAACATTGTATTCCTAGTATTTCTCTCACCAGTACAACCATCACATCCTTTCATAGTCTCCAGCTGCTACCTCACATAGGTCTACGATTATCAACCCATTGGTGAGAGCACTCATTCGTGCCGCCGTCGGTGCCAAAACGATCAACAATTAATTCACAACGAGTAAAATATCCAAATAATAATATAATTTTTTTATCGATAATCTTCCAAAAAAAGCATTTAAGAATAACTGACCTGCTAAACATGCTCTTAAATTGTACAAAAACACTTCGAAATCTTCCAAAACGATCAACATTTAATTCAAAGTGAGTGAAATTGCCGAATGATAATCGTATTTTTTTCTCGATAATCAACCAAAAAAGCTTTTTTATAATAACTGACCTTCGACGGATAATTTAAACTATATATTAGCGCACATCAAACTCAAACTATATTCATCATTTATGCCCCAGCAGACGTAACCTTGATAAATTGTATATGTCTGCAGTTTATAACTTTTTGTCGACATCAAATTTGAATGCTAAATGGGGTTATATATAAAACATATATGTCTCGTTTATTTTTAGTTCAATGTTTGCTATCGCACAATAAATGTTTCGAAGTGTTTCCATTAGTCCTGCATGGAAAAAAAAAAGACATACATCCCTTGAATTAATGGTTGTACGTCCAAAAATGCGACTTCACCCATAGAATTCACTGGTTCACACCCAAACGTTTACGAGCACATACGATACGGGGCGAAAATTGGGAGCGCACGTACTCTATTGATTGCGCTGTTGTACAACAACTGATGGATCGCTGAACCCTTCCTTGTCCTTGAAAGATATAAAACTTATATGATCTACGTCGCGGATGTGGAGTAATCCCGTTGAATATTTTTTATGTTACACGGGAGTTATAACACTAGTGGAATAAATATGCAATGAGCTCAGAGCGAATAGCAACGCTATTTTGTGACCGCGAAAGTGACGTCATAATGTATAAATTGGGATGTCAGTTTTAAACGGCGCTATAGGTTTCGCGGAAAAAATGAAATGTTGAATTTCAAAAATTTTAACGATTTTTTCGCAAAAGAAAAAAAAAAGAAATCGGGTCAAATTATAAATAGAATATGAAATTGTGCTCATAAAATACAGAATTTATTAAACAGAGCCTCGTTTTAATCTGTTTATAGATGACTCGTTTAATAAATTCAGTATTCAATTACCACTCATTCAATATCCTCTTTGTCATTTATGTGTCAAATCTTTGGTCGAGAACAAGAAACAAACAGCGAATCGTTCGAGAATAACCTTAACGCAAAAATGATAGTTCGAATCGGGTCAAGTCCACGCTGTTAAAGTAGTGGACCCGAAATAGTTCCACAACGTGTCGGAAGTAATGGACTTTAACTTTCATTAGGAAACCTCGGTCAACATTGTGAAAGTTCATAAAGCTGCCTGCCTTCTGGTTTCAGGGAAGAAGTAAAAAAATAATCTTTTTTTTTCGCCCTTTTTGTTAAGGGTTAAGGAAGAGATAAGGGTGGATTTCATTTATTTGAACAACTTTGGTAGAGCTTGAGCCAAGGAACATCCCTGCCAAGTTTCATCAAGATTGACCGACCGGTTTAGGAGGAGAAGATGTTTAAAGAAATTGTTGACGACGGATGACGCATTACGGACGACTGACGACGGACGACGTCGTGATCTGGGACCTCTTTCGAACAAGGTCGTATGACCGAAATGGGATCGTAAAGCAATCGTACGATTTAAATTGGCTTTCAAGAATTTTTTTTGGCTTTCAAGAAACATGTCGTATCGTGAAATTTACGAATAAATTTGCGACACCTTTAGACTAGTCGTAAATTTTGCGATTTTGACTGTGCAAGCTAAATATTTTCTCGGATTTCATTTTAGCTCTGACAGAGGTTTCTCCGATAATTTAGCTGCGTACATGTCGGTTTTCCGAGTACCTTATAGTGAAATAAGGAGATATTCCGAAAAGAATGGATGCACCATCATTTTGTAGTTTGATTTTGCTCTACGATAATCGCACGATAATCGCAGAATGTTTACATAGTGGTATTAAATTGTTATATCTACCGTTAGAACTGACCATATATGATCAAGGCTAAACCCGTTTGCTTAACCTTCCCTATTTTAAGGAGCCAAAGAAAGCTAGGGTAAAGATTCATTAGAAATGCTTCATTACACAAAAATAGAAAAAGAGATTTTGAAATATCATAGTGAAGATTCCGTTGCTCCATGCTTGAGGTAAAACTTTGATTATTTGAAAATTATAGTTTTTTTACCGTCAAAACAATATAATTCGGTAGAGCTGCAAAGTCTCAAACATAATAAATTGGCTTATTTACTATTAATAAAACGCAAAGTGTGAACCATTGTTTCAAACAGTGATATTTTCCCCGGATGAAACTGATTTCAATGTATCACAAAACTTTCTGTTTTATAGATCTGACAACGACATCTTGCGCATGAGAAATTGACTATAAATACTTTCATCTGCAAGCGTTAGAATGAGATTACCAAAATTTGTGACGTGTTCCATTCACACTCAAAGCTTCACAGACAGGAGGAAATATGTGCCAAACCTGAAAATAAGAAAAAAAGTAAAAGTCAATGAAATACGAAATTAGGATCTCTGCTGTTGCGTCTATCTTTTTTTTTTTTTTTTTTTTTAAAGTAAATATTTTCAACCAATAAACATACAACAATCATAATAGAATATAATGCCAATGATAAAATGATGAAAAGTTAAGGCCTCGATACATTCACAGGGAACTAGGTACATGGGATGCAAGCTCATTTTTCAATCAGTCATTCAATGCTCCACACATTTGGCATGAAAGCCCGAAGTCGTTGTACTTCCGTTGAAATATTCACATTTGAACATACATATTTATAATTGGACATGCGAGTAAATATCTTTTCTTTTGTCCGTATGATGATTTTATGTTCCGTATTGTACATAGCGGACAATTTACCCAATAACGCGGAGGTATATATCAGATGACCTGCACGTCCAGATTCAAAAGATCGATTTTACGATGACCAACTTGTCTACGATTTTCAAAGGCTTTTGGTGAAAGCCATTTGCGACCGTTTTAAATATAATCGTGCTATAATTATAAGATCAATCGTACGATTTTTATTCTTGAAAGAGGCCCCGGGTGAGCTAAAAACGTGAAAATCTTGATCAAGGCTCATTTTTTTATAAACTCTATAGACAGAATAGACTCACTTTAACTTGTGCATCAGTATAATGTTTGAAAAAAGCACCAGTAATAGCGATGCGGCTAGAGCACCTAACAATGGATTCTTTGATTTTATCTCACCAGTACTCCAATCACATCCTTTCATAGCCCCCAGCTACTATCTCACATACGTCTACGATTATCAACCCATTGGTGAGAGACAAAAAGTCGGAAAGAATTAGAGCCGCCGGACCCGGGACCTCTAGATTGACAGTTCGACGCGCTATCAACAGCGCTATGACGACGTCTCTGAAAACTGAGGAAAGGACTAGCTTTTTGATAGTTAAGAGAATTCAAAGTAATCTTTACTACATGTATTCATGAACATCAATTAAAATTTTGTTTGTATTTAAAATTAAATTGCTGTTTATCCTCAATTACATCGAAATTACATGTTATCAACTATAAGCAGTCATGACTGTGAATAGCAAATTATTTACCGGGGTTTATTTATATTTGCGACCCATCACGCGAAAAGGGTAGTGCGTAAAATATCGCCAGTCAGACTGCGCGATATGGTAGAAACTTTCCAGTTTTTGCCCTTTTTTTGGTTCGCGTATTCAGACAGAGCGATTAGGTTTTTAGTTTCATACCGCAATTAAAAAAAATGAAATACTCTCTTCGTCTCTTTAGTATAAGATGGTTAAGTCTGAATTTCAATTGTTTGTTAGTAGGAAAAGAAGAAATCTAGTATGACTTCTTTCTTTTTTTATAAAATGTTTTAACTGCCATGTTTGAATCGCTGCGGAAACTTACCAGCTCTGGACAGTGTTGAAGATATATAAGAGTTCCGCTTACCAAAGATGGGTGTTCCTGCAGATTCTTCGACAATTTCATTGATTTGAATCCGTCCCGATTCTCAGGGCCGAAGGCGTTCTTTGATGAGATCGCAGTTAAAGGGCCCAAACCTAGTCTGCAAACGTTCCGTTCGCGAAAGTACAAGAGTGGTGCCCGTGTTGCACCCGATTACACGTGCGAAATCTGGGTAATATTTTTAAAGCGTTTCATCTTGTTCGAAGGGCTACATGTAAAACCATGGTACTCTAAATACTTAACGTAGCAAAAATAACAACCACACAAGCAAAATTGAATAAATAAATTAATCATTTAAATGGATAAAGATATAAGATATCTGAAAATGTTCTCGAAGTAGCGTAAAATTATATACAACGAAAGATAAAGACGATTTTTTAAAGAAAATGGGGTCGAAGATATATGGTTTCAGTTACATTATTTGCTATCGTAGGTCAAGTGTTACGTGAACTGTTCTAAATCGCAACCCTACGACACTGTTTACTATACCAAACTTCAAACAAAATACGAATTAGAACAGCCCAGTGTTCAAGACGTTAAAAAACATTTGCCAACGTTAGAAATACACAGATGCTAGATCCAAGATACTACAAAACAAACAATTTTAAACGATCCAATTAAAAAAAGAAAATCTATAGATTCAACTTGCGTTGAAATTGAATGTATACTGGAAAAAAAGTGAAAAAAAAGATGAAAAGGGAGGAATTAGTTGAAACGAGTAATTTCTAGTTTTTTTCTCAAAGATGTTCCTCTTAATTACTTCCAGTGCATATAAATTTCGATTTATTGGGAAATGGTAACAGAAACAGGTCAGAGCGCTTGTTTCGTTTTGGGAAACAATATATTTTTCTTGTCTTACGACTTACAAATACAAAATTGCAATTGTATTTTATATCTAATGTCATTTTATTGTCATTTAGGCAGGTTTTCCTGGAGAACGAATTGTATTTTTGATTCATCTGACACATCTAGAATAGTTTGAACTGTACACTCCATGACAGTTGCTTGAAGTTTGGTATAGTACAATATCTTTATTATAAATTCACAGGGTATGACTGAAAATAAATGAACGTAACACGTCATTTAGAAAAGTTTTTTTCCGGAAAGTGCTCAAGACAGAAGGGAAAAAAGGTAAGATATCAGTTATCTCTTGTAATTACAGTTAATCTTGCTCGAGCGACCACCTCTATTTAGCGACCAATTTCATGATGATGCGACTGTTTCGTAAACCCCTTCCTTAATCAGAAATATCTTACAAAAAAGCTTGCATTGGTCTAGAAATTATCGTTAACTAATTCTATGTTGTTAAAACTCAATGGGATTCAAATAAGTGTTCACAAGAAAGGGTCATTAAGAAATTTAATAAATACATTTGTTTCTAATTTGTAGCTATTTTTAAACAAAGCGTAAACTAAGCGACCATTCTCTTAAACGACCGCTTTTTGAATCGCACGTGGGTTCTCGCTTAAAACATATTTAAAGAATACAGGATGATTTATTTTCATCCATGCGTTCAGAATAACAAAAAAGATGCGGACTGATTGCAAATTATTATAGGGATGAGTGTCTTTTTCACTGCGTTTATTGGGGTATAAAGTGCAATTGCCTTAGCACATGGCAAATAACGCCCGTAGGGCGTTATGTTTAAGCCATGTGCTAAGGCAATTGCACTTTATACCCCAATAAACGCAGTGAAAAAGACACTCATCCCTTATAATTGCAATCCTACAGATCGAAGAAACTATTAAAATACTCGGCCAAACATTAAAGCTTCAAGTATACTTTCTCCGCGTAAAAAATTACACGATTTATTTTTAGATCGTGTATTTTTTTATCTCGCTAACGAAGTGAAATGTCATAAAGTAAATCAAATGATACACAAATAAACGACAACATTAAAATTCGTAGAGGTACTTATGACAAAAAAGCTTGTTTCTGCCAAGTAAGTCTATGTTTTTAAACGAAAACCGCGTGGTCGGTCTTAGTTGAGAGGGTTGCTTGACGGTCTTCGTCGACTTGCGGTTTTCTAAGTTTACGTCGGCACGGAATCAGAACTGCATGCTTGTAATCGTAAATGCTTTCGAAAATATCTTAATTTATAATAGATTGAATAGAAATGTTGCGTTGATGATCGGGAACTAGGTTAATTCGAGTTCCTACAACACAGGACTTGCAGATCGAAGTTCGGGGGTTTCCCGAAAGACCTATTGCATTTTATACAGAAATAAAGTGCAATGGATTTCCCCACGTGATGCGATTAAAACCAATCAGAATTCTTTATTTTATTGGATTGCAATTATACCCCGCTTTGCACGGGTACTTGCATGCAAGCGGGGTATAATTTGCAGACAGTTCGCACCGTTTTGTCATTCTGAATGCTAAACAAATCCATTGAAACAGAAAGTGAGGTATTCGATGCGGCTTAGACCCCAAAACACATTTATATTGGTAAAATTGAATAATTGCTAATTTCATACTCAAACAAAAGCCATTGTAACAGGCATCCTTTATCTCCTACCAATGGGCCTATGATATTAAATAGTACGCCTTTAGAAGTTTGATGGGCAGCGGTTGGTTCAGATGAAATATTATGGATGTTTCGGACTGGTGATGGCAACAACAGGAAACGGCGTAGGTGCACCAGCCCCTCCAAGTAACTGCAATGCTCTTGAAAGCGGCGTTAATCCCCATACAGATCCAGTTGGGTATAAGCTGCATGGTATTTTGACTTATTACTGACTTACGAACAATTGAAACAGACTCTTTGCATCAATAGATTTTATATAGCTCGATTTGTCACGTCTGATTCACCACCACGTTGGCCCAAACGTGATAGTTTTGCGAGCTTAATACTTTTCTTTCTCAAGAGGAATACTAGTATCTATGGAAATAGCCGTCTTTTAAAAGTTAGGGATTTAAAGTGTCTTAAATCTACATTGCGTTCAGAATGACAAAACGATGCAAACTGTTTACAAATTATACCCTGGTTTGCACGTACATATGCGTGATAAACGGGGTATGATTTTCAAACTATTCAACTTTTTAATCATCCTGAACGCAGGAAAGCCCTGCGTTCAGTATGAAAACGTTCGCGAACCGTGCACGTGTATCAACGCGCAAAGCGGGGTACAACTTCAAAATATTCGCAAACATTTTGCATCTTTAACGCAGGGCATGATTTTGAAAAAAATACGGTTGTTTCTTTCGTTCATGGAGACCGAAGTACGATGTGAGCTAATGTGAAAGGCCATCATCCGTCTGTTTGTCCGATTTACCATATAACAAGTGACTAATCAAGCAAGGGATACTTTAATAATCCAATTTTCGCCATACATTTCATAAGGAAGACCTGTCGCAATAACAACAAAAGAACCGCATTTGGGCGCCTTCGCTCGGCTGTTAAGTGATGGATTGTGAAAAAAATCCCCAATTCTCACAAAAAATCACAATTATTATTTTGCTTTCTCCTTTCAATTTCAATGCACACAGGCTTCACAGATGAATTTCGTGTAGACTTGCTTGTTTAGATAAACTCTTCTTCATTTAGGGACTGATTTTTCTGAAACGTTAAAAAGAATATTTACTTTTATTCGTCTAAACTTGTTCGTTTTGTAAGATCTGGGTGAGACAGGTGAAATAACGAAGTGACGTCATTTAGCCAGGTTTTCCTAGATATCAGAGCATTTGTTTTATAAAATAACCTTTATAATAAATGTCGGATAAATGTCGGATTCTTGCTGTGTCATAAACATATCGGTGATTTCAATCAAAAATCATTTGACCAATCAAATGAATCATTTATAAGGTGACTGGTTACCTCCAACATTTCGTTTTCAAATTGTTTAGTGGGTGCATGCTTTAACGTCGAAAATAAAGTCGAATTGTTGATCTGCACTCGATGAAGTCAGTTGCTGTTGAATATACTGATTTCACCCTCCGATTACTCTTTGTGTAGTAAATGTTTTTTTGGTCTTCTAACATTCGGGAATTACCTATTCCGGACCAATTTTAAAGTTGACCCGTAGACCAATAATTATGCTTTAAAATAGTTCCGTTACATAGCGTTTGGTCGTGACAGGCAAGAAAAAACATTTGATGCTTTTCAAGGCCCAAAATTGAAATAATGGTGAACCTTTGCCGCGGTCCTAAATTTACATTTACAAGTTTTAAGCATGAAAAACAATAGAAATTGGCGGTTTTGTCGATTTTTTATTATATTAGAAAATATCTCATACTTGGACCAGTTCCTCGCTTAAAAAGAACTTTGGTTTTCCAGTCTGAACAATGGGCTCTGTAAGAAACACCACCGGAACAAGGGTGTGCATTATTGGTGCCGGATCCGCTGGAATAATGGCGCTGTACCGCTTCCTACAACTCGGGGACAAGGCACCGGAAGTGACGTGCTACGAAAAGCAGTCTACATTTGGCGGCCAATGGAATTTTTCATGGAGGACGGGTACTTGAGCCTTTTATTGTAAAAGTCAGTTGCAAAAGTCGCAAATCAGTTGTTTCCGTCGGCATTTTTAACATGCAAAATTTAAACTTTGAATTTCATAGATAAATTTCTTATTAAGATATAAAATACTTTTCTTTCTGTCGTGTTTTGAAAATACAACAATACCGCTATTTTTTTCTTTGTTTAACATCCTTCCAAAAGGTAGATTTTAATTATGCCTTACAAGCTTAATTTTTAAAGATATATTATATCGATCTTCATTTTTTATAGATGCGGATGAATACGGAGAATCGGTCCACAGCTGCATATACAAGAACCTTTGGACGAATACACCAAAAGAGATGCTAGAAATACCCGAATACACATTCGACGAACATTTCGGAAGACCAACACCCTCGTTTATTAGTCTACCAGTAATGCAAGATTATATTAGAGGTAAGCAAAGTCATAGAAAAGTTTACCCCTAATACAATATAGAAGATAATTTTTTTCAGCGTAACATCGATTTATCTTTAATTGTGAGAGCAAAATTATATGTACACGTATATATATTTCAACGATTTGCGAAGTCTCTTGTGAAAACTTAACTTTTTCTGTAATCAAAATGAAAGATTTATCGATCTAACTCGCAAATAAAGCGATTATTCTATTTCTAAAGCGAAAATATTTGACAAAATGTGAAACATTTATTTATGAGAATTTCTTTCAAAGTCAATCATTGTGATATCTAGGCATCGTCATGACGATTTGTTTGTTTGCTTGAATTGGGTTTTACGCCGCTTCAAAGTTATGTCGCGACAGCTGGAGCACCTAACAATGGATTCCTGGTATCTCTAACACCAGTACTACCGTTATATCCTTTCCTTACCTCCAGCTGCTATCCCACATAGGTCTGCGATTATCGATCCAATCTTCATGACTACATTTGTTTATTGAACTCTCTTTAGACAGAGTCAAATGTGGGGAAATTAGCAAAAGCGGGATGTTATCTTTTTTCACTGGTTACGAATTGTGATTTCCAAACGACAATTTACCGTTATTTCTGGACAAACAATCGAAAAAGCGTTAGATAGATTAATTATGATTTCGGTATCTCCGTGATCGAGGTCACTGCATGTTGTCTTACATCATCATACATTTGTACTACGTTTCGAAAAATTATATGAGCGTTGCATTTCAATCAATTTCAAATGTGAACAACCCGTTGTAAGTGTACGTGCAAAGCGGGGTACAATTGACAAAAAGTTTACACCATTTCGTCTTTCTAAACACAGGGCAGTTTCTTTTCAGGCATCATGAAAACATCGGCAGTGAACATTGAAGACCATATACAGTATACAACAGCCGTAAGGATGGTCCAGTATGACCCAAACTCTGACACATTCAATGTCAAAGTAACCAATTTACCGAGCGGAGAGTCCCGAACTGAAACATTTAGTCACGTGATAGTTGCCAGTGGAAATTATACCAAACCTTTTGTACCTGAAATCGAAGGTAACTCTCTACTTGAAAAAAAATGCATGTAGTCAGATGAATAGTAGAAACCAATTGTCTTCCTTATTTAGATCTGATTTGAATGTTCTTTTTTTCACCGCTTTTTACAATCTTTCATCGAACCCATAGATGACAGAATCAGAACATTTTTTATATAAAAATCATATGTATGTAGATATTAAATATAGACAAGTTTGTTTGTTTATTTGTTTGTTTTTTCATGAAAAAATATTTGAGGACATCACTAAGGAGACCATTACATTCCCTAAACTGTTAAATGTGAGGGGTGGAGGGGGGGATAAATGAAAGAAATAGACTTGCCGGAAATATTCGATTTTGCAATGATGTGTTATTTTAACTGTTGTCCTAGTACATCAAGACATTTCTAGTGATCAAAGGGATGTTTCAAATGTTTCTTACCTTCTTTATCAGGAGCACAGTTGTCAACCTTCACTTTTATCCTACATATTGTTTTGTTGAAAATTTTAATCATTCCAAAAGATTTCAGCTAATTTTATTGGCTGATTGACCGGTAAACAAAATGATGTTATAGGGGTGTGTTTCTTGTAGCCAATGAAAAATCGTGACACTGAAAAATATCATTTGGAATGCTTGGACAACTTGTCACCTCATTGAAGTCCATGCAAATTGAAGGTTTTTTTTTTGTTTGTTTGTTTTTTTTTTTATCTAATTCAAACATATAAGAAAAATTTCGCATACATATAGCCATCGCATGAGCTTTAAAGATAGGTTTTGATTTTGAATTTCGAAAAAAAATATCCTTTGTAGTATCGAGTTAAAAGTAGACCTGAAAGGCACCATGTCATTATTTAATAATAATTATTTTTTAATTCTTTTGATACTTTCACCTTTGATCGAACCTCGACAAAAAACAATTATTCGTATGCTTCCAGCGTGTCACAAATGTTAAATAACAATCTACGATATTTTATCTCTGGTCGTTATGCCTACTTTTTTTCTTTTTAATGTTAAACCTTACCATATTGAATCCGGAATATTACTGCTTTAATAGAAGCTAAAGCTTCATCCTATTGCCAAATTTTACTTTAAAAAAAGAAAAAAATAAGTACTTCACATTATTAGTACTTCGAGTGCGCTTTGAATTGAACTCAATTTTGCCGTGATTTTTTTATCGTTCTTACAAAACTGAATACACAGTTAATACATCGAATCTAGATGTAGTTGATGCTTTGGTACTAGAACATAAGCCTATAAAAATGTCTCTAGGAAGTATGATTCGTACCTTCATTATTTTCTATATAAACGAGTATTTTCTAAATTGTTTGTCTACTTTACTCACTTCTAGGTATAGACACATTTCCAGGATTAGTGATTCACTCAAAATCTGCGAGGCGTTCAGAGATTTTCAAAGATAAGCGTGTTCTCCTAGTAGGAGCGGGACTTTCGGGGGAGGATGTTGCCATTCACAGCAAAAAGTATGGCGCCAGGCATGTGATATTGTCATACCACATAAACTCTTCACCAATCAAATTCAAGGATAATGTCGAACAACGACCAATGGTTAAGCGTTTTACAAACAGTGTGGTGGCGTTTGAAGATGGAACTACAGCTGAAGTAGATGTTGTTGTACTATGTACTGGATATATGTATAATTTACCGTTTTTAGAAGGTAGAATCCATTTTGCTGATAAATAAGCCGGTGTGTGACATTTCCAACAATTTCACACCTGCGCGAGGTACAAACGTTTAGCAGCGTTGACAGAGACAAAGTGCAGTAATAATATATATGCTGACAGCCACAATATGTATTAAGACCTTGTCTATCTACGAAAAGCATAGTGGTGACCCTTGTCAGACTGTGCGACTGCACAGGCTGGCCAAAGTCTTTTATGTGCGCACATTTGAAATTGTTGGAAAATTTCGCGTATAACAAATTCATTTGGCTTGAAAAAATGGTGTCGCCTGGCAATATAGGTACATGTACTTTGAAAATCTCCATAGCCAGTGGAACAGTCAGGATTTAACTATGCAGGGGTGTCCGTTTAGGGAAACTTCATCATAGCAAGGCCTTTTCAATGCAGACTGTATTGGATAAATTACGCTTTAGCGCGGTTTTATTGACCCGAGTCTGACCTCTGCTATTTTGATGAATAAAAATCTGGTTATTCATATTCGGCTTTGCGCGCGCTTTTATAGGAATGAATAACAAACGCTTTTGAATGTAATATGAATTTTGTTAATTGATGAAATATGTCGGTGATTGTTATTTAAGCATTTTTCCACAGAGGTCAAATCCGGGTCAAATAATGGTAAGAATACGTACAATTACTGTTAAATGGAAACCGTCCCGTTTTAATATCATTTCTACTCTGAAATATGATAAAAGGATACTAGATGGATCTATATACACTCATCTTAAATTTTATTAACTTTTAATTTATTCGGATGCAACTGTGGTTTCTCCTTCACTACTTTTCAATTTCGTTTTATTTTATTTTTACTACATCTCTTTAAATGGCACTGTTTTCAACAATTTGGAAGACTTATACAATCGTGCTCACATTCTAGAATTTCTTGCTAGAGGAGAATTACTTTTGAAAAATATGAACGTGTGAAGTCAAAAGACGATCAACCTCAGAGTTCTTAGCTTTTAATTTCTAATTGATGAAAAATTGCCACCAATGTACTCAAAACTGGTTAAAATCCGACCGTCATTTCACAATATGTCTAACGCCAATCTATTATTCAAACGATCTTATATACATGTATTGATATTTGTATATTCATATATTTATTATAGAAAAGTTACGTCTTGTCGACATCAAAACAAGTTATTATCCAAAACATCTTTACAAGGGGGTATTGTGGACAAAGGGAGGTAATAACAAGCTGTACTATATAGCTGCACAAGGATCTGTGTTCAGTATTCCCTCCCATGCTTCCCAAGCAGCATGGATTGTGAGACATGTGACCGGGATTAACCCATTGAATCAACAGGACAAAACAGCAGGTGACCAAAGCTTTTTCATCCCAGGCATTCTTTGTCGAGTTAGAGGACTGATTATTGCCATTTTTTTGGTTTTCGATATTTTAAAGATCGACAAATTCGACTATAATTGACAAGTTTCTGACATAGAAATGCGTTCATGATGAAAAAACGATTATACACCGCTTTGCACGCAAGTGCGCGTGCAAAGCGGTGAAAAATTGGAAAACAGCTTGCACCTTTTTGTGATCTTGAGCGCAGGGCTGGTAACTCCTCCTTGAAATCGCACCAAATACAAAATCGGAATGAACTGTGAACGGTATTGGATTTAAAATGTTATTTATACTTGATGAAATATGTACGTTGTTTAACTTCGGATTAATTAAGCGATGATTTGTTGATTTCAATGGGGTATAAAACTTAAAACCTAATCACAATGTATGAATACGCGAAGCGTGCGTACGTCCATGAAATTAAAAAGATAATCTCTTCATTTCTTATAATTTAATTTCTTCATTTAACAATGTAAAGATTTACCCTCAAATACAAGGATTGTTTATGGGACTACTTTCCGCGGAAGCTTGCAAAAAACTGCAAAAGCAAAAAAGTTTTCGTTGAGTAATGAAACCAATTTTTCAGCCAATCAGAATTCGCGAATCTTGGTGAACACAACTTGAATTAAATTATAGTGCATTTTTTAACTAAATAACAGATGACAAGAAAATGAATCGCATAAGTATAATATTTAGCATCATACACCATACTGCTACACGCATATTGTCATGCGATTTTCTTAGGGAAAAAAATATGTTCTTTTGAACAAATAGTTTAAAAATAGTGTTAAATATAACTTTTAAAGTTGTCAGGTTTAAAAGAATATTGCAATTTGTTTTCTTTAGACATCTAAAATATGGTAACTTCAGCCTTTTCTAAACTGCAGTTACCATGATTTGTTTCCCATTGACTATATATGTTATCAAAAGGAAAGAAAGATGTCACTCTAGCAGAAATGGAGAGAGAGTGTGAAGAAAAACAATCCATATATCAGAAAGTGACGAACGAGTTTGAGGTGATCGACTTTAAAACAGACTACGATCAAGATATCGCAGGTATGTTAATCCACTGCTATTTCTAGAAATAATAAGACGATAAGTTTTTCGACTGGTCCAAATTCAAAGAGGCTTTCAGACGACTTGCAGAATTTGTTCATATTTTTGAAAAATGACTAGACGAGGATAGCAGACATTTGTGATCCGTCACGCAAAAAAGGGACCATCTGGGAACTTTGTAAAATGAATATCAAAAAAAAAAAAAAAAAAAAAAAAAAGATTGGGTCCAGCATTGGTCAACCAGAGGTCGCATTTCAAAAATTCTTTCACTGGAAGGTAGATTGAACATTTTAGATTCAGAAAATAAGCTCAAATTGCAAAAAGTCTCAACCCTAGTCAGTCTGCGCAAACCGCCCAGTCTGACTAGGGCCGACACTTTACGCACTTTCCAGATGGTCCCTTTTCGCATGATGGGTCACTTTTAAGTAAATGATGAAAAAGCTGGTTCACTTGCTGGAGTTTAAAATTTCTTCAAATGAATAAATGAAAAGTATTGAGCGGCAGTGGATTATTATCCCCCGTCGTTTTCGGCGAGGGGATATAGTAATGGTCTCCATCCGTCATTCCGTCATTCCGAAGTTCCGTCACTAAACTTGTCCGGAGCATATCTCCTAAAGTATAATAGCTACCAACTTGAAACTTTATGGGTGGATAGATATCATTGAGGAAAAGTGCAGTGCACAGGAACTACAACTATTGCTTTCATAATTTTGGTGTTATTGCCCTTTGTTATTTTTAAGACTTAGATTTTGTCCGGAGCATATCTCCTAAAGTATAATAGCTATCAACTTGAAACTTCATGGGTGGGTAGATCTCATGGAGGAGAAGTGCAGTGCACAAGAACTATAACTCTTGCTTGCATAATTTTGATGTTATTGCCCTTTGTTATTTTTTAGCCTTAGATTTTGTCCGGAGCATATTTCCTAAAGTATTTTTGCTATCAACTTGAAACTTTATGGGTGGATAAATCTCATGAAAGATAAGTGCAGTGCATTAGAACTATAACTCTGGCTTGCATAATTTTGGAGTTATTGTCCTTTGTTATTTTAAAGACTTAGATTTTGTAGGGGGTTATTTTCTTAAAGAACAATATAATCCTTAATCTATTATGCTTCAGTTTACTATCAAGCTTTCACGGCGGGGGATGACCATGTCCGACATGGCTCTTGTATAATTTGGCAAGTAAGCATTGATTAGGATGGAAGAATTAAGAGAAATTATCAACAAAGTCATTTGTCTTTTGGCGAACCATTAGTGTTAATGTACATGTATATAACATTATAACGACCCGACCATTTTAGCTCCTCTGAGGCCAGCAAGCTTTTATCACGGTGTTGTGTTCGTCTTGCGTCCGCGCGTAAACTTTTCTTTTAAACCTTTTCCCAAACAATTGGACTCATTTCGATGAAACTGAGGTGATTATTCACCTCTAGTGTTCAAGAAAATTTGATAGACCTTGAATTTAGGGAGTGTCAGGGCGGTGCCTAATTTCACTTTAAAAATCTTCTCCTACCAAACGATCGGGCCAATTTCAATGAAACTTGGCATGACAGTTCCTTGTGTGACCCTTAAGTTAAGTTGTTCAAACAATTTTGAATACATCCTTAAAAGTAACTTTGCATGAATATTCCCTAGCTGACTCTTTACTTATATTGTTGATGAAGTTTTGATAGATTAACGAATAAGGGCGTGGCTTATTTTCATGTATAAAACTTGGAAAATCTTCTCCCCGTAATCGATTGGACCATTTCCTGTTTTACAAAATTTTGACCTGTCCAAATTCAAAGGTTGTGCAGACGAAAATTTAAAGTGCATTTAATTTGAAAAATAACCATTGAGTAGGGTAGAAAATAGTGTGGAAAAAGAAGAAATTGCTTGTCAGAAGCAATTTCTTCTTTTTTCACAATGTTTTCTCAATAATAAAATGACAGGCACGTAAAAAGCAGGGATTAACCAGCAAAGGGTTAAAATGAATTGAGGTATTTAAATTGTTCAAGACAATGCGTTATGTTTAGAATGGTCTCTAATGACAATCACCTCATGTATTTGATAAAGTGAGTGAAAGGTACAGTTGTACAATTTATAGTGAGGCGTCAAAGATCAATTTTACATTGAAAATGATAGGCAATAGCGGTTTCTCGATACTCACATAAACTTGCGGAACTATATACAGGTTAAGGATAATTATAAAGAATACGTTGATGGAATTGTTGAATTGGATCCAGACCCAGTAACTCATCGCATACTAGTTTTATGGGACTGTTAAGCGTGTGTTGGTGTTTTTCAGTTGATTTTAGCATTGTTTAGTGAAAGTTTTACCATATCTCATGTGAACCAAGTAAATGCAAAGAAATAGATATATTGTGTAACTTTTGTTGTGTAGGAATATCTCAATAGATACGTTTTCTAGAACAGTTGTAAAGCGGAGATAAACGCATCACATTAATATATAAATTTATTACTTCCCTTACATACGAGTTATCCCGTAAAAAATAAACAAAGAGGCCACCTACCCATCAGTCATTTTAATGTACTTTCAATGAGTTATTACAAGCATTAATTGTCTCTATTACCAATTTCTCAGTCTCTGTGAATGTTTGTTACCCTATTTGGAACTTTTCGTTGTGGTCTGCTATAATTTGTTGGAAATCAGATCAATCAAACCATATTTGTCAGGTAATTGGTTAAATAAAAGAAAATTAATACTTTTGAGTTGAGTAAGCTTGGTAGGTATTTAAGTGACGAAATAGTCTCCTTCCGTGTTATTTACATATCATATATACATGTATATAAATTTCACATCTTATAGCTTGCAAAAAAAAAGTATCAATTTGGAACAAGTCAGAAATCTATCTGGAAGCTGGCGACTTGCATTAGCCTCAGTTGTTGGATGTTTTATATATATATATATATATATATATATATATATATATATATATATATATATATATATATATATATATATATATATATATATATACATTCCCTCTAAGTCGTCTTATTAGTTTGATTTAATCGGTTTAACGCTGATCAAACAATATTTCAATTATACCGCGCGGCTGGTACACCTACCATGGTTTCATGTCCTTTTCTCACCCCAGTACAACGACGACATTTCATTCTAGCCACCAGCTGCCCATCCCGCGGGGCGCACCACTTATAATTCGCAAATAAGTGAGAGACAAATCTCACAATGACTTTTGTCCACTTTCGGGTGAATACTAACCTAGCCCGTTATCGAATTAAGGTAGTGGACCCGTAATAGTTCCGATACGTTTCGGGAGTAATGAACTTTAACAGTAACCCATTTTTAATCAAGCACTGATTTTATCATTAAATGTACTACTTTTTTCTCCCTTTTGTGGATTCGTTGCTCACATTTTGCTGTATGAAAAATCTACCCATTCACAGATCTAACAATCTTCAATACATATGCATATAGTAAAACTATTCTCAGAAATATAATTTATTTAAAAAAATGACAAAGGAATACAGAAAAAAGGCAGCATTGAAAATGGCAAAGTTCGTAAATCTACGAACTTTGCCCATTTCAATGATGCATTTCTGAATGCTTAATGTTGCTGGTCTCGTTAATGAAACAGGGTTTTCTACAGCAACACACGAGAAACAAACAAACAATAGTGAGACAAAAGTAGTGCATTTCATGATGAAAATCACTACAAAAATAATAATGTGTTTAGCCGAGGTTTATGATTTTCATTAGGTAACCTCGGTTAACTTTGTGAAAGAACATGTGGTCCGAAATGTGGCAGAACTATTACGGTCCATAGGATCGAGCGGCTAGTGCGTTATCCTACTGATCGAGTTTACCGGGCTCAGTAGGTGCGTCTTTAGGTCATTTGGTTCGATTTTCTCCAATTATTCGACCTAAAATATGTTATGGAAACATTTGGCTTGAATTTTTGCATCAAGCGTTTGTTTAGTTTATATTGATTTATTTTATTTCGATTGTGATGAAAGCTTAAGCTTATTGAATCGCTCTCGAACACTCAATCCTGATATTTCACGTCCCTGAGAGAGAGGCAGTGGTTTAAACCCACTGCTACCCAATTCTACGGCTGGGTTATCTGGGACTGGCTATTAAGTGTTTTGTCCATGAACACACCCCGGCGACAGTGGGGCTCGAACCACGGACCTCCAGGTCACGGGTCGAGTGCATTTACCACTAGGCCACCGAGGCAGTCTGTTTGTTCAAGCGTTTGTTCGCAAAGCAGACGGAGCTTTAAGACAACCTGCTTCGTAAAAAAAGTCCCTATTACATGTAAATATCGTCGATGGACGACCAAATCCTAATAACTACAGTTTGAATAAGCAAGGTTATGGGAAATAAGTTGCGTGCCTAAGTCATTTCGACAAAAAAATATGTAGATCATATATTTTATCTCTCCCAACAGAGGTTTTTAAAAGCTTACAAGTAACTATATCCTACTTGAATTAAATTTTTGTTTGGCTGTTTAACACTTTCCTGTTTAATCCCTGCTTTTTACGTGCCTGTGATTTTATGATTGAGAAAACATTGTGAAAAAAGAAGAAATTGCTTCTGACAAGCAATTTCTTCTTTTTCCACACTATTTTCTACCCTACTGGAGAGTTATTTTTCAAATTAAATTCACTTTAAGTTTTTGTCTGCAAAACCTTTGAATTTGGACAGGTCCAAAATTTTGTAAAACAGGCAAGGGTTAATTAAGGACATTGCAACTAGTCTCGTGCAGATTTTACGCATTATGTATAAAGTAGGTAGTGTCAGCTAAGAATAGACTGCACGGCTGTACTGGCTGATATTAGTCTATACTGTCTGCTGCCAAAGCTTTGAATAGTACGTAACTCCCATTACGCAATTTACACACGTGCGTAAAAGAAATAATCCACTGTTGAAAAATATCGTTGATGTATGATATTAACATCGAAACTACAGCTTATTGAAACTGTAGTTACGATGCTTTTATTATTCAACAACGCTCAAATCATAGAAAAGGGAGCAGACGGAGGACATTTATCTTTTGTCTCGGTCCACATATCACCTTTATCCTATATTCTTTGGTTGTCGCCGTCTGAGTGCGTATAAATTTCAAAGTACTAGATACGCCTATGAATACAACAGGCATATTTCGCCCATTGCATGAGAAGATTAAATGGTTTTTGTATCCTATTTATTTTTAGACGAGTTGGGTTATAAAGCGAACTTCCGCCATTGCAATAAATTGTTGAAAGACACGATCAACTTAAAGACCGAGGATATGATGGGATACCGAGACGAGCAGCACATGTCCGCCTATACCGGGGTTAGAGGAACGAAACCCAAAGTCCCATGGGCTCAACGCTTTGATGACAGTGTTGAGGCTTTCCTCAAACTTTAGAGAGTGTTCAATGGGCTGTTTGAGGATCTTATTCTTTAATTTGGTTATGTATAGGCATCTATCAAATGAGTCTTCGCGTGACGTTTCCAAGTATTTCACATGTGTGCAAAGCAAAGCCTCTAGACAGTCCATGCATCGTGCAGTCTGACCAGAGTTTTCACTGTACGTTCTGTCTAAGATATATGAGCCTGTGCATGACATTTCCAACAATTAGAAATGTTTGTGAGGTGTAAAAACTGAGCAGCAAAGACAGCCACATACTTAAAAAATATAGTTACCTGATTACCTACAGATACTATGAGACCCTATCTATCTACTAAGTGCATAGGGAAGACTCTGATCAGACTGTGCGGATGCACAGACTGGTCAGAGTCTTTGCTTTGCCCACATTTGAAATTGTTGGAAATCTCACGCACAGGCTCATATAAGGTCTTAACTCTCTACTGGTGTTCAAATATCATATTTATTTCACTGTGTTGTGACGCATGATGGAAATATGATGCGCTGGTTCAATAATTATTGACATAGGCCGGTAAAGTTGCAACATTTAAATCAAACATATTGATAACAACATGGTTGTAAATGAATGAGTACATAAAAACATTTTAATACAAGTACATGAGGCTGAATCTGATTAAAGTTTGAGTCTTCAAACTGTGTAATAAGGCTTGTTGTTGTTTTTGCTTTGTTTGTTTGTTTGTTTGTTTTTGGGTTTTTTTGCTTTCGCAAATGGTTTACTATAAGGTATTATCAGTTTGGAAATAATCGATTTGTTTGAAAAATATTAAGGAAACAATACAATTCCCAAATTATCTGAACATACAAGAACAATCATATTACGCATATTCATGCAAATCATAATATTATATATTGTAAAGGGTAAACCAGATAAATTTATTTATCAATGCAGATAAATCATTCGATCTTCCTTTTTGCATTGTCACATATCCTTCTAATCAATCAGAAAAGGCAGAATTGAACGGCATTTGCATTATAGATCCAGGATCAATTTATCCAGTTCAACTAGCCCGACGCCAAAAAGATTGATTCATTCTACAGTAAATCCCATATACTACCTATAATATTATCAACCTACGGTATTGACAATATTATTGCCGGTTGTGTATGGGATATGTATTGAAGTTTGGTCGAAATATTACTTCAAAATTATTGTCAATAATATTGTTTGTATCATGAAAACTAACTAACTTTTATATGATACGTTAATCTGGTAACCTGCATAATTGACAATAAAATTAACAATCGGCTTAAACTACAATTCTTACTAAATGTAAGAAATTGTTATTCATATATCATTAAAATCATTTTATTACTTAAAAGAAATTTTGTACCTTTTTGTGTAATAATTTTATCACAAACGGGTTATTATGCGATGAAGGCAATAAGAGGGGAAACATTGAGTAAAATGGAGAAATTGTTTGTTTCAAGCAATTTTACTCTTCTTCTCAATGTTACCTATAATTTTTTATGCAGTCTCTTTGAATTTCAACGCACGTTGAATCTACGGTTAAAATGAGTTGAATTTGGATCGTTGGATTGTTCGTTTGGTAAACTATGGGTACAACAGTTGCAAATAACTAGTGGCGCAATTTTGTATCTTTTTCGTTTGAGAATCAAATTCTGGCTTTAATGCAACGGTCATATTATTTATATTTTTCGTATTTTTTATACAATAAATCTTGCTCGAGCGACCACGTTTATTTAGCGATCAGTTTTATTAAGCGACCGTTTTTAAAATCACCCTCTTTATAAATTTTTTTTCAAAAAATACAGTTATTGAAAATGAGTCCTATGTTGTTAAAACTCACCAGAATCGTCTCAATGAGACGGTACTGTTTAGTTTTAACAATATGGGATTATTGAGACTTTTGCAATAATATGCATATTCAATCAAAATTTATGTTTCTTATTTATAAACAAAACATATATTAAGCGGCAATTTTTTCAACCGCATACTTGGTGGTCCCGTTTGTAGTCGCTGAAAACAAGCTTTACTATATATATACATATTTTATTTCGAGATAATCAACCAAGTAGACTTACGCTGGAACGCGAAATTTCGAAATGGTCAATTTATGTTTATCATTTCGACTTTTTATAAAAAAAAATACCGATCACTCTTTTTCGTGTGACTCGTCGTTTAAAGAGAGCTACAAATTTAAATATTCCAATTGTACATTAAAAGGGTAAAATTTTAATGCGATCACAAATACCGATATATTTGTGATAAGATTATAAAATGTTTTTGAATTACCACACGATATAATAAGAAGTAAAACGACAGAATATGTACCCATAAACCCATTCTTTTTGCAATGACATAAAGTTCGTCGTGGTATCCAGTCTTTGTTAATACCCATTTAATTTTCCTTTTGGTTCATTTTGGGTACAATGAAAGCGATTCTTATCTATTTTCACTAGTTGATCCTTTTTTCATGATTGGAGATAAACGGATCTTATTTTCGGTAAGTAATATTTCATCTACATTGTATCAATCTATTGATTGATTAATTGATTGATTTATATATTTGTCTATTTATTTTAGTTTACAAATGTATCTATTTCGTCATCTTATTGATTTAACTATTTTCGTGGTGGTTGGATGGGTGAAGATTGTCTGAATTTTTATTCCGAAATCATATAAAAAGAATTGCACCTTGCAAGATAATCATGAAGCGATCTATTGACAAATCACTTTGAAAATACACTCACATTTTTGGCGCCTAAAAGCTTAGAAATCGCATCGCCGATGACTTAAAGCAAAACGCAAATTGTTACGCGACCAAATTTTACACTTATTTATTATACTTATTCTTTGAATAACTTTACAATTAAACAATTAATATATTTGTTGGAAAATGTCACAGTCCAATTTTGCACGTCTGGAGCTCGTTTTACTAAACTTCTCGCGAAAAAAAATGTAACTCAAAATCACAAGTCGTGCTTGGTGTTTTCGTTCATTGTTAGAATCTGCCCTGCAATACCTCATTGGAATCGTCTTTAGAAGAATTTCATGTCTAGTTCGAGCTACTACTTTAATTTTAGACTTAGGTAAAAAGTCATAGTGAGATGTTTAATAAAACAGGCCCCTTGTCTTGATTTATAACAGATCGCTTCTTCCAATCATAAAGTCGATTTATCAACAGTAAACTTATTTAAACTGGGATAATAATAATAATAATAATAATAATAATAAGCTAAAAAGTCAGTAGAAATATGAATGAGAAGCTAAAAAGTCAGTAGAAATATGGAAGAGAAGCTAAAAAGTCAGTAGAAATATGAATGAGAAGCTAAAAAGTCAGTAGAAATATGAATGAGAAGCTAAAAGGTCAATAAAAATATAAATGAGAAGCTAAAAAGTCAGTAGAAATATGAATGAGAAGCTAAAAAGTCAGTAGAAATATAAAAGAGAAGCTAAAAATTCAGTAGAAATTTGAATGAGAAGCTAAAAAGTCAATAGAAATATAAATGAGAGGCTAAAAAGTCAGTAGAAATATAAATGAGAAGCTAAAAAGTCAATAGAAATATAAATGAGAAGCTAAAAAGTCAGTAGAAATATAAATGATAAGCTAAAAAGTCAGTAGATATATGAATGAGAAGCTAAAAAGTCAATAGAAATATAAATGAGAGGCTAAAAAATGAGTAGAAATGTACATGAGAGGCTAAAAAATCAGTAGAAATGTACATGAGAGGCTTAAAAATCAGTGGATCAAGAAATGTACATGATGGGCTAAAAACAACCAGTAAAAATGTACATGAGAGGCTTGATATCAGCAGAAATGTACATGAGAGGCTAAAAGAACAGCAGAAATGTACATGAGAGGCTAAAAAACAGCAGAAATGTACATGAGAGGCGAAAAATCAGCAGAAATGCATATGAGAAACTAAAAAAATCAGTAGAAATGTACATGAGAGGCTAAAAAATCTGTCAAGTGTAATGCGATTATTAATTACATAATTGTAAGATTGATAAAATGAATCGGGTGTAAAATATTCTAAAGCTCTTAATACATATACGGGAAATATTTATATATAAATCCAAACAAAACGAATTTTCCCTTTTTACTTTTTAACCATCTACAAAAAATGACGGGATTCAAGACCCTATTCAACCTTTCATTTCTATTCCAAATTGGGACATATACAACCAATTTAGTCTGAGTTTAGTCTGAAAAAAACATTTTCATAATTTAAATTGTGTCGTCGTTTTACTCGCAAAATTAAATTCAAAGCGGGATAACGTTCCCTAAACGTTTTCTTGGGTACAAATGATCAATGTGACCGTCACGCGAAAATGGACCATCTGAGAACATCATGAAAAAAATGTTTGAAAAGGATATAGGTTCCAGTACAAGTCAACCAGAGGTCGCATTTCAAAAATTCTTTCATAGGAATTTATGTAGATTTATCATTTAAACTCAGAAAAGAGTTAGAGTGCAGAGTTTTGACCCTAGTCAGTATGCACAGAAATAGATATGTTTAAACATGGAAATGTTCGTTTCAATTTAAATAGCCTAAGTTTGTTAATTTGGTTTGGATATTTTTGATGAATTGTTGTGAATTTGCCCTATCTTGTTCGGAATAATTTTTCCTGGAGAAGAATGATATAGTTCTTCCGGTTAAGAGAGACGAACACGAATCGGGAATTGCCGAACTAAAATACTTTAGACCAAACGGGACTTAACAGTCATGCCACAGGGATCGACACTAACATCAGTGTCCGGGCCTCAGACCTGCAGACTTTATGAAGGACTGGTAGAAAATACCATGCTGCAGGTCCTTCAGGCCTGTCAGTTATGGTCATATTAACCCTTGTCATGCTGAACCCGGAATATTCTTGCTTTGGCAGGAGCAATAGACCAACATCAGCATGCACATATGTGCAGTCTGATGTTAGTCTACACCACCTGTTTCTCACTTTCAAATAATAATTGTCAATAGATTTAGTTTTTTTTTAAAAAAAAAATGACCTACAGTTGGAACTTTCAGTGCTTTTTGCCCTTTGATTTTGGTGGAATTTTTTTAGGCAAAATTTATTTAGCATGACAAGGGTTAATTCCAATTTATCCAGTGTTTTGTTAAAAAGTTGCCTTTCCAACACTAGAGTTTTCATGAACCCTTTGGAAAACATTATGGCGAAGAAGTAACTGCAATCTCTTATATCCCAAACATTATTTCCTCGCAAGCAACTCCTAAATTGCCAAAAAGCATTGCTTTCTTGGAGGACCAGTTTTCATCAAACTGGTGGCAAAATAAGGTTGACGTCGAACCCTGATACCTTGGAAAAATGCAGCAGTGTATTTAGACTTATAGACCAGCAATTTCTAGTGAGTGATCAAAGATCAATTCTACATTAAAAATGATAGGAGTTAACGGTATCTCGAACCTCACTCTTGCTTGTAGAATTATACATAAAGACAGTTTGATTTGGGAAGACGTGTCACAATATTATTTATTGTAAAGTCACCGGTTTACGTCTACATAAGAAATTCTACTTGAATCAGACACAAAATGCAAAGCAAATAAACTAAGTATGCTTTGATTTACAATTTTCATTCCGTTTTCATTTTATTTTATAGGTAAATTATACTGTACCTAAAATTAAAAGCATCACATTTACTTATAAAATGCCAGGCCACTCAACCCCCACCCCACCCCCAATTTGAAATGTTTTCATTTCATAAAATCTCGGTGTTGTGTTTTTTACTTGATTGGTTAAGTTTAGATTATGGAAAAATATACTAGCCATCGCGACAAGTTTTAACTATATCTAACAATAACTAAATTTTAGCTATGTCCAGCTGAATTCGTGCATTCTGATTGGCTAAAAACTAGGTTTATTCTTAAATGAAAATAATTTTGAGTGCGTTTTGTAAGCTTGTGTACAAAGTAGGCTGAAAAAAAAAGTTTTAATCATAATTGAAAATAATTTTGAGTACGTTTTGTAAGCATGTGCACAAAGTACTCCTATAAGAAAGCTGTGTCATTTTGGAGATATGAAGAGTAGTAGGTTTTTTTTAATCCAAGGGGGTGTGAAACTAAACACTTAATCACACATCTTTATTTCTTAATTACAAAGTTTCTATGAAAAATTAAAATCTGTGAAAGAATCGATTCTTTCGAAAAATGATTTTCAAAGTTTGAGTATTCGAACCGTTGTAGAGTTAGGAGTAATTTCTCTGTTACTTTAAGATAGTCTAGGGTAGTGGACCCGTAATAGTTCCGCAACGTTTCAGAAGTCATGAAATCTAACAATATTAACCGAGGTTTCCTAATTATTTTTATTAGGAAACCTCGGTTAATATTGTGAAAGATTATGTTGTCCAATATGTTGTGGAACTGTTACGGGTCCACTACCTTACGCTCAATCACCGACGAATTAAAACTCTATAAGGCTTCATTAATTCATGACCACATTTGTGATCTTATGAACTACTTGAGATTTATTCAGTAAGAAAATAGTTTGAAGGGCCGCATCATCTGTAAGTAAGGGCCATAAAATCGGCAATTGAAGGTATTTAAAGCAATGAAAAGGTCACTGTCAATTTAGAGGTCCCGGGTTCGACCCCCGACGACGGCACTCATTATTTCCGTCTGTTTGTCTCCCAACAATGGGTCGATAATCGTAGACCTATGTGGTATAGTAACTCGAGGCTAGAAAAAGACGTAACGGTAGTACTGGGTGTACCGGGAATCCATTGTCAGGTGCTCCAGTCGCCGAAATATAACTTTAAAAAATGTTGAAAGCGGCGTTCCATTCAAGCAAACAAATTCAATATCTAAACCTAACCCATCTCCTACTGAACACAAAGCTGGCTAAAGGTTAAAATGTATTGATATGTGACGAGGTATAATTCACGATTTTTGCCATGGCAGGGCAGAGTCTAAGTAACGGGTCGTTGCACTTAAGGTTGAGGTATTTTAGCTTTTATTTATCGTTACTTATTTCTATCGAAAGTCTACATAAATAAGTCGAGACCTTTAAAAGTAGTCTGCTGGTAACAAAACCCTCGTACCTTTAGCTTGTCCAAGCTGAAGGTACGAGGATTTGGTAACCCAACAAAACTGAAGGTAATATTCACTTTTTCTCTAAGCACGTAAACTCTTTTGGTTTTGGGATACATTTATTTGCACACGTTAACGATAATTGCCGATTAACTTTTGAAAGAATCATTAATGTTGCTAAGTTACCTTAAAACTTAGCCACGCCGGGCCAGTTGAAAAATAACGCAGAATATTACTACTAAAGTACATATAAATTATCTATTCGAAAACTCGCTAAAACGCAAATAACAAAGGTTTCTTCTATATGAAAGACACGTTCTCGTGCCGTCAATCGGCTCATTTAGAGAAAGCAAATAAAGTATACTTCTTAACTACTTATATGGTTTCACATCTCCTTGAAAACTATTTTAGTTTGTTTAAATGGGTATTCTTTATGTCCAGATAGGAATGAATGTGACAACGAGTTCTTTCAAGAGAATACAATTGTTAAGATTTTTACATTTACCTAACTAGTGCTACTTCACTTTTTATGGGCTTCGCTCCAATAATAAAACCAAGAAAAAAACTCAAGCTCTTTGTCAACCGATTACCAGACGGGAATATTGTTTCTTTGCTTTTGGCAGCGGCTAGAGCAATTGATTCCTGGTGTTTCTTTCACCAGCAATACCATTACACCCTTTCCGACTTGTCACTTTTCAAAGACGCTGTAAACAATTATTCAAAGAGTGTTTAATTTGAAGGGAAAAAATGCAAGCCATAACGAATAAAAATGTTACAACATATCAGAAAGAACAGCTTTTGCTGGCTACATGAAATCCATCATTTTCTCTAAATGTAAGTCATAGACAGCTGTCACAAGTGCGTCAAGATGCGGCGCTGTGTTTTTGAAATTTTTAGAAATAAAGTGAAGTTTTTACTTTTTCTTATTGTGATGAAACTTATAACACTGCCTCTGTGATAAACTGGTGTTTTACGAATATTTGAAATTTAATAACCGCAACCCGACTGATCAAGTAGCATCCTCCGAGGTCTCCTTGTTCGCCTCTGGGATCCGAGGATGGCGGTTTGTTTGTATTTCCGAAAAACCGATTCTCTCAAACAAAGTAACGTTATGAGCTCACATGGGCGAACGCCCCCCCCCCCCCCCCCCCATAATGTCTCAGTTGATAGAGAAGATAGTGCAGAGATGCATGGCGGAACTACTGCTGATATCCGCTTTACATATTCGTTAAACCGCTACACGAGATGTCATTTAACGTCTTGTTCGAAAGTGAATTAGCTTTCTTAGCTGATTAACAGAACGGAGCGGAACAGAACAGTACAAAAATTTACGACTTAAACACGAGGTACTTCGTCAAAAATATATACAATATAACAAATAGTCAAACACACGAATCAATAGCGGTTCAATTCAATTTGGTCATAAGACAATGCATATTATTTATAGAATAAGTAACATTTCTTGGAAATTTTATCAATTTACTTATGATGGGTGTATTTGTTTTTCTAATTTTCTTCGAAGAAGAAATGCCTCCTTGAAGAAAAAAACGAGGATCGAACCCTAAATCTCGAGGCATCTACCGACTTGGCTATTGGGCACATGCACCAAGCCGGACCTGACTCTCTAAATATTGCACAATCAAATGAGAAAATTAGGGTAACTTAAGCATGAAAGACTTCTGTTACACTAGATTCTACATATTAAGATTGACTTTGGTTTATTTGTGATAAATAATTAATATTTGATCGATTAGAGTGTCAAAAGTATTAATTACTTAGAGTTTTATATTTCTTTCGATTTGGCTGGAGCCTTTTCCCATATAATGATTTATTGTCTCCACTTTTACGAATCATGTAAAATACTTTCAGCAAATAAAAAAGTATACAGGTATCATTATTTATACACTAATTTTCTTTTATTTACGTACTGTGTGAAAAGAAAGTTTTTAAAAATGTAAAAGGGACCATCTGGGAAGTTTGTAAAAAAGATATTTGAAAAAAAGATTGACTTTATTACAGGTCAACCCGAGGTCGCATTTTAAAGATTCTTTCGCAGGAAGGTAGACTTATCCTTCTGGATTCATATAATTATTAAAGTGCGAAAAGTTACGACCCTAGTCAGTCTGCGCAATCCGCGCAGTCTGACTGGGGTCGACACTTTCCGCACTACCCAGATGGTTCTTTTTCGGATGACGGGTAACAAAAAATTATTTTGAAATGTAAATGTAACTTCTTTGAATTTCGACCAGTCGTCTCGTGAACCTAAAGTGCGGGACTAGTCCATTCTTCATGCAACGAGTGTCAAATTATTCAAAACTATTTAAAATTCGATCATAATTCTATATCAAAATTATCAAGTTTTATCGATCAAATATCACCTAGATATCCCAAATGTCAATAAGGAGCAATTACGAGTGACAGGTCGTGTCCAAACAAATAGCACACGGGGATAAGAAAATAAGATTTTGTCAAACTCTTCTTAAAGATTTTCATTACATTGAAATTACAACTGTTAAGAGTAAATAACTGATTTTATAGATTTAGATAATCTTCCGAAAGATAAACGAAAGATTGTAACTACAGCTTTTCTTAGCTGTAATGACGAAGTTTCGAATACATACACAGGGTTCGACATCAACTACCTTTTACCACCAGCCCAAAGGATCTATTAGCTCGAAATCTTACGGGTTCTCCCTGATGAGAACAGTTTCTCTACTAAAACTTTATTTATTTTTCAGCCAACTTAATGAGTAAATTGTAAGGAAAAGTGTGGAAAAGAAGAAATTGCTTGAGGCAAGCAATTTCTTTTTTTTCAGCGATGTTTTCAATAGGGTATGAGAAATATTGGCAACTTTTTTTGAAAAAACTAGATAGTGTGGGAATATGATCGAAATTTAATACAAGCCTTAAGGACCTGTAATATGGTAGCTTCTACCAGTCCTCCCTTAAATCCACAGGCCTCGGGCATGAGGACTTGTGCTTGTGTCGATCCCTGCATATACCGACGATTTTCGCTTGTTATTTGAATTAATCTCAAACGAATTCATCTATCAAATTTCAGTGCACTTAGTAAAGATATTGATCAGATAGTGCCGAGGCGCAGACTGATTTGAATCTTTGAATTGCCGCACGAGAGAGCTTTGGCTAAAGTTATAGCCTACCAGTATTGTAGATTAATAAAACGAAAAGTCACGCATTGAAGTGGAAAGAGATCCATCAACGTTTAAAAATAAAACCCTGCTTTGCATGTGAATTGACGGGCAAAGCAGGATGTCATTTTTAAACGTCTACACTTTTATTAAACTAAAAGTCGGAGTTTTTTGTTTGTTTGAATTGGGTTTTACGCCGCTTTCAACAATCGTTCAGTGATAACGTTGTGGCTGGGGCACATAACAATGGTTTCCTGGTATTTCTCATACCAGCACAACCATTACATTCTTTTCTAGCCTCAAGCTGCTATTCCACATAGGTCTCAGGTTTTCAACCCTTTGGTGGAAGACAAATAGTCGGAAAGAATGAGTGCAGCCTTCGAAAATCGAACCCGGGACCTCCAGATTGACAGTCCGACGGACTACCACTGCGCTATGACAGCGGGTCCTAAAAGCCGGGTAGATCCCGATCTTAATTTTGGAAATGATATTGATGAGTTGTATAGACAAGATCTGACTCAGATAGAACTAAAAAGTGGGGGGAAATATTGATACACGATGAAAGGGGGTCATTTTTAATGTTAAAAAGTTAGATATTTTGAGGATAATCTAGATTCTGTACCATTTTGGAAGAATTTCTTAAATTAGCCCAATAAAAAGAGGAACAACAAAGGATAAAGTGAAACGATACTATAAAAATCCGATGATCGGCGTTTATTAATCTCTTACGTAAAACGCCATCACAAAAAGAAACGCATCTACAAAACTTATCGCAAAATGTTCACTTAAAGGCATAATTGCGGTGTATTATCAAATAATTGTTCATCAGTAAATATTTTAAATTTAAAGCTCATAATGATTTTCGAACAATAAGAAAGCAAGCATGTGAAGGTTCAAACAATCTGGCCAGGTTTCATTCTTTTTGGTCTCCATTTTCATTTGGCGTTACACAAAAAAAATGGAAATTCAAATTGCAATCGGACGTTGTGTCAGCAAACAGAACTGTAATTACTGTTGACATTATATCATTTTTAGATCGATCTCAGTCAAATTCTATCCTGCGTTCAGGAGGAAAAAACTGTGTGAACTGTTTGAAAGTTATACCCCGCTTTATACGCAATTGCAAGTGATATCGATTGCTTTCATGTCCTGCGTTCAAGATGACAAATCGGTACAAAACTGTTTGGTTATTATACCCCGTTATTATACCCCGCTTTGCACGCAATGTGGGGTATAATTTGCAAACACTTTTGATCGTTTTTTACTTCTGAACGGAGGATTGGTTCATGACCGCGATCACACTTCCTTTAAAAAAGACAAACAATGTGACCACAGTTATGTTTAATGTGTACCTGCGATAATTTGACAATCCTTACCCCCATCCCCCCCCCAACAATCAAGGATTTGACTGCCTTTGTGGCCTAGTGGTATAGGCACTCGACTCGTGGTATAGAGATTCGCGTTTTGAGCCCTACCGACGCCGGGATGTGTTCATGGGAAAATAAGTCCTATTTCACTCGGCTTCAGAAGTGGGAAGCAGTGGGTTGAAACACCTCTCTCTCTCTCCTGCTCTGCTCTCTTTCTCTCTCTCTCTCCAGCTCTCTCTTTCTCTCTCTCCAGCTCTCTCTCTTTCTCTCTCTCTCTCGGCGGCTCCCTCTCTCTCTCTCTGGCTCTCTCTCTCTCCGGCTGTTTCTCTCTCTCTCTGGCTCTCTCTCTCTCCGGCTGTTTCTCTCTCTCCGTCTCTCTCTCCGTCTCTCTCTCCGGCTCTCTCTCTCCGGCTCTCTCTCTCCTGCTCTCCCTCCCCGGCTCTCTCTGGCTCTCTCTGTGGCTCTCTCTCTGGCTCTCTCTCTCTCTCTCTTTTCTCTCTCTCTCCGCCGGCCCTCTCTTTTCTCTCTCCTGCTCTCGCTCTCTCTTTCTCTCGTTTTCTCTCGTTTTCTCTCTCTCTCTTTCTCTCTTTTTTCTCTCTCCTTTCTCTCTCTCTCTCTCTCTCTCTCTCTCTCTCTCTCTCTCTCTCTCTCTCTCTCTCTCTCTCTCTCTCACTCTCTCTTTTCCCCTCTCCCTCTTTCATTCTCTAGTGTTCGAGAGCAACCACCAAAATCAAATTAAGTGCACGCTTAACGCAATGTAATGCAATTACAGCAAAATTCGATTTCTGAAAGCCCAAACGGAAGTTGCTTTCAACGTGTCAACAACAATTATTATGCTTTTTTGTTTGAATAAATCATTAAATGAAATTTCACTCTCGTTCGATGTAATTTAAACCGTTCGTCCCTGAACGTTTTATTCCGGAACATTTCTCTTCTAGTTGGAAGCATATTGACCTTTATCCTGGTGGTTTTAAAATGCATTTCATACCAATTGCCATTTTTGACATTTACAGTAAGTAACATCGTGAAATTGATATTCATATGAATCAAAACATTTCAAATCCGCTCACTCAGCGCTCCATTAAAGGGTGGAATAACAAATATCGACAATTTTAATTTTGTTCATCCTGAACAAATTTAGCGATATTGATTATCCCCCTTTGACTTCACTCAAAACTCTATCATCCCACTCAATCAATTTCATTCAAAAATCTTTCCAAAGCCATTCACCTTGTCAATTTTCACGATGTTGTTAATTTATAAACCAACTGGATAAAGTTTTATCCACATTAAAGAAATCAGCAGTGTAGACTAGTCAGCCGAGCAGCCTGATCTTAGTCTATACTGTCTGTCAAAGCTTTGAGTACACCGGCCAAGCGTTCAGGATCACCAAACGGTACAAACGGTTTTCCATTTGTACCCCGCTTTGCACGCGAGTGCACGTGCTAAGCGGGGTACAATTTGGGAAACTGTTTGAACCGTTTGGTGATCGTGAACGCAGGACAGGAATACGTCGTTAACAGCATGGGATTTTTAAAACAATATTTGAAAACGGCTACACATGTAGGTCTAGGCTTTTATATTTGATTCATAATTTCAAAAATGGCATCTCGATATTCCTATTATGAAAATTGAAGCGTATTTTCTCAAAATATCCCCCCCTCCCCATTCGAACATAGAATTTACGGGCTGCGAATGTAAAGCAAAATACAATTGATCCCCCAGACGTTTCAAATTTTCAAGCTAACCTATTCATGGATTGGATTAAAAAAAATAGAAAACGGTCAAAAGATCTAATTCATTTCGCCTTTGACAAATTTACAAAATATACGGAATAAAGTAATTTTATGAACAAAGCAGCATTCTCCCCTGGACCACGAATTCGATTTGTATTTTCTCGGTGGTTTTTGTTTGACAGTAATCCGGTCATTCAGACTCATTGATTTCCATTGATCACCCATTGATTAGAAAATGTCGGACAAAATAGAATCATATACGTATACTTTCACAACTATTTGTGCCATGTAGATGACTTAGATTATAGGCCACTCGATCTACATGTATAATTGGGACTCTAAGGTTTTATTATTGGTTCAAGTCGTAATAATTACAATCAATTCATAAATTGCCATTACATTTCAAGACAAGTTTTAAACATACAGGTATAAATTCGAAGATTCTGCAAAACAATTCCACGTTGACAGAGCTTAAAATTCAAAACTTGAAACAATTTCAATGGTCTAAAAAAATCTAAAGCTGTTTTTTTATTATTATTTGGTGGAAAGAAGAGTGGGCTTAAAATATATTGTTGGTTGAGAATCGGTTAACCTTAACTACGGTATACATGTAATATCTTTATTCAGAAATGCATATTAAGTTGTTTAAAACAATTCAAAAATATACCGGGACTTCTACTTGGTACTCCCATGCAAACAATACTAAAGCTATACTACTTCAATAGTACAGCAGGATATATAGAAATCTAGATTGACTTCACTAAGTGCCCGCTACCGGGAGTCAAGGGTTAAAATTCCTATATTGGCCATAATGATTGCATAAACTATTGCAGTGAAGCGTTATCTCATTTGATGTATGACAACAGAATGGTCGCAGAAAAATCTTTACACTAGAATTCGGTTCCATCTAAATATCAGCCAGTGTTTAAACCTGCAACTAAAGGTAATTTTTTAAACAACAACTCCTTAATACCGAACCTTTTGTTTAACTTGGAAAGTGAAAAGAGAAGATGCGCGAATCTGTATTTGTTATGCAATCATGCCTGTGTTTGACCTAATATCGCCTGTCTGATAACATAACATGATATCGGACAGTCTATTTTTAGAAACAGTCTGAATACACTTTTACCTGAATTTCTTTGATTTTTTAAAGTTTATTTTAATTATGGACTGAAAATTGATTGCATTATAAATAGACTGATAATATGTAAGTGTCTTAAAATATCAATGTTATCTGATCTCGACTGCGGGAATTATTATGAAAAGCCTCCTCATGATAAATTCTCCCAACCTCGACCCGATAACATTGATAGTTTAAGACACTTACTTGTTATATTCTATTTAGTGTTTTTCATAGCGGATTGGTATACAAAAGGGGCCAATCAAGGTTTATATTACAAAATTTAAAGACTCGTTACATAGAATATCATTCTAAGCCAGTTCTAAAGTTTACTCAATCGATTTGCACGTGAGTTAGGTCACGAACTTGTGTTTAAAACTGAATTGAATCTTTATTTACTTGATTTTCTGAATTAGATTGAATTAAATTATAGCTATTTTTATGGTTAAAGAAAAAATATATCAACACTATCTGAATTTATTATTGAGTCGAAACAAAATAGCAAAAAGTTCTTTTTCCTATACAAGAAGCAATAGTGGTCATTTTTCTGATGGTTTGTCAGACGGTAAAAATCGAAGGTATCCATATTATGATTGGCTATTAGCTGTTTGTATTATGTGGAAACTCCCTGTGCTCTCTTCCGGGCAAAATTGTTGGATTTTGAATTTACAATAATGATCAAATAACTCTGGAATAACAGTAAAAATGGATTTAATTTCCAGGGTTAATTTTGTGCGCGAATGCATTAAGGCACGTACAATCAATAACTGAATATCAAAGTTATCCACGATCATTATGCGCATTTTTTTTCTATTTATCATCTTCAGTATTATTATCATTATCGCTGTTTTGTTATTATTATTATTATTACCCTCTTCTTCTTCTAGTTCTACATCTTCTTCTTCTCTATATGTTTTCCTAATAATAATAGTAATAATAAAATAACACTAATAATAATGATGATCATTCCATATGCCCTTTTTCACGGATTATAAACGAATACACTGATATTGAACACTGCTAGGTTAATTTGTATTTACTTATTTAAATCAGACTTCGATTGACCTGTGCCGTTTTTTTTTTTTTTTTTTTTTTTTTTTTTTTTTTTCAAATATTTATTGTACGGAGTGCTCAGATTGTCCCTTTTTGCATGATTGCTAACAAATCAATGTTGAACAGTGGTACTTCAAACCAATCTGATAATACGAATGAATGAATGAATAATATCGCTTTCAAAAATCAATGCTACATACAGATAGTATTGTGAATAGAACTTCAGTTAATTATTGATGGAACAAAATTCGAAACTTAAAAAAAAAAACATTCGACTTATACGAATAGATCCAGCAGAAGTCAATAAAACGTCGCGTTCCAAACAAAACAAACAAACAAAAAAAAAAAACCCTACGCACAATTGTTTAATGAAATAGATGTTTTCTTCTTGAGGATTTTCCTTACCTTTATCGATCGTAAGCTATGCATGGAATTATTCTGCGTTATTATTTATCTGGCAGGGCATGGTTTAGCAGTGGCGTAATTTAGCGAGATTTCCTTTCAATATCATGTTATTTTCCTACAGTTAGTAGGAAAATAAACTTAACACGTGTAAATAACTACATCCAAAAACCAAAAGGGGCCAAACGCTTAGCAAATTCTCAAATACGGTCTTTTTTACGGTCTCTAATACAAATTTCGTCGTCGGGTAACCAAAACCTCGTAACTTCAGCTTGTCTAAGCTGAAGTTACGAAGGATTGGTTACCCACAGACGATTTAACGCTCTATGCTTACAGTTTTACCTACCTATAAAACTGAGTAAATATACTATAGCTGTTTTACCTTAAGATTAATGCAACGACCCTTTACAAAGGCTCCGGCCTTACAGTGCAAAAATCACTGATCAATCTTTACAAGCATCATAGATGGTCGAGATGTTCTGTCAGAAACCTATAAACTGAAAATTAATCTCCAAAAAATACGTCACGGTTAAGTCACGCCCTGCCAGGTTAAATCTAATGGACAATAGACCTAACGCCCTGAAAAATAAAAACCCATAATACGGATTATATAGTGTTTCTGTATGACCGACTGACGATGGTCTATTTATAAGATTTAAGCGTGTCTATTATGAAATCGTTTGTAACTCTATTTCTATTTTTGATTTCAGGTTCGGTGTTGCATTGACTTATATCAACAATTTCACAGTTGACGTAAAAAATACGCATGTTTACGTAAACCGTGAACCGTGATTACGAACGTTTACGGGGTATGGAACACGTAGAGGATCTAAATATAAACTAGAAAAGGAAACATGACATAATTTAAGTCTGATAACGACTATGTGAACAGACAAACGGGTGTGATAAATATTAATTGTAATTTAATGCTCGTTCGTTAGAATGAAATACGGAATGTTATGTAATATCGGTGACGTTGTCACAGTTTTGATTGGAAAATATTGCGTATATGATTTGTGTTTGTTCGGATTAGTACAGGATATTTAAAGACGAAAGCAACAGATACGTTTACATTACAAGGGAAAGATGTTTTTGACAACTTAATATATTAGGACTTTGTCAATATAAGATAATAATATACATCCAAATATGGGCGTTAACGACAGCACGAGTCCGAAAAAACGTAAAGTGTATTTTGACGAATATACGGGCGGATTTTACGCGGAGACGAAGGTGGAATCGTTACAAAGACAATGTGATTACCGAGCAAGACTGACTGATGTGATCAATAAGGCAGAGGAAGCTAAATATAGGTTTGCGTGTAAACAGGTGGACGCTGAGAAGCAGATCTTTCTGATGAAAAAAGAGCGGCTAGACCACCGTCACCAGGAAAACCTGCAGGATCACAAGGCGCATTTAAATGTCTTGGGAAAATTAGCTCGTGAACGTGAAAAGACCGCGCTAGAGGATGATCTATATGGAAAATATCCTCCCGGAAGTTTACGGAATAAACTTGACGAACTTATAGTAACAGAGATTAAGGAAATGTCTCCTGTTACACAGAGGAGAAAAGAGGCATTCAGACTTTTTCGGGGGCGTACGGAAATGCCCGAAGTCGATAGGACTATGTCGACGGACGATATGTTTAGTAAATTCAAATCTCGACCAAGTCGAGTTTCTAGTCCGGCGAAATCATCTACTGCTCCTGCGCAGGCTACACGAAGATCCGTGCCGAAACTAATTTTACCTGCTATTACAGTGAAACTAACGAGAGACGGTGATACACCGAAAATTTCTGATTCAGTAACATTAGGAAAAATCAAAGAGAAACCGGAAGCTGGTAAGATGACTCGGGAGAATTCGACATTACCGACTTTGTTCGTGACGGATCCTGCATCGCACACAACCCATCTTAGATGATGACAGTGAACATGTTGAAAAATAGTGCTATAATTTGACAAACATTGGAATACAATATTTAATTCAAAGAAAAACTTCGAAAATTTAAATCATATTTATAAGCAAAAAGTCAATGGCTCATTTTTCTTAATATAAGACTGCATTAAGAATATGTTTGGATTGACAGCTGTCTACAACACGCAAAGTGAAGACTCAGTCAATATAGATGTTCGTATTTTGTAATCGACTGGAAATTTATTGGCCATTTTTTAAGTACAATAAATATGTAGTTTCTTAAATGCTTAAATCACTTTTGTTTTTGATGAAAACTTTGGGAACTATATAGCTAAGGAGAAAAATGGATAGCGAACATAATTCAGCACCTCGGCGAGTAATTCCTGCAACCTCACACGAAGAAATAGCTCCATTGATAGTTGTTTGTTTGAATGGGGTATTACGCCGCTTTCAATGATCTCTCCGTTATATCACAGTGGCTGACGCACCTAACGATCGATTCCTTGTATCTCTTACACAAATGCTACCATTACATCCTTTCCTAGCCTCCAACTGCTATCCCACATAGGTCTACGATTATCAACCTATTGGGTGAAAGACAAAGTCAGAAAGAATAGGTGCCGCCGTCGAACCCGGGACCTTTTGAATCACAGTTCACAGTTTTTTGTGTGTGGTAGTGAAATCACGGGGTTCGGGCGGGGATCGTGTCATAGGGAAAAATCAATCAAAATCGGGTAATAGTAACTGGAAGTAGGAAACGAACCCCGCATGGCAGCAGTAAAATGTGAGTCTCCGCCCGCTTAATTTATATAACTCATTTAAGATTTTCTCGCCTAGCTTCACAATGTATTTGACAGATACAATTATGAGCTTTTGAGATCAACTTCAGAAGACAATTGAAGACTGTTTGAATTATTTTCTAAAGTTGATTACCAGAGGGTCCTGCTATGGGATAGCAGCTAGAGGCTAGGAAATTATAGAATGGTAGTACTGGTGTGAGAAATTCCTGGAATCCATTGTTAGGTGCGAACCTCCTGATAGGACCACGTGACAAGTCTGAAATTGAATGGGCCTGTGCCTGATGTTCCCAACAATTTAATGTATGTGTGATTGACATCCACTGTGCAACCTAAGCAACCATACAATGCAAACAATGTTCGTTGACTGCCTGAAAAGGATAAAAGAACTTTTCATCATAAATACCTCTAAAAATATCAAAATTGTGGTCTATTTGTGTCACATTTGTAAAACTTAATGCCAACAACCTTCGAAAGCGAGATAAAAATACATGTTTAGCATGCCAATCTATAAATAGATTTTTCTCTGTATTGATCCTACGCGCAGAAAGTAGACTTGAACCTTTAATATTTAGCCGGGAATTTTAAAAGTGTCTTAGGTCTAAAGTTAAGATTGCAATTATAAGGGCCGAGTGTATTTTAACTGTGTTTATTGGAGTATAAAGTGCAATTGCCTTTGCACATGACAAGGAAGTTTATTTTACTAGATTGCAATTATTTAATAGTTTTACTAGATTGCAATTATTTAATAGTTAAACATGTTTCGGATTCAAAAGTGAATTCATTGACCTTATGACTAGATCTATAATTGAACCATTTTTTGTGTTTTTCAACAAATTGATAATTCACAGGCACAATTATAATTATACCGACTCGGTATTATACTCATGTTAACACTATTGTTTTAACTTCCTTTCCCAGACAAACCAAACTTGATTTCAAGTGGTTGTCTGTTAATTTTCAAGATTAAATCCGGTGGTCATTTAATCCGATTGTTAAAAATTTAATCCGTCAAATTTTGAAAAATTCTTTCACAGATCCACTATACTACATACATGTATACTGCAGAACTAAAGTTAAAGACCGGCATCTGATATTTTCAGTTGGTAGTATCATGCAACAAGAGCTTCGCAGAGCGGCGCATATACGCCCGAAGGGGCTTGTCAGTAACCTTGGCTTGTCAGTAACGTGAGCTTGAATGATAGCTAAAAATATTGCAAACAGACAGACAGACAACTGGTGCCATAACATTTAAATATGAAAATGTATTTAGTCCTAAGCACAAAAAGACAACCTACAGAGTCATTATGGCAAGTTTCCTTTCATTCCCATCCATAATGTAGGAGAAAATGAGCTGACAAGAAAATTTGTTTTTCATCAACTCAAGGGCAGATAATCCAAGATAACTCTATAATAACTGGAGCATTTTGAATTGAATAGTTTTATGCAAAACTAGACATCAGAGAGTAATTGTGTCTAGTTCAGCTCATTTCAATTAATAGTGAAGGAGGAGTTGCACACAAAATACAGTGATTTTCGTTTAATTCAAGGGCAGATAATTCAAGATTTCTCAGGATTGACTGGAGCGATTTGAATTTCAAAGGTCTTATGCACAACTAGACATCATAGGAAGTAAATGTGTCTAGTTTCAGCTCATTCCCATTGATAGTTTAGGAGGAGTTGCGCACACAAAAAACAGTGATTTTTGTTACATTCAAGGGCAGATAATTCAAGATTTCTCAGGAATGACTGGAGCGATTTGAATATCAAAGGTCTTATGCACAACTAGACATCAAAGGGAGTAATTATGTGCAGTTTCAGCTTATTCCCATTGATAGTTTAGGAGGAGTTGCTCACACAAAAAATTGCTAACGGACGGACAGACGGACGGACAGACGGACGGACAGACGGACGACCGAGGCCATAACATAATACGACCCTTCGGGCGTATAAAAAACATCAGATCTCGTACAAACGGTAAAATAAATTGAGCCCGTGTGTGACATTTCCAACAATTTCATATATTCGTGATGGAAGGACATCTAGTAGAATGAACAGTTACACAGTGAACTGAAAATATTCTGTGAACATGAAATAAGACTATAGGTTCCTAGACATCTATGAAGTGCCTAGTCAAGACTCTGATCAGACTGTGCGAATGCACAGGCTGGTCAGAGTCTAAACGTTGCGCACATATAAAATCGTTCGAAATGTCACGCACCGACTCAATTGTGTTTTCTGATGCTTTACCAATTGCTGCAATTGCCAGACATAGTTTTGCTATAGTTCAGCATCATCGTTCCTAGTGTCCTTTAAGAAAGTGGCCCACGAGGGCCGGAGACGTTCAACACACTATCAACAATTTTCTCATTTTAACCCTTTCCTGTTTTCACAAAATTTTGGACCTGTCCATATTCAAAGGTTTTGCAGACGAAAATTTAAAGTGGATTTAATTTGAAAAATAACCATTCAGTAGGATAGAAAATGGTGTGAAAAAATAAGATATTGCTTGTCAGAAGCAATTTCTTCTCTTTTCACAATGTTTTCTCAATCATAAAATCATAGGCACGTAAAAAGCAGGGATTAAACAGCAAAGGGTTAATCTGATATTCCAGGAAGTTAATTGCTATAAAGAGAATGTGTCAAGTGACAATAACGAAGCACCTTTATCCTCTTTCAGTTTGTTTTAGCTATAATCCTAATGGCTCCTTGTCTTGTGTTTTAATCGATTTTTCACACAGAAACCTTACCTAACACCAAAGAATAATCATGTGAAAGTATCAAGCGAAATTTGCTAATATCTGTAATTTTAATCGCGTTAAACAAAAATATTTTGAGCATAAAATCCGTAAGGCCCCTTTTCCCATATTTTCTGACGAATCAGCACCGTTTTCAAAAGAATCTCCCATATACCACTATCATTTTGTGAAAATGTCAACTAAATCCGATCACATTTATTTTGAGCAAAAACCCATAAGGCATCTTTTCCCTTGTTTCGAGCGGATTATTACAATTTTCGAAACGAACCTCCCTGTATCGTGTGAAAGTTCCAAGTAAATCTGATAATACTTATGAACGTACGCGTAAACAAGAATTTGAACGAAAATCCATGACAACCTTTTCCGTTTTTCGACGAATTAGTCCCAGTTTCGAAAGGAAAACCTTCCTGAGGACCCTTTATCATCATGTGACAGTTTCAATTAAATCCGATTATATTTGCTGACTTCATCGTGTGAACGAAAATTGTTCACAGACGGGCGGAAACAATGCCATCACTCTTCTAACATTCGGCTTGTAGAGCTCTAAATTGACTCCAGCGCGAAATATTATTTGGACGTTTTTTTTATTTGGTTTAACTGTAGAATCATTTCTGCTGCAGAGTTTTTATAACTCTACAATTACAAAATATTAAGACTGATAAACTTGCATAAGGATAAATAAGACTATAAGCACAGGGTATAACGTGCCACGCCGACACCAGAAGGTTCGTGGACACCTGATCGATTTTTTCGATACGGAACTGACGGTGTAGCAACTTTTGGACTGATTTATAAACCGAAATAATCATTTTCATTTCAATTTTTAGTATCACTGTCGAGATAAATGGTTCTTCTTTTAGGAAATAAAAGTAGAGGGTAAAAACTAAGCCAAATGAGCGAGTTCTAGCCCTAGGAGTGAGTAACTTTGCTTGGTTTTTAGGTTTGTCATTAATTTTTTGTCAAACAACCTGACTATTCTTAATTGCTTGTGATTGTCTAAGAGCATTTATGTGTCCTCTACACGCATACCAAATTTCTCGGCGAAAGATCCACATAAAGCGAAGATAATCGTACTTTTATTGGCCTGGGTAGCGGAAAATATGATAACAAGACACCCCCTATCACAAATTCTGGTGTCGATTTCCAATCGAAAAAAATTCAGGGGGTGTCTAGTTATCAAATTTTTCGCTACCCAGGCCAATAAAAGTACGAATATCTTTGCTTTATGTGGATCTTTTGCCGAGAAATTTGGAATGTGTGTAGAGGATACATAAATGCTCTTAGACAAACACAAACAATGAAGAATAGTCAGGTTATTTGACAAAACAATTAATGAAAAACCTAAAAAACGAGCAAAGTCACTCACTCCTAGGGCTAGAACACGCTCATTTTGCTTAGTTATTACCCTCCCCCTTTATTTCCTAAAAGAAGAACCATTTATCTCGACAGTGATACTAAAAATTGAAACGAAAATGATTATTTTGGATTACAAATCAGTCAAAAACTTGCCCAACCGTTAGTTCCGTATCGAAAAAATCGATCAGGTGTCCATGAACCTTCTGGTGTCGGCGTGGCACGTTATACCCTGTGATAAGGCTTCCCACCACTGTCAGTATGGTTCTCTAAAGGCACACGTAGTTGGTAACCGCCCTCAGTCACCAAGACCAAGTGATGAATTCCCCCCCTTACAAATATGGCGGCGATTGTAAACAAACAACCTATATTCCTAGAGTTTTTACTTCTCTTTACTACCACAAGCTACATCCTACTATCTTACAGCAGCGAAAGCAACTTCTCAACAACAACTTCTGTCTTGTTCAAAAACATCCATCCCAAACGTTTTTCGTTTGCCAACAAATGGAACATTCTTACACCAAAATCAAACCCACAAAAACCTAAGGCAAAAATATGCCTCTCATTACTACTCATCTTACTATCAGGAGACATCCAAGTAAACCCAGGACCAAGAAATGCATCAATTTTTCCATGTGGCACCTGTGAATTACCAGTTACATGGACCCAAGAAGGAGTATGCTGTAACCACTGTAGTATATGGTTTCATAAGAGCTGTGAGGAAATCTCAAAGAATATGTCATACCTAAACAGGTCAAACGTAGTATGGCTATGCTGTAGATGTGAGAGCATAAATTTGGACAATTTCACTTTCAACAGTTATGAACTTACAACATCAAACTTCTTCACACCGTTACAAAATCTAGATAGTACATTGGATTCCTTACCTTCCTGCTTCAGTCCAATCCACACAAGTAGTCCCCAAAACATAACACCAAACAGGAGTAGTACACAACCCAAGAGAAGTGCAAATAGCAATCCTTCTAGTACAGAAAAAAACGAAACAATCCCACCCAAAAAGACTAACTTACGCATACTCACAGTGAACTGTTGTAGTATACGTACAAACAAAGCAGAATTCCACTCAGCCGTAGAGTACATAAAACCTGATGTTGTATGCGGTACGGAATCGTGGCTCAAGGGTATGAAACCTGGTCAAGACCCAACAAAAGACGCCATTAAATCCAGTGAGGTCTTTCCAGAAGGTTTAAACATCAATAGAAATGATAGATTGGAAGGAATGGGTGGAGGTGTTTTCATTGGTACAGCCACCAGTATTCAATCTGATGCCCAACCACAGCTCACTACAAACTGTGAAATTGTATGGTCAAAAATACAACTGAAACACAATAAAATCTTCTCAGTATGTTCATTCTACATGCCACACAGAAATTTGAACTGTATACTAGAACTAGAAAAATCAGCAAGGCTTCTTCTTGAAAACAAAAGTGATATCCATCTGGTTATTGCTGGGGACTTCAACTGCCCAAATATAAACTGGGAAAAGATGTGTGTAGAAAAGGGGGCTCCCGACAGAGATGTTCAACAAGCCCTCCTAGACTTCACAGTAGAATATGGATTAACTCAAATTCATAATCAGCCAACAAGAGATAATAACATCCTAGATCTTGTTCTCACAAACAATCTGTCACTTGTTAAAACCTCAACTTCTGTACCCGGAATCAGTGATCACGCCATGATAGTCACAGACATAGACATCATACCACACTACATCAAACAAAAGAAACGGAAAATATACCAATATTGCAAAGCTAACTGGACAGCAATAGACAAAGACCTCCTTGAGCTAGAAACGGAGATAAAAAAACACAAAGATGACAACATAGAAAGCCTATGGGAACTCTTCAAAACAAGGATATCCGAGAGTATAGAAAGAAACATACCATCAAAGCACAATAGTACAAGAAAGAGTCTTCCCTGGTTCAACCACAAACTCAAAAGAATGGTGAAACGTAAATCACGATTATATAACAATGCAAAGAAAAGTGGAAATTGGACTATGTTTAAAACCTTTCAACGAGAATGCAAGAGAGAGTTCAAAAAAGCTGAGATAAACCATATAAACAATACCATAAACAAAGGACTAATAGACAATAACACAAAACCATTTTGGAGATTCATAAAATCAAGACGTCGGGATAACATCGGAGTACAACCACTGAAGAAGAAAGGGCAATTATTTAGTAATAGCAAAGACAAAGCAGATATATTGGTGGAACAATTCAGCTCAGTATTCACAAAAGGAAACACGGACAGACCAATAACAAAGAAGAGAGCCCAAACACCTATTCCACCACTAACCATAACAACAAAAGGTGTAGAGAAGCTACTAAACAACATCAGTGTTCACAAGGCCATTGGACCAGATGAAATACCAAACAACATTCTGAAAGCCAAGACCATAGCCCCAACAATAAGCTACATATTCCAGAAATCTGTAGATAGTGGGAAACTACCATCCGACTGGCGAAGTGCAAACGTTTCACCAATCTTCAAAAAAGGAGACTCACATCTACTGGAAAATTATCGGCCAGTATCTCTAACAACGGTATCCTGTAAAATACTAGAACACATAATATGTAAACATATACTAGATCACCTAGAGAAAAACAACATTCTTACTGATCTAAACCACGGGTTTAGAAGTGGCTTTTCCTGCGAAACACAGCTACTGACAACAGTGCATGATCTACTCCAACACCATGACAACAAGTCCCAAATAGACATAATCATACTTGACTTCTCTAAAGCATTCGATACCGTCCCCCACGAAAGCCTTCTACACAAGATGAACCTCTATGGCATTGATGGAAACATTAATTGCTGGCTACGTGACTTTCTAACAAACAGAAATATGAGAGTAGTCGTCGATGGAGAGATGTCTGAACCAGTCACTGTAGACTCCGGAGTACCACAGGGAACAGTGTTAGAACCCCTGGCATTCTTGTGTCACATAAATGACCTCCCGGACTGTGTGAAATCATCAGTTCGCCTTTTCGCCGACGACTGCTTGCTATATCGCTGTATCAAAACAAGGAAAGACCATCTCCAACTGCAAACAGACTTGAAAGCACTAGAAAACTGGGCTTCAACTTGGGGCATGCGCTTTAATGCCAAAAAGTGCTATGTAATGAGCATAAACAGCAAATCTACACAATTCTATGAACTAGACAAACATATCCTCCAACAAGTAGAAGAAAACCCATACCTGGGAGTGACATTCACTGACAATCTCAAATTTGGATCACACATATCAAAAATCTGCAGTAAAGCTAGCTCAACACTGGGATTCCTAAAAAGGAACCTTAAACACTGTCCATCATCATGCAGGAAGACAGCCTATATCTCATTAGTCCGCTCCATCCTTGAATATAGCGCTATTGTATGGGATCCGTACCTACAAAAGGACACAGAAAAAATAGAAAAGATCCAGCGAAAAGCAGCAAGATTTATATCAGGGGACTATAAATCAAGAGACCAAGGATGTGTCACCAGAATCCTGAAAGAACTTGAACTTCCACCACTACATGGGAGGAGAAAAGCAGCAAGACTAACCTTCATGTACAAGGTGGCTGAGGGGCTGGTGCCAGCAATGCCAACAAAAACCTATCTAACGCCAATCTGTGGGAAACGCCTAATCAAACCAAAAAAACTAGACAACTACCAAAGTGCTAACATAGTTAACAACCAAGCCAAAAAACACAACAAGTGCTTCAAAACTATAAACTGTAAAAGTGACCAATATAAAAATTCTTTTTTTCCGAGAACTATAATAGAGTGGAACAACCTAGAAAGTAATGTTGTGTGCGCAGAGACAGTAAAGAGCTTCAAATCAGCTCTCCAACAGTGTTATTAACATCCAATAACACACATCTCTCTCCCACTGTGAATATACCGAAAGGTCCTACAGTGTATACATTCAGATTCAGATAACAGAATTTGCATATATATCCAATTATTATACTGAACATATTTCGACAATTTAGTAAAATATGCTTTTTTTCTTGTGAGTGTGGCGTAAATCGGAGCTTGTCAAACATGCTTCATAAGATCAAAATGAGAACATTGGGTCTATGATAGGCTCTGGGAGGGCTACAATACAGCGTTGCAGGCAGAAAACCGTCCATGCGACTAAGCATAAGCCACTCCGTAATTCAGCAAGGTTATGAAAACTTTAAAATTACTGTTATACTTGATAGTTAAACTTGGCGGCCTACATGTACATGTCGAAAGACCTGTCTCTATCCCATAGCTATAGACTCTACCACACCTAACCATAGCCTACGTGACACTGCCAGACTGTCTCGGAGCTACCAATGTAACCATGAATTACATGACCGAGACCTGCCCTGCGTTCAGGAAGACAGAAATGTGCAAACAATTTGCTGAGTGCATGTGAAAATCGGTGTATAACTATTTGTACCGTTTTGAATACCTGGATGCAGGGGTGTTTACTTTGATAGGTGGCCTTGCATTCGAGGTAAACTGTTGTTCAAAATTACCTAAAACAGCATCATTTTCGGATTCCCTATAACGCTAAATTTCAAAATACTTTGCTTGAAATAACAATGAATGCACAGATGAACCGCTGTGCCCGATCAACTGATTTTTCGCTAAAATATGTTTGTTTGCATGGGTTTAATGCCAATTTCAACATTATTGCACTGATAACACAGGAGCATTAAATGCATGATGTCTAAGTATGAAAAAATGCAAAGGCAAATAACAAAAAAAAACTAGGCATAGTAATGGTTCTTGAGCACTGTATTCTGTCATCATAAGAGAAACATAGCTGCCAAGTTTCAACTCAATCTGACATATGGTGATATAGTAATGCTCCAGAGAAAGAAGTGGATGCAGCCCTCCCGCCTGGACACTACCAATGATCACTTAATATACGTTTCAGCCGGTTTATAAAATCTAGTACTAATTTGTTGGAAGGAGGCAAGACTTAAATTAATGCAATCATAAAACATCTAAGAGCTAAAGTGTAAATCTTTTGTTGGAAACTTGATGTGAAATCATTTTATTTTTTGCTCTATTTGTTGCTATAGAAACCAGGGTCACAAGTTCACATGGCGATTTGAACAAATTAAGCAGAGCTTTTCTAAGAAAAAACCATTCGAAGTTTCTCCAGAGATGACCAGTAGTCCAAGTAAATATTACAGTCGATATTGTTCGAGCCACCACTTCTATTAAGCCACCAATTTTATTAAGCGACCACCAGAAAAAGTCCCATCAGCGTAAGCAAAATCTCTTACAAAGAGGACATTCTTAACGAATAGTTGGATATTGTTGAATCTTATGTTGTTCGAACCCATTAGAATCGTCTCAATAAGACGATTCTAATGGGTTCGAACATCAAAGGATTCAGTACGACTTGATCAACAATCCATAATTGCTATCAAAAGGAACTGTCACATTTATCATGGTATTTCGTACTAAGCGACTATTCCCAAAAACGACCGCTTTTTGGTGGTCCCTTAAGTGGTCGCTTAACGCAAGTTTTACTGTATAGACTATCGGAAATTCTCTTTAAGAAGTTTAGGAAGATATCTTAATGCTTAAAAGAGCGAAAAAGTAACAACAGTTAATTTAGATAACATTATTTTAATAGTAGCTTTACATAATAATTTGTTTTTTAACCAAGTCCACTATCTTTACAAAGTATGGTATTTCACATATAACATAATTTGTTAAAAGTTAGTACTTGAGAGTAAAATAAATAAAATCTACTGAATCCCTTTACCCCAATTTAAGAGACCCTTCATGCAAAAAAGGGCCATATCTGTTGAATGAAAAGTGTCAACCCTGGTCAGAATGTTAGGAATATCTAGTCTAATCAAGGTTGAATTGATAAAAAGATCAACAGATTAAGCAGACTAAAATCAAATATTGATCAGATACAGATAACAACATCCTGAAATTTACAAGGTGAATGATTTTGGAATGGAATTGAATGATTGTTATGGGTGAGTTTTAAGTGAAATTAAAGGGAGGTAATCCAATATTGCAAATTTTGATCAGGATGAACAAAATTAGTAATATTTATTATCTCCCTTTAATGAAATATGCATGCAAGTAATATAAGTAGCTTACTATTGTTCAAGATCCAATGAGAGGCTTATCATTGCAATTATGCCAGTGATATCGTGATTTTATTTTCTAGCTATATTCATTTTGAATTTTGTTGTAGATCTTATCCTTTTAGCTATTTTGCAGCATTTTTGAATGGTTTGAGTGAGATGAATGTCAATTTCACAATGTAACTAACTGTACCTGTCCTGTGTTCAAGACCAAAACACTCACAAAACGTTGAGTGTGCAAAGCGCTGCATGATTTTTTCTAACATTTGCTAATGTTTTTTCATCCTGATTGCTGAAATTTATTGATAATTGCTACTTTTATTCTTAAACCTCATAACTACAGCTTGATTCAAGCTGTAGTTACATGAGTTAAGCAATAAAGCAACATCAAGAACAATCAAAAGAAGACTTAGGATTGTTACTAACAGACAGGATTGATCTAAAACTAGTTCCCCAGAGAAGTAAAATGAAAGGTAATAAAATTTGTTAAAACTTAGATTTCTTAAGATTTTTATATCATGCTTGTATGTTTATAGACTGTAAAACCTGTCTCTCAGTGTCTGTGTGGTTTGATGAAAACATACTGTAGTATGACTGTTGTGAAAATGTCTGTAAAAACTCGGTGATATAGGCCTGAAAGTACAGAAGTAAAGTAAACTTATACAAGATGAAATGAATGTCAGAGTAACAAAATATGCCTGTTGGAATATTACCAAATTCCAACAATATAAACAAGGCTAGACGACAAGGAGCATTCTGTGAAAACTTTTCAACAATATCAAAATATGTTCTAAACAAAGCCTCTGGCTAGTATGTGCATCCACACAGTCTGATCTGAGTCTCCACTTTGTGCTTCATGAAAAATAAGTTCTCGAAATGACAGACAAACAGCAAATCCTCTTTATGCACTGCAATTGTCTAAGTTGCTGAATGTTAAAGCATCAGACATGATTCAAATTTTTGGAAATGTCACATACTGGCCTTTATCTAAATAATTCTAATTGATTCCATTAGATTTTGTGCATTCTGATTGTTTAAATAATTGATTTTATTTCTCAATGAAATTAATTTTGGTTACACAGTTAATTTATAAGCTTCTGCAAAAAGTAGCCCCGTAGAAAACTGCTTCATTGTTGACAAATCTTTATATTTTTTCCTTCTTGGTATTAAATAATAAAATATGAAGAAATAATTTGTTGATTTCATGGAGGTATGAAACTGAACTGACCCTAACAATGTTTACATATCGTCGGCCTCGTTCGAAAAAGACGTATTTGCAAATTTCACAAAAATCTTTTTTTCCACTTTCGAACATATTATATCCTCCCGCGTTAAATGCGAAAATAGTGGATCTGATAGCCAATTGTATTCCTAAACAAGAGCTGTCACTGTAAGATGACAATGCCCCCGACACCGCTTTGATAGTAATAAGGAAGTTATGGCCAATGTTAAAGTTTTTGGACGGAATGACGGACGGACGGACAGACGGACAGACAGACGGACAGACGGACGGACGGACAAGTCAAATTTATGATGCCTCCCTATCGGGGGCATAAAAATGTCATGTGAGAAAAAGTCGGATGACGAGTGGTCGTTATTTTTCGCGGTCGAATTTGGCGTATTTACATCGACAGCAACAGAAGTGTTGACATGCAGAAATCTTTGGTAATTTTACTTACAAATAAATCTTGTATATATTTTTCCCCAAGCTATTACCACTTTGTATCATGTGTTATTGTATTGTACACATTATTGTGTGATTTGGTACCTTTAAATTGAGTATAAGTGTTCTAATACTTGAACAAGAAAATCATTGCCTTTTTTCGGCGAAAGAAATGGCCAATACTAACGAATTTCGGAACAAATATTGTTTAAATGGATCTTAAATATATTGTCGACATAATCATTAAGAATTCATTTCCATATTAAGGTGTTTAGACCCTTCATTTTCAAATACGACATTTTAGAATTGAACCTCATGTTTTCATTTCTGTTGTTTATTTGCAGATACGCCGTTTTCGAACCAGTTGATGGCATCTCTTTTATCACTACCTGAGTGTGTTCTAGTCAAGATACTGGCGTTTATATGTTTACCAGAGCTGTTGCAGAATGTGAACAGGACCTGTACGAAATTGAAAGATGTCATCGAATACAATTCATGCTTGTGGAGATTTATTGACATAGACTTTCACACAACTATTTCAACACAGGATCTAAGACGAATGTTAAGGCACTCGCAATGTTTTCAAACGTTACTTGTTCCCTTTGCCCTACAAGGCATAAACTCATATGACTTAGATTTTCTATTGTCACAAAGACTCAGTTATTCCAAGAGCTTGTACTGGCTAGATATAAGTAAGAGCAACATTTCAACTCTGTGCTTCTTAAAATATACACGATCACTGGTTATTTTGAACCTGTCAGAATGTAAAAACCTAGTTGATTCCGACTTCGGGGTGATACAAGAGTGCAAGAGATTGGATCAATTGTATATTTCCTTTACACGAATTTCTCCAGAAATAGCCGTTACAATTTGTAAAGCGTTGAAGTTAGTTGTTTTAGATTTATCTGGAGTTCGTATTCAACCTGATGTGTGTGACAGACTAATAGATGAATGGTTACTTCAACTATTTGTGACATCTTCTGAAGGCCTTGACCGGTGGGAAATAGAAGCCTTAAGTAGAAGACATTTAGACTGTAGTTTACATGAAATACCTTTAAATCAACATGCTCTCTAGAGGAAAACGTTTGGTACAGTTAGCCTTACAAAAGCAAGACAAAGATTTGAATAATGCCTTGTTAAAACCAGACGAAAACAATAATGAAACGGAAGAGTCGGAAAATGAGTGGTTGGATTTTGACGACGATGTTAAGGACCCAGATTTCTTTCCACCAAAACGTAAAAGGGACAGTTCTACAAGTGATGGAAGTGACATTGAAGAGACAATTGAAAAGTCCAAATCATTTCAGCGCGTCAGCTTATCAAAGGAACAAGAATTGGTAGCTATACATACAGAAGATGACAACATGAATGATATGCCGAACTCTCTAGCATGTGATGAGACCCTAGAATTTTCTGATGATCCTGAATGTGTTGAAACCTTGACAGAGAGGACAGAAACATCAACTTTAAGTGTAACCGATCTTCAAAAATTGGGACTCGAAAATGGACAACAGAAACAACCGAACTATAACCCAGAACAACCTATATTATATAGACAAATAAGACAACCGGTCTTAAACCCAGAATTCGGACAACACATAGTTGATGGACAAATAAGACAACCGGTCTTGTACCAAGAATTAGGGAAACCTATATTTGATGGACAAATAAGACAACCGGTCTTGTACCAAGAATTAGGACAACCTAACATTGATGGACAGTTAAGACAACCGGTCTTAAACCTAGAATTTGGACAACCTATAACTGATGGACAAACAAGACAACCGGTCTTGAACCCAGAATTAGGGAAACCTATATTTGATGGACAAATAAGACGACTGGTCTTAAACCCAGAATTTGGACAACCTATTTTACATGTACAACAAAGACAACCGGTCCTGAACCAAGAACAAGGACAACCTTTAGTTGATGGACAAATAAGACAACCGGTCCTGTACCAAGAATTAGGACAACCTAACGTTGATGGACAATTAAGACAACCGGCCTTATACCCAGAATCAGGACAACCTATAGTTGATGGACATATAAGACAACCGGTCTTACCCCAAGAATTTGGACAACCTATTTTACATGTACAACAAAGAAACCCAGTGTTAAACCCAGAATTAGGACAACCTTTAGTTGATGGGCAAATAAGACAACCGGTCTTACACGAACAATTGTATGAAGAAGAGCTAGTTATTGATCACGAAGAAGTCATCACATTAAGAGACAATGATAAAGATCGAATTAGACAACAAATAGAGCATTCTACAAATGTTGAAAAGATAAGGAACAAACGATTAAGGATGACGGGATTAAAATACAAAGGTGTTGTAAGAGCAGAGGATGGTAAAAAACACTATTCCATGGAAAGACATGAGAGAATCTTGGAAGAGAGTAAGTGCTCAGGAAAATGTCGAAAAGGAGCTGGCGGAAGAAAATGTCCACAGATAGATCAAAGAACCAGAGAAACTGTTTTCGATCTTTTTTGGCGAATGATGGATTGGGAACAGAAGAAAGTGTACGTGCTAGGTTTGATAGATAGGTGTGAAGTGAAAAGGCGATCTAAAGATCCAGCGGAGAGTAAGAAAAAAGATTCTTACAGGTACCACTTAAAGTCCAATGATGAGAGGGTAGTAGTATGTCGCAATATGTTTTTATCAACCCTCGGACTAAGCAAGAAGATGGTTTATCGGTGGGTGAAGGAAGGCAACTCCGGAATTCCTACCAGTTTACCTGTTGCAGAACAATCACAACCACGAAGGCATGTTCCAACTTCTCCTGCTTTAGATCACGCACGACAATATCTATTAGAATTACCAAAAGTTCCTTCTCATTATTGCAGAGCCTCCACCACTAAACAGTATCTTGAGCCGCTTTTTCTCACATTGACCGATTTGTATTCTGAATATGGCAAGAAAATGAGAGAAGAACAAAAACCGATATTGCAAAACACTCAGTTCGTGAAAGTCTTTCATGAGTTAAATCTAAGTCTATACAAACCAAAGAAGGATCTGTGTGATATTTGTTGTGGTCACGAAGTAGGAACTGTTTCGGATGAGGAGTATAACCAACACATAATTCGCAAGGATGAAGCACGGGGCTCTAAAGATATGGACAAGGAAAGAGCAAAAAATGAATAAAACTTAAAAGTACTCACAGTTGACTTACAGAGTTTGTTAGTTTGTCCGAAGTTAAACGCAAGCTGTCTATACTATAAAATGAAGTTATCCTGTCACAACTTTACCATATTCGATCTTGCAACCCGCAGCGTCATGAATTATTTTTGGCACGAATGCGACGGGGAACTAACTGCCAACATATTTACTACCTGTCTCATTGATTACCTATCAAAAATTGATTTTCATGAAATTGACCATGTTATTATATACTCTGACGGGTGTGGATACCAAAATCGCAATGTCACCTTGTCGAATGCCCTTCAAGTTTGCATGTGACCATATCACGATTGAACAGAAATATCTCGAAAGGGGTCATACTCAGATGGAGTGTGACAGCGTTCACAGTGTAATTGAGAGAAGCCTGAAGAAAAAGCCCATTTATATCCCTCAACATTATGTAGAATCAATACACAGTGCTAGAAAAACCGTACCCTACGATATCAAATACGTACACTATACGTTTTTCAAGGACTATGCAAGCGTTGGTAAATACAGTTCAATTCGGCCAGGGATAGGTGTTGGGCCGGAAACGGTTAGTGATATACGCGCGTTGAAATATAAAGATGGTATAATTATGTACAAAACCAAGCTGAGCTCAGACTATCAGGAGATACCTAAGCCGCGCAAAATGTCTTCTGTTGAAAACGACACCCCGAAAAGCTTATACTCTAGACGATTACCACTGAAATGGAATAAATTTCAACACCTGCAGCAAATAAAGTCAGTAATCCCAAAAGACTACCACGCCTTCTATGATAACCTTCCTCATTGTAGAGGTCAGAATTAATGATAATGCTAAGTTTCAATGAAAGTGTTTCAAGAAGACTGCTCAGTAAGGAAAATATTGTGGAAATGGAGACATTGTGATAAGAAATATCTGCATTTCTACAATGTTTTCCAGACACAACAAAGGACAAAATCCCATCATGGTAATGTTCTGCATTGCCTTTTATTTGGACCAGTCTAAAATTTTATTGTTCGGCAATGGGTTAATCAACAACACAAGAAGCAGTAAGTTTAGTGTATCGTTAATTGTATTCTTTCACGGCATGTATCTGAAAGGTCTTGTGGGATGCATTCAATTCATTTGTTAGTTGTTCAAGTTATCAATTATTTTAGCTGAAATTCGTATTTTTAGTGAACGAGTCGTTCAAAAAGGAACTGTTTCTTTACCTTTTAGGTTTAAACTGTTTGAAAGAGTTATAGTAGATAACGTTATTAAACTATGATATAGTGTGATTAAAAGTGGGCGCTATAATTAAGGATGTATTTCTATTCGTTTTAAGGTATAACTGTGACATTACATTTAATCCTTCGAATAAAGAATTTAAATTCGCCACTTTCAGGAGGAGATATGCAATATCAACATTTTGAGTCAAGTATTATACTGTCAATAATTTTGATAATAGAAGCATAGACAAGATTGCTGATAATGGACATCGACGATATTTCTAATTTTCACTCGGTATTAGTGAGAAATATTATGCTGATTGTGCACATGCTTAAATTTGAAAACGGAAGTAGGTCTTCACGAGTAAAAAGGCAGTTTAATCGTTATTGTATGATCAGTGGTCATCAGGGTTGGTTTACAAGATAAAAAAAAAGTTTAGCCTAAAAACGTTGTCCAGCTAACTTGAGTTGAAAAGATATACCGAAAAATATTGTATTACATGTTTTGTGTTCAATAGAGCAGACAGATAGCTGCATTTTGATTTTGCTGTTTTGCGGATGTGTGGCCAAATTTTCGTTAGAGCGGTTATTGTTTTGACGATTAGTCTTTCATGGCCGAAGTGGAATTTACTCAAAGTAGGAGTCAATGATTAATTTCCAAATTTTATTTTTTCAATGTGTAAAGTATTCACTACCAAACTACTTGAAGCATTTGTGCAATTTCAAATAGTACGAGTAATCCTACCATTTTAACTTATATTCGATCCTAAAATGCATGCTTAATGTCTAGTAAAAGCAATAAAAAGGCGTCATAAATCATTTATCCCTTCCGTGATAGTCCGCTTGATAGGTTTTGGTAGCTATTATACATGTTCAAATGGGATATAGGTTACAATGATAGGATCTACGTCCGAGTCGAAATTCATTTAAGTTAAATTTGAAGACAGTACAAAATTATTATAACGTGAGGTTACTTCAAAAATGTCGTATCTGACCTTTTCCGAGAGAAATGGATGACGAAATGTTGTATATGACATGATTGAGAAAAGTAGCTTAACTATAAACGCTCTGAATAGTGGATATAATTTGAGATGTTAAACAGTGTTAGAGTTCAAAATTTTATTGAATAAAGAAAAGTATTAAAAAAGTTAGATAGTTTTTTGTCTCTCCTGAAAAGTTGCAATTTTGCAAAAACGCCGTTTTCGAACGAGGCCGACGATATATTCACCTGTAAGTTAATTTGATTGACGGGGTCAGCCAGGGCATCAGGATCATCCTCCTCGTCTTCCACCTCGTCCGTCAGCGTCAGAAACTCTCCCTGTACCTGATCTAGCAGACTGGACAGGGTCTGACCACTCAACTCTACCTCTAAACCTTCGTCATCTTCATCTTCCCAATCCTCTTCCTGCAATGTTTCAAATTAAAGGTAGAGGACCTGTAATAGCTTTGCAAAATTTCAGAACTCATACTCTTTTACACTGTTGACTGAGGTTTCCAAATGAAATTTATAAATTGGTTAACACTGTTTGAGTTCATTTCTTCTGGGACATTGCAGAACTATAACAGGTCCACTACCTTATTGTAGGTGGCTCAGCATGAAGCAGTTGTAGCTTTGAGCTATCAATGTAATAAGGTGCACTGAAAGAGTGTTCTGTGAAATATCTTCAGATCTGAAGAAATCTCTTTTCTCCATAAGTTGTAAACAGTGGGAACACAGTTTAGCTATCTGTCACAGGATTTATTCTTTCTTTTGCTATATTGCAATTTAAAACCTTTGTGTATTTTTCCATTCCAAATAATGGTCATAGTAAGAAAACTTTTTGAGTTATCTTAGGTTATAACCATACAACAGTACATTTGAAATTGAACAAAATCTTATTTAAAATGTAAAAATGTTAAGAGTTGGTAATGCAATTTTAAATCTTAATTTATAAACCAGTGGTTTATCAAGAAATAACGGTAGATTATCACTTGATAATCTCACTGCAAAAGCAGTGAAATTAACAAAAACTTATACCCTGCTTTAGTGCATTTCATTCTATCATCTATGCGAGGCGCGAAATAAGTGACGTCACAATGAACGTCGCATAGCAATTATGCACAAAATGACGCGCTTAACGAAAATATGTCCCAGAAATTTCACATTTTGTCTCATTTTTGCAATAAAGAAATAGAATAATCGGTTTTTTTTCGAGTATGATCGATTAATATTTCATTTCGTGAACAACAAAAGCTATATTTTCACTCCGCCACATTCGAAAATATAGCTTTTGTTGATCACTCAATGAATATAAATCAATCTTACACTGAAACAAATGATTATCCTCTATATGTTGTGTGTACTCAATGGAATCTTCTAAATGAGAAGAATCTAATGCTTATAACATTAAATTTATCCAGGTATTGTTAAAATATTTCAACGTAAAAACCAGAGAATCCCTGGGTAACTTACTTCATCTCCCTGTTTCCCTGACATACTGTTTTCTATCTGACTTTGTAACTCATTGTTGTTCAAGTGTTACATCTTGATTTCTGCACAAAACCTTATGTTGATTTCTGCACAAAACCCTATGTTGTGGGTACTCATATGAATGGTCTGGTTCAGACAATTCCAATGAGTACCCACTACATAAGATTTATCCTCATATTGATGAAATATTTTAATGTAAAAAAATTCTGGGCAACATACCTCTTCTTCATCACCCTGTTTCCCTGACATACTGCTCTCTATCTGACTTTGTAACTCATTGATGATTAATTTGTAAATCTTAACAACCACGGGTATAGTTGTCCATTGCACAGGAGCTTAAATTACAACATTATAGTACAATAACAGTCAATCATAATTAACATGCAATATTTGCAAAAGCAACGACCTAACCTAAAGGAAGTTTTCTTTACACACCCTATGAATGTGAATTACCAATGAAATATAATTTGTCCTTTTATAATGTAAGTGGACTACAATGATTGTCAATGTGGTGGTACTATTATATTGACTCTTTAAGGTTTCAACTGAGCATAAAATTTGGCTCTCAGTTTTAATGCAATAAAAGAATTTAAAGTAACTGTTGACAAATTTAATTAATATGATGGTTTAAAAAAATCGAGACATGCAAATTGCCTGAAAGATCACTCACAAACAAACATTCCGTTGTGAATGCAAAAATGATTTAAATTTTACTTAAACATGGCGGCAAATTGTTTATATTAAAAGTTACAATCAATGGGGGGCAATAACTCACAAAAACTAGAACTGTCGCAGAGCGGATTAATACCCCCCACAAGCGCTTCGTAGGTGGGGGGTATAAATATGACAAGTAGAGTTATGGTTCTTGTGCACTGCACTTTTCCTCAATAAGATCTATCCACCTGTGAAGTTTCATGATTCTAGCTTGCATACATGTGCTCTGGACCAAATACGGTCTACAGACGGACCAACTGATCGACCAACCAACAGACAAGTGCAAAGCAATATACCCCTCTTCTTTGAAGGGGGGCGTAATAACTCAAAATTAAAGCAAGTATGGATATGGTTTTGGCACAATGCACACTGTTATTATGAGGAACATAACTGCCATGTTTCAAGCCAATCAGACATAAGGGAACAGAGTTATGCTCTGGATAAGGAAGTAGATGCCACCCGCCAACCGGTAAACACAGATGATCCAATAGTATGTCCCGTCTTACAACGGGCGTATCAAAATTTATTTATAAATCTAGCAAAGAGAGCAGTATTCTTTCAAATGTTGAGGGATCAGTGCAAAACTATTGTGAGTGCCTAGAAATAAACAGGCACTCACAATAGTTTACCACCGTCCCCTCTATAGAAAATTCCAAAATAGATCTGAAACCTATCTTTTTGGATAGGTAATTGAATTTCAAATTAGATAATTCTTATAAATGATTAACTTATGAATAATGGTAGAATAATTCAATGTTGAAATCTGTTTTCCAAATGATATCTAACATTTTGTCACTATACCTTGAGCAGCTTTTGACCTAGTTCTAATTCCATTTGTCTGTGGTACGATTTCATCCCCTTCTACCGTAATATCTTTCAAACGTCCATCACTATGAGTCACTGTGTGTTGAAGTAATTTACACAATGCTACAACCATTACGCGCCTTTCATAAGCTCCATAAAACAAATGTTGACGGGCACACCATTCCTTGAGAACAAACTCTAATGCTGGTTTTCCCATTGGGTCGGGTACGCTTGTTAAGAACTCTAACACTGCTTCCATTTGGTCATGCATCAATCTGGCATATATCATCAGTAATGACTGTAAATAAACACAAACAGACAAGAATAAAATATACCTGGTGATTCATTCATTCATCTTTCAATAATTACTCATTATACATGTATATTTAAACCATTTCAAATAGAGCAAAAAGTCATATGGCGGAGGCTGGAGCATCTTACAATGAATCCTTCCCAAGCCCAAAGAAGCCACCCCAATTACTTTTGCCATTATCCACTCAATGAAGGAAGATTAACGTAGAACATACTTGCAGTAAATGGGGGTCAAATCTAAGACCAAATGCTTTGAAAACTGCCTTCATGGTTTTAAGGGACACAGACTTTACCAATCTGAGGCTCTTAAGTAAGTGGCCAGGACTCTCAACACTTTCTGTTGCCTGTCCCGAGGACCCTCTGGAGATCAACTTCAGAGATTGATTAAGACTGTTTCCAAACAGTCTTGAATTCTTCTCTGAAGTTGATACTAAAAAATACATATCTATACAATTCCTTGTGTAGCTTCATCCAGGGAAAAATTTAACATTTACGCAAATACATTACATAAGATAGCCAAAATGAAAATTGTCCACACATTCAAAGTAAGGACTCTCACAACTTAAGAAAGCAACCCTATGAACCCAACTATTAAGTCCTTTGGACCCCATTTTGTTGATGTGACATAATAACCCTGTGGCATCCATGGACTGTGCATTGTCTGCTATGCTACCCTGGTACTGGAAAGCTTAAACTTCATACCTGCATGACACTTAAAGTCTCTGTTTGTTGCATTTTGCTGAGTACTGCCCGTAAAATAAGGTCTAACTGTTCACCCAGCTGTCCACCTGCTTTGTTAAGTACAACTGTCACAAGACGACCAACAAATGAGGCTGTAAACTCTGATGTTTTAGGGTCTAATAACCGTGATATCACCTGTACTATATAAGTTAGACCTGAAAAACCTAATAAGGAAAGAGAAAATCATTTTTACTTACATTTGCACTTTGCACATATAATTAAGACAAAATAGATCAGTTTGAATCTGATTTTTTTTTTTAACAATTTAGACATTTATTCAATATCAGATTTCAATTTTCATGAGTCATTCTTACAATGCTATCAGCAAGCCAAATTCCTCTGTAAATTATATTGAAATAAATAATGTTCCATTCATCTTCATCTGGGCTGAGGATAATAATACTTTTCCGGCTAGATTGCAGTTAAATATGTGTCCAGTGCAAGACATTTCAAGTAATTTGACATAATCATAAGGAAATATTAAGATAATACTGTGCAGCTATATAGTCTGATCACTATTCACAATGCTCTTTGTACAAAGCTATCCATTTACTTTCCACTCCCATACATTTCACATATAATACAAATGGCTCAGCATCAACAGTTGTAAGTGCCTATATGTTTATAGGCACTTACAACTGTTTCAGGCTGAGCCATCCATACTCTTAACACTTTCCTGTTTTACAAAATTTTGGACCTGTCCAAATTCAAAGGTTTTGCAGACGAAAATTTAAAGTGGATTTAATTTGAAAAATAACTGTTCTGTAGGGTAGAAAATTTTGTAGAAAAAGAAGAAATTGTTTGTCACAAACAATTTCCTCTTTTTGTACAATATTTTCTCAATTACAAAACTTTAGGGACGTAAAACCAGGGATTGGACAGGAAAGGGTTAATGCACAAAGTACCTGACCAGGCTACTCTTGGAATAGTTGGAAATACCATGCTTTCTTATAAAACTGTTTTTTATACATCTACAGAAGTATACTTAACTCCAAAAGAAACAGCCAAAAGATATAACTAAGAAGGTTTGATATGGAAAGGAAGATGGAACCAGACAGTCAAAAGATGGGTCAAAGTAGTCAGTTTTGACAGGTGTTGAAATAAACAAGAGATGTTTTAACACATTTATGCCCCCATAAAAGCAGGTAGATGGCATATTCTTTGTCAATCAACAAAGGCCATTAACTCTAAAAGTATGATAAGTAGAGTTATAGTTCTTATGCACTGCAATGCTCCTCAATGAGATCTATCCACCTGTGAAGTTTCATGGATCTAGCTTGCATATTTTTAGAGATATGCTCCCAACAAAAAACGGTATACGGACGGACCAACATGTGCAAAGCAATATACCCCCTCTTCTTTGAAGGAAGGCATAATAATTCAACTAAGTCATAAACAGCTAACTTATTAAGAGAACATATATTTGTTGACATTTCTTTTTGAGTTAAGTATATTTACCCTGTTCATCATGCCATTGAGCCACCTGATCCAGGGCTATTGAAGCATATGCTCTTATACATTCTCCTCCACTCTGAAATTAAGAAAGAAACCTTACAACTCATTCATTTATTAAATATCATTTCAAAACATCACCAAAGATCGATTAATCTATATTAAATTTAGATTGAAGTGACTTGAAATATTAAATATAAAAGTCATCATCAATCAAACTATCCCAGCTCTAGTATAATTGCAAATAAGATAACTAATCCAAATTTGATCACTGGCAAAAATTCACTGTAGAATACACATTTTTCGAAATATTTTTTACAATATGTAAGATATGACAGAATTGGTTTTTGATAAGAACTGTTTACTATGGCACAGAGGCAATACTAAACACATCTTAACAAGACAGCCTTTCACAATGCAGAATAGTATCACAAATGGAAATAATATACACAAGCAGGAACATAATGTGAAAGTTTTATGCTAATTAGCCCATACTTGAAAGAGAATTGTACATATGTATAGACAGACAGGCAGAGAGATGGATGGACAGACTGAGAATTTGTTGCCAATATACAACTCTTAAACTGCAGTGTATAACAAGAGCACCGCCTACTGGTGCCTAAGCTCGGCCGTTGTGTGCTGGATGGTGAAAAAAAGTCTAAGTAAAAAAAAGAGGCATAATTTGCACAAAATACAACTAGAGTTATCCCCCTTGATAGTATAAGTTTATCTTTTGATGGTGAACTTGTGTGCCAAGTTTCAAGTGAATGCCTTCAGTAGAACTAGAGATATCACAAAATGTCAAAGTTTTTGCATTATAACGACAACAACGATATCGACAACGACACCAAGGCTATAGCAATCCCTAACACAGCTTGACCAGGGAGCCTATCACAGTATGATCAGGTTATCAGGGTATCTTGAGGGAATAGTGCAATGCTATTGTAAGTGCCTATGATTATATAGGCACTTACAATAGTCTTGCGCTAACCCCTCAAATTCTTACATAGAAGTGGACTTCCTAGGAGAATATTTTTTATTAATAAAGCAATCCCCTAATGCAGATAGAAAGTTAAAAACAAGAGGACCAAGATGGTCCTAGATCGTTCACCTGAATCTCTTTGACCCCTGGGAGATCACACCAATTAAATAGGCAGATGTCATTAAGGAGATAATTTCTACACAAAATCATTTGTTTCATGAAGTTTGAGCCAAAATTGTTGCTTTTAGAGTTATATCAAGAAAATTATCATTAAGACCCCTTCTATTGTGATCTGGCACAGATCTTTCCCATTTTCGATAGGGTTTGTCCTTGAGACCGGACCAACATTCTTACCAAGTTTCATTAAGATTGGGCCATATATGTGGCCTCTAGAGTGTAAACAAGAAAATCGTCATTATATCCCCTTTTCCCGTGATATGGCACAGATCCTTCCCATTTTAGATAGGGTTCATCCTTGTGACTTGGCCAACAATCTGACCAAATTTCATGAAGATGTGGCCATATTTGTGGCTTCTAGAGTATAAACAAGAAAAATGTCATTAAGGCCCCTTTTCCCTTGATATGGCATGAATCCTTCCCATTATCAATAGGGTTCATTCTTGTGACTTGGCAAACATTCTGACCAGGTTTCATGAAGATTAGACAACATTTGTATACTCTAGAGTGTAAACAAGACAAGAGGACCATGATGGTCCTATATCGCTCACCTTCGTATCTTTGTCTCATTAAATAAGCAAATTTCAATCAAAGGTCATAATTTTTTTTCTGTGATTGGCACTGATCCTTCCCATTTTCATTAGGGTTCATCATTATGACCTGGCAAACATTCTGACCAAGTTCCATGAAGATTGGACAATATTTGTAGCCTCTAGAGTGAAAACAAGAAAATTGTCATTAGGGCCCCTTTTCCAGTGACATAGCACAGATCCTTCCCATTTTTAATAGGGTTCATCCTTTGACCTGACAAACATTCCGACCAAGTTTCATGAAGATTGGACAGTATTTGTGGCCTCCAGAGAGTAAACAAGAAAATTGTCATTAAGGCCCCTTTTCCCGTGATATGGCATGGATCCTTCCCATTTTCACAAGGGATCGTCCTTGTGACCTGACAAACATTCTGACCAAGTTTCATGAAGATTGGACCATATTTGTGGCCTCTAGAATGAAAACAAGAAAATTGTCATTAAGGCCCCTTTTCCCGTGATATGGCATGGATCCTTCCCATTTTCACAAGGGATCGTCCTTGTGACCTGACATACATTCTGACCAAGTTTCATGAAGATTGAGCCATATTTGCGGCCTCTAGAATGAAAACAAGAAAATTGTCATTACGCATACATGTGATATTTCCATGGGGACTCATAGGGAGATTAAGACCTTTTCGTAGGGAGATTGGGTCTTAAATAGGGAGATTTTGCGTAACGCGCGTTGTGGCTAAAAAAGAGGGTTTTTGCAATGCATGTCTGGACAAAAAACTGATTATGATACCTCCCATACAAGTTTATTTTATTGATTAAAAAAGGTTATCATTTAAAGTATTTTGAGAGAGGATAGTATTGCAATGCTACAGAATTTGGTCTTGTAATTTCTGAGAAACAGATGTTACATATACATTTTCATTTATTTCTATGCAACATTCAGGATCCAACAATATGTTTTTTTAAAGAAAATAATCAGTAGAAAATAATTTCTTACCAAATTTAAAACATGAAGGCCTTGCAATGTAAGAGAAAATTGTTGATTTTTTTTCTCTATTTCTTTGAGTAATCTAGAACCAAAAACACAAGGCTTACTTTTATTGGAGAAAATTTTCAAGTGGTTTAGTAGTAAAGAATTAGGTAATACTGCATTTATGCAATACTGCTTTATGTAAAGTATGAAATTCTAGGCCTTGTGATTCAAGACGATTTTTTTCATTCTGTTGCCATGGCAACCAGAGTTCTTCATGATTTATGATATTCTGTGAAATATTTTGAAAGGACTTGTCGTAAGGATCATCAACGTGTAGTTTGCGTATGAAATCCGATGACTAGATTAGGTTATTAACTTATTTTTAGAATTGTTGACGGACGGATGCATGGATAAACGGACGGACGAAGAGACAGACCAATAAATCGTAACTGGCACTTACTGCTACCGACTTACGCTAAAAATGAATGGTTTTGATAGCAAAATGACGATGAAAGATGAAAATACAGACGGCATATTCCGAGTTTGCAGAAGTTAGAGAGGAACAAGGTAGAATACGGAAATTGAAAGAGCTACTTCTCGGCAAATAAATCCATATTGATTAGCTATGTGAGAAGCTCTGTGTTAGCAATAAAGAGCTAGTCCACAATTTTCTATTCTCAAATCTGTAACATTTGTGTTGACAAATAACTTGATTAGACCATTCAATTCCTATTTCGAGAAAGACAGTCTCGGATTTATAAATCGTGTGTAAACTCTCAAACGACCCTAACAAAGATCCGGTGGAATCGCCGTGGCATTAAAAAGCGAAAGTCCGATTTTAGTTTCTTTAATTTTTACATCAAATATCAAATTTGAATGACAATTTGAGAACGCATGAGACAGTTTTTACTTTATTTATTAATTTAATAATTTGACCGTAAAACATGCGTAGATCCACTAAATTAATATCTGCGTCGGAATTAAAGCATGACCGCTTCTTATTTTACTCAATCACGCGTTACGACACGAGGGTTTTTCTGCGATGCCGCCTAATTTTACCAAGGTCGTGTGAGCGTCGTTTTGCATATTGTTTGACCTTTTCCTTCATGACGCTTGTCGCGAAGAGTGGAAATTTTTAGCGGCTTTTTGGAATAAGATATTAAAATACGGCGGAAATTTACTGTGTTTACAGCCATTTTAATTTTTCAAGATAAGTGATAAAAATCTTATCACAGTATTCACTACATTTTTTAAGTAATATCGGGAAACAGCGTTTCAACGAGTTTAGATCTTGTTTCTAAGAAAGGTCAATATTGATATTGCTGATCGTCATAATTCATTCCGTATACAGTGTGAAGGGTGAAAGGTACAGTAGCACGCGTTTGTCGGCTATAGTTGATCTACCCGACGACGATAAACGATGACTCTTCCAGACAGATAAACAATGATTTACCCGATATTGGATTTCTCACTCGCCATTCGAGCCTTCAGACCATTTTTTGCTTCCGATTTTTTTTTTTTTAAATATCTCCAGGTCGGGAGAAATGGTCTCCCGATCGGGAGAGCGGGAGGGAGGGTTAAATATCGGGAGAATACGCCGAGATCGGGAGATATCACATGTCTGCATTACGGCCCCTTTTCCAGTGATATGGCATGGATCCTTCCCAATTTCAATAGGGTTCATCCTTGTGACCTGATAAACATTCTGAGATAATTTTCATGAAGATTGGACAATATTTGTGGCCTCTAGAGTGTTAACAAGAAAATTGTCATTAAGGCCCCTTTTCCTGTGATATGGCATGGATCCTTCCCATTTTCGATAGGGTTCATCCTTGTGACCTGACAATCATTCTGACCAAGTTTCATGAAGATTGGGCTATATTTATGGCCTCTAGAGTGTAAACAAGAAAATTGTCATTAAGGCCCCTTTTCCCGTGATATGGAATGGATCCTTCCCATTTTCGAAAGGGATCATCCTTGTGACCTGACAATTATTCTAACCAAGTTTCATGAAGATTGGACCATATTTGTGGCCTCTAGAGTGTAAACAAGAAAATTATCTTTAAGGCCCCTTTTCCCGTGATATGGCATGGATCCTTTCCATTTTCAATAGGGTTCATCCTTGTGACCTGACCAACATTCTTACAAAGTTTCATCAAGATTGGATCATATTTGTTGCCTCTAGAGTATAAACACTTAAATTGTTGACGGAGGACGACGCACGACGGACATTCAACGATCACAAAAGCTCACCTTGAGCACGATGTGCTCAGGTGAGCTAAAAATTGTCTTTAAGGCCCCTTTTCAAGTGATTTGGCATGGATCCTTCACAATTTCAATAGAGTTCATCCTTGTGACCTGGCCAACATTCTGACCAAGTTTCATGAAGATTGGGCCATATTTGTGGCCTCTAGAGTGTAAACAAGAAAATTGTCTTTAAGGCCCCTTTTCCCGTGATATGGCATGGATCCTTCCATTTTCAATAGGGTTCATCCTTGTGACCTGACCAACATTTTGACCATGTTTCATGAAGATTGAATAATATTTGTGGCCTCTAGAGTGTAAACACTTTAATTCTTGACGCATGACGACGGACATTCAATGACCACAAAAGCCCACCTTGGGCACGATGTGCTCAGGTGAGCTAATAACCTACATAGTGCTGTTGTTATCTTTATTGAGAGTACAATTTGCCTCAGCTGGAATCACTGTGGTTATCAGGGCATCTTGAGGGAACAGTGCAATGCTATTGTAAGTGCCTACATATATGATACGTACTTAGTGTTTTGTATGAGAAAAAATATCGAGGTTGGAAGAATTGATAATTGTTGAGGCTCTGCCGAGACAATTATCAATTCTGACAACCAAGTTAGATATTTTTTTCATACAATACACTTAGTACATATTATATTTATCTTAAAACCTCTATTTGACTTGTTTTCATCGAAGTTTCTAACTGAAATGCGAGTTTCTAAAAATAACTGCATTATATTATCGTTCTAAAAATTACTATGTGATATCATAAAAAAATATCATACGGGTTGTTATCACACAGATATTTGTATAGTTATAAGATAAAATTATATAGGTACTTACAATAGTCTTGCCCTAACCCCTCAAATTCTTACATAGAACACAGACTTTCTCGAAGAATAATTGTGATAATACAGCGTTTTTTATTAATAAAGTTACAACTTACCTGCATCGTGCTATTGCCATCTGTATCGAGTGTACAATGTGCTACAGCTGGAAAAACCGTGGTTATCAGGGCATCAATTAAGGGGACAAAGCAAGACTATTGTAAGTGCCTATAATTATATAGGCACTTACAATAGTCTTACGCCAACCCCTCAAATTCTAACATAGAAGGCGTACTTCCTTGGAGAATTTTTTTTTAATAAAACAATCCCCTTACGCTGATACAAAGTTACAACTAACCTGCATTGTGCTGTTATCATCTGTATTGAGAGTACAATGTGCTACAGCTGGAAACACCGTGGTTATCAGGGCATCTGGAGGGAACAGTGCAATGCTATTGTAAGTGACTATGATTATATGGGCACTTACAATAGTCATGCGCTTACCCCTCAAATTTGTGATAGGTGGCTGACTTTCTTGGAAAATAATTGTGATAATACAGTATTTTTTATTAATGAAGTTACAACTAACCTGCATTGTGCTGTTGTCATCTGTATTGAGTGTACAATGTGCTACAGCTGGAAACACCGTGGTTATCAGGGCATCTGATATTGGTGGTTGACTTCCTCGTAGGATTATGGTGATGATATCAAGAGCAGCCTGTGAGGGGAGAAGGGAGAGAGCAATATCATACACTTTTATAATGAAAATACAGTAAAACTTGCCTTCGGAAAGCCCTTAGGGGACCACCACAAGTGGTTGTTTAAGGGAATGGTCGCTTAATACAAAATGTCATGATAAATGTGACAGGTCATTTTGATAGCATTTATTGATTGTAAGTCAAGTCATACTGAATCCTATGATGTTCAAACCCATTAGAATTGTCTTATTGAGACGATTTAAATGTGCTCCAACAACATGAGATTTTATGATAACCAATTTTTTTTATCAAAATGTCCTCTTTTTCAGAGATTTCGCTTAGGGTTAAGGGACTTTTTATGTTAGTTGCTAAATAAAATTGGTCGCTTTATAGACATGGTTGCTCAAGCAATTTTGACTGTTCTTGTTTTTAAGTATAGGGTCTAGTCATACTGAAGCACAAACTTAAGGAGGTACAAAGATCAGCATACATGTAGATTGATATTAATCTACACCACCTCTTCATCAAAAGAAAAATTCACAAAGAATGTGAACTTGTGTGTAATTTTGCATTTTTTTTTCAATCCAGCATTAAAAGAGTTACAATTTATAATTATTATTATGGTTATAAATCTGTAAAGCGGCGAAAAACACTGCTGTATATCTATCTCTTTTCAAACTTTCAAAGAATATTTTCTTTCTTTCATATCTGCCTTTATGGTCACATCTTTCTATTTATGTGTGTGAATTTACTTCAAACTTGTATTCTAATATGATTTTGTTACATACCGAAGGTAAACCCTGTGCTACTTTATCTGGGTTTGCCTGTATAATACTGACTAAAGTAGGTAATAATCTGTGTTGTAAAGGCCCCATACAGCTCTCATTGGTGGCTAGTTCTTTAAATATCTCCTGTACTATACTTGTGACAACAGGATCTGTATGGCAAAAGAAGCAGTTTTTGAACTCTTTCCTTGATCAGTATGGTCTTTAAAATAATATTTATATGCAGTTTAACACTACTTTGAATGATTTTCCATTTATGTAACACAGCAGAAGTACCTAACCATAGATTCCCTGTATTTTACTCACAAGTGCATCTTGGCTAGCCTAAATGTCACCAGTACTACTATGACATCCTTTCTTAGTCTCATAGGTTTACAATTATCTATCCATTGGGAGAGGCCAGATGTTGGATAAAATAGAATCAAACACAGACTATTAGATTTGAAGTCTGAAGTGCTACCAATTACCAGATGGATTTTTGTATACTGCTACCTAAAATCTCCTATAAAACAAAAGTTGTGACAGTAAAAATCAAAATTTTTCACTCTGTCTATAACAAGAAACAAGATGCTTTTTGTGAAAAAGCAAATTTTTCAAGTTTGACCTTGACATATGACCTCTACCTTGTTAGAAGACCTTTTCCTTACTACCAGCAGGTGTGCATCATGGAAAAGTTTTATAGTCAGACAGACAGACAGACGTTACAACAATATGCCCCACTCTAATTGATGCTCGGGATTAAAAATATCATTGCTCATTTACTTGTGTGTATGGAAAAAATACTGTAGAAAAGAGAAGAAATAGCTTGTTTCTCTTATTCCTGAAAAAGTCCTTAACAGAAAGTTGACATTAACACAGATGACGCTGTTGCCATAACTATACCTCATGTTTTCTCAGAAAGAATATGAGAAATGGTTAAAACTAGAAAGCCATGAATGGCTTGTGTCGCTCCACAGGCTTGAATTTCTTGCAATAGCAAATCTAAGTTTAACTAAATTATAAGATATTTTGTGTTCAACTGATGTTGAAATGACTTTCAAAGTTTCCACTATTATAACGTATAGAGAAATGACCTCCGACCATAAAAGACATATTTTTCATCCAATAATTTTTGGCTGCATGATAATGTATCACCCAAGGATCATACTAATGAAGTTGGATTGATATCTATCAGTTACATTCTGAGAAATTGATTTTCAATGTTTCCACTATATAACATATGGAGAAATGACCTCCACCCATAAAATACATATTTTTTATCCGATCGCAAAATATTTGGTAGACTGATAAAGAATCACTCAAGAATCATTCCAGTGAAATTTGGTTGATATCCATCACTTACATTCTGAGAAGATGATTTTCAAAGTTTCCACTATATAACATATAGAGAAATGACCTCCGACAATAAAATACACATTTTTCATCTGATCACAATAATTTTTGGTAGACTGATAAAGGGTCACCCAAGGATCATCCATGTAAAAATTTGGTTGATATCTATCAGTTAGATTCTGAGAAAATGATTTTCAAAATTTCCACTATATAACATATAGAGAAATGTCCTCCACCCATAAAATACATATTTTTCATCTGATCACAATAATTTTTTGTAGACTGATAAAGGGTCACCAAAGGATCATTCATGTAAAATTTAATTGGTATCTATCAATTAGAATCTGAGAAAACTCACTTTTTACCATATTTGGAAATTAGCCACGCCCATTAAATCCATGTTTTTCAGGGTCACCCAAGGATCATTCCTGTGAAGTTTGGTTGAAATCCATCCAATAGTTTCTGAGGAGAAGATATTTAAAGAAAAAGTTTACGACCGGACACACAGACGGATGGACGGACGCACGACAGACACAACGCCATGACAATAGCCCAAGTGGCTTTCAGCCAGTGGAGCTAAAAAAGGATTCTTACCACTACTATACTTTAAGAAGACAGCTATGGTTAATGGTGTTACTTTACTCTCACAGGATGCTGTGAATGACTTGTCTACCTGAAATAGATTAAATATTGAATACTTTGTTAATACTTATCATGCTGATTAAAAACCTGGGCAAAATTGTGTTATAATCAAAGTACTGAAAGCACTGGAAACTAATTGTGAGCTACTAGTATCTTTTTTATAAAGAACTATATCGAAACTTTTCTGGTCTAAGAAGGAAAATCATGTGATAAAGACAAAGATCAGGCTGCACATGTGTGTAGGCTGATCTTTGTCTATATCTCCTTCTAAAGTCTGAATCTTCTAGGTTAAGCATAACAAGAGTTAAAGCTCCATAGATTTCATGTTTCATACCCTTATTTGAAGACTCATGAGTGGAAAATTTGTTAGAAGCTGAATAAAGGCGATTTAATAGAAAAGTCCATGGACAACACATGTTGAGCATATAAATGTTTACTTAAAAATGTTCCTTTGGGCTTTATTTAACCTGTGATTATATCAAATAACACTATTTCTCTTTACCCAGGTCATATAATGATAAATCATTTTCTATTGATTAACAATTAACAATATCTTATATACAGAGATTTGACCTTAAGCTTGACCTTAGAGATAAATGACACAACAACATCGGAGTAATTCTTTTCTGAATTTCATTCATTACTTTAAAAACTTAAGTCTTGTCAAATTTTAGACAGATGCAGAACAAACACTTACATATATTTAAAGTATGTACACCAAAGTGAATTTGAGTTTTTCTCAGTTTGGCTAAACAAAGATTACACCTTGACCTTTCTCTGTAATATTGTTCAATCATTTTATAATGCAAAGAAAATAATATCTCCAATTCCAAACATTAATTTGTGCTACAAAGATTCAAAGAAACTCTTTACTTACTGATAAAACTAATGACAGTGTTTCCAAACATAACGATAAAACATCAGATGAAAATTGTGTTGCTACAGTCACCAATCCTTCTGTTATATTTGGTAAGAAAGGCACAAGAAGTTGAGTATTGTTAGAGTTTTTAAGGTGATCACAGTATCCATACACAGCTCTTATCGCCGAAATCCTTATCACAGGGGGTTGTGTGGGGTGTATACCCCCTACTGTAGCTTGTAAACATCTGAAATGAAAGATAACCTCATTTTTAAACAGACATCACAGTATCCATATAAAACTCTTAGAGCACTTATTCCTATCACAGGGGGGCATACCTCCTACTTTGGCTTGTAAACATCTGAAATATACCAATATCATTAACTAAGCAACTTTTGAACAAATCTATGAGGTAATGACATCACCTTGGCTTTGTTGGTGAAGGAGTTGTTGTTGAAATAGTTCAGACAAACATTAACCCTGGTCATATTTCTGTTGCTATTGAAGAGACAATAAACTCTCAATAGTTCACAGCCTGATGGTCACATATATGTGTTCATTAGTATATAATCCATTGTCCTGACTGTTCAATTCTGAGTCTTCAAAAAATTGTGAATCACTGTTTCTACTACATTTACTTCATATAAAATGTCCTGGTCCCTTGGGTTAAAAACTAAAGAGAGTTCCCTGTGTATACTTGAAACTTGGCATATGTGTTCTCAATCACAAGAGCTACCAAGACAATCAAGAGGCACCAATCAGTAACCATACAGGTTAGGTGGGGTATTATAAGTTATCAAAGTTCCTTGTGAACGGGAATGCATTACATGGGACATGTTCTTTTGACAGAGTTGCCTGAGCTTGCAAGATCATCTACACCAAATTAATAAGTTTTATCCATTATATCCCCCATACAAATCCAATAACCTTTTCAATATATACTTTCATATTGCTTAACAAATTACCCTTTTTATCTATTAACATTAAACTGATTTGTAGTTGATTGGACAAAAAAATGTGACCTGTAGTGTGCATACAAGGTTTTTCTGAGATTTGACCGTGAGACCTAGTTTTTTACCTCACTTGACCCAATTTTGAACTTGTAGTGTGTTATCTTGTATGTTCAATAAATGCTGACAGAATGAGGCCTTCAAAATTTTTTTGTCTAATTCATATAAAATATGTTCAAAGATGAATTTTGATGATTTTTGTCAAAGAAAATAGCAGCTGATTATCCAATGAGAAATCTTTATAATCCACCAGAAGTGTTTAACCGATTAATATTGATCACTAGTGTTGGGCAATCCGGCAATAGGCAGTTACAACTGTTTCACGTTGAGCCAGCAAAATGATATCAATTTCAAAAACTATATATAATGCTGGGCCTCCCCTGGACTGAAATATATTTTTGCCTACACTTTTGCCAAATCAAAACTAGAACTGTCGCAGAGCGGACTACTACCCCCCACAAGCGCTTTGTCAGAATGCAAGTGCTATTAGTGCAGGATGTGTTTGAAACTAATATTGAGGTCATATGTAGCATTTGCATCAAGTTTCATGATTCTAGGTCGCTCGTTTTTTGAGTTAAGAGTCCAGAAATGAAAATTGAACAAAAATTGACTGTGACCATGACCTTTGACCTATATGACCCAAAAACCATAGGGCACTTCCTTGGGTCATAAGGAACATTTGTATAAAGTTTCATGATTGTAGGCCATTTGGTTCTTGAGTTAGAGTCCGGAAACAAAAATTGAACTAAGGCTGACTGTGACCTTGACCTTTGACCTACATGACCCAAAAACAATAGGGCACTTCCTTGGGTCATAAGGAACATTTGTATAAAGTTTCATGATTGTAGGCCATTTGGTTCTTGAGTTAGAGTCCGGAAACGAAAAGGTCTAAGGACGGACAGACGGACGGACAGACGGACAGACAGACAGACATGGTGAAACCAATATACCCCCCTCTACTTCGTAGGTGGGGGGTATAAAAATCTAAGCCAAGTTAGGATTTTAGGAGCCAAATTTGGAGCCATTTTTCTTCTAGAAAACTGTGTTGATAAAATCTTATGTTCCTTTTATATAGCTCATCGTCCATGGGGGATCATATTTAAATATCAATTCACATATAATTGGCAGTTAATTTTTGTAAACAATCACAGAAGTGTTTTGGGTAGCCAAGAGGTTACTAGTTGACACACATGCCTTTTGCCTCAATCAATTGACAGTCACTTGTGACACAATATCCTCTCAGCCTATGTCAAAATCAACAAGTGCATGTCGTATTGCGATGCAATACAGGAGTCCCCCCACCGGATAACAAAAAATCCTTTCTTATAATATATCTCCTACTTACTAGATCTATAACTGTATACAAAATTTGAAGTTGCTAGCACATTAGGTTTTGAACAAAATGTCCCAAACAAAAATATAAGAGTAACAAGAGTGCCATCGTCACAAAATACGCTGCCATTTGCTGCTGTTTCACGAAAATAATTGTAGACACTACTTATTTTGACAGAACCAAATTGAAAATGACCAAGTTTCATTTAAATCAAGACAAAAAGTTAGGAGGAGTTGCCTTCACAAGGCTGCAATTTCAATAAGCCCCAGGCACTAAGTTTTAAGGGGGCATAATTCAGTGAAATAAATGAGCCATGAAATCCTTGATCCATGTACATCTACAAATTATGGTGATGACATTGACCAAGTTTCATTAAAATAAAGTCAAAAAGTAAGGAGGAGTTGCGTTCAAAAGGCTGCAATTTCAACTAGAACTGTTGCAGAGCGGACTAATACCCCCCACAAGCCCTTTGTCAGAATGCAAGTGCTATTAGTGCAGGATGTGTTTGTAACTAATATTGAGGTCATATGTAGCATTTGCATGAAGTTTCATGATTCTGGGTCGCTTGGTTTTTGAGTTAAGAGTCCAGACATGAAAATTGAACAAAAATTGACTGTGACCCTGACCTTTGACCTATATGACCCAAAAACCATAGGGCACTTCCTTGGGTCATAAGGAACATTTGTATAAAGTTTCATGATAGTAGGCCATTTGGTTCTTGAGTTAGAGTCCGGAAACAAAAATTGAACTAAGGCTGACTGTGACCTTGACCTTTGACCTACATGACCCAAAAACAATAAGGCACTTCCTTGGATCATAAACAACATTTTCATAAAGTTTCATGCTTGTAGGTTGCTTGGTTCTGGAGTTAGAGTCTGGAAACGAAAATTTAACAAAAATTTACTGTGACCCTGACCTTTGACCTATGTAACCCAAAAACAATAGGGCACTTCCTTGGGTCATAAGGAACATTTGTATAAAGTTTCATGATTGTAGGCCACTTGGTTCTTGAGTTAGAGTCCGGAAACGAAAATTGAACAAAGGCTGACTGTGACCTTGACCTTTGACCTACATGACCCAAAATCAATAGGGCACTTCCTTGGGTCATAAGGAACATTTGTATAAAGTTTCATGATTGTAGGTCATTTGGTTCTTGAGTTAGAGTCCTGAAAAGAAAAGGTCTACGGACGGACGGACGGATGGACGGACGGACAGACATGGTGAAACCAATATACCCCCCTCTACTTCGTAGGTGGGGGGTATAATGTAGGTGGGGGGTATAATAAGCCCTAGATACTAAGTTTTAAGGGGGCATAATTTAGGGTAAAATTAATGAACCATAAAATCCTTACTTCATGCTCATCTACCAATTTCGTCTATAACATCCACCAAGTTTCATTTAGATCCAGCATGAAACTTAGGAAGAGTTGCATTCACAAGGCTGCAATTTCAATAAGCCCCAGAGACTAAACTTTAAGGGGGCATAACTGAGGCAATAAGCTCCAAAGACTAAGTTTTTAAGGGGCATAACACAGGCAAAAATCAACAAACCATAAAATCCTTCCTTCATGCACATCTACCAATTCAGGTGATAACATTGACCAAGTTTCAAGAAAATCCAGCCAGAAACTTAGGAGGAGTTGCATTGACAAGAAAAGTGGACCCAGAGACTAAGTTTTTAAGGGGCATAACTCAGGCAAAAATCAACGAACCATAAAATCCTCCCTTCATGCACATCTACCAATTGAGGTGATAACATTGACCAAGTTTCAAGAAAATCCAGCCAGAAACTTAGGAGGAGTTGCGTTGACAAGAAAAGTGGACGGACGGACAGACGGAGAAGATTACCCCAATATACTTTCCCCCTGGTGGCGTATAAAAACAACCAATGGCAAAAACTCCAAAAGTGGGCGGAGAAGAATGATTCTTGTACATGCCATTTGTCCTCAATGAGATCTATAAGTGTACCAAGTTTGAAGTTGCTGGCACTGATGGCTCAGGAGATATGGTCTGGACAAAAATGTCAGGATAAAAAAAAAAAGAAACAAGAGCTGTCACTGTAAGATGACAATGCCCCCGACACCGCTTTGATAGTAATAAGGAAGTTATGGCCAATGTTAAAGTTTTTGGACGGAATGACGGACGGACGGACGGAATGACGGACGGACGGACGGACGGACAAGTCAAATTTATTATGCCTCCCTATCGGGGGGCATAAAAAAGAAAACAACGGACAATAACTAAAAAGTGGATGTGGCAGAGTACAGTTCTTGTGCATTACACTTCTTCTCAATGAGATCTACCAGTGTACAAAGTTCGAAGTTGCTAGGGCTTATGGTTTAGGAGATAAGTACGGGACAAAAATTTTAGGATAGAAACAACAAAGGGCAATAACTCAAAAAGTGGACAAGGCAGAGTGACAGTTCTTGTACATGACACTTTTCCTCGATGATATCTATAAGTGTAGCAAGTTTGAAGATTCTAGGACAGATGGTTTAGAAGATATGTTCCGGACAAAAATGTAAAAGTAAAAATAACAAAGGGCAATAACTCAAAAAGTTGGTGTGGCAGAGTAACAGTTCTTGTACATGACACTTGTCCTCAATGAGATCTATACGTGTACAAAGTTTAAAGTTGCTAGCACTTATAGTTTAGGAGATATTAATCGGACAAGAATGTAAGACTAAAAAAACCAAAGGGCAATAACTCAAAAAGTGGACATGGCAGAGTAACAGTTCTTGTACATGACACTTTTCCTCGATAAGATCTATCAGTGTACAAAGTTTGAAGTTGCTAGCACTTATGGTTTAGGAAATATGATCCGGACAAAAATGTAAGGGTAAAAACAACAAAGGGCAATAACTCAAAAAGTGGGAGTGGTAGAATAACAGATCTTGAACATGACACTTGTCCTAAATAAGATCTATAAGTGTACCAAGCTTGAAGTTGCTAGCACTTATAGTTTAGGAGATATGATCCGGACAAGAGCGTAAGGCAAAAAACAACAAAAGGCAATAACTCAAAAAGTGGGTGTGGCAGAGTTATGGATCTTGAACATGACACTTCTCCTCAATGAGATCTATAAGTGTACAAAGTTTGAAGTTGCTAGCACACATAGTTTAGGAGATATGTTCTGGACAAGAATGTAAGGGTAAAAACAACAAAGGGCAATAACTTAAAAAGTGGGCGTGGCAGAGTAAATGTTCTTGAACATGACACTTCTCCTGAATGAGATCTATAAGTGTACCAAGTTTTAAGTTGCTAGCACATATGGTTTAGAAGTTATAGCCCTTACAAACGTGTGACGGATGGACAGACGGACGGATGGACAGACGGACGGATGGACAGACGGAATCGAGCAAACCTACAGTCTCCAAACCGGTAACTGTTCGGGGACTCATAATGGCTGATGGGTCAAAATTAAGATTTTTTTGTTGCCAGTCATTTTGCCAATTTTATTTTTTTATCGCCAAATTCATTTCATTTTCGCATTTGGCGACAATGGCGACCCCAAGAGAAGGCCCAGTATAATGGCTTTCATTTATGTGTTAGGATCTGATTAATCAATTATGAAATTTTTCAGTCGATTATCACAATCAAAAGTCCAAACAAACTGATTATCAACTATAATCAATTAATCAGCCCATCACTAATAATCACCTACCTTTGTAATAAGTCCGTACTCATACATTCACAATATCTACTCGCTGTCCATAAACATCGACCTATCAGGAATGGAGACACTGAAATAAACATTTTTCTTATATGTTTGAGATACTGATCAAAACTATTTGAAATTAGTTTGATGTTTGCTAGATGCATAATGGTTTTTTGAAAATTCACAAATGGCTTATATCAATTAGGCTGGGAAAAAGTATTCAGTAATTTACTTAAGGTATATGAAACTATGCCAGACATTTCCAACAATTTGACATGGGCATGAAGGGCCAACATTAACTAACCTTGACTGCCATTGACTGGAGTATAATAAGGACTTTTTAAAGACACTTTTGGACCCTACCTGTCTACAAAGTGCAACAAGGTGCCAAATTGTCACAAGATACGCCCGTCACACTGCTTGGTATTAACTGGAGGTTTGAATAGAACTGAGGTTATTTTGAATGAATATTTTTTGCACCCATGAGGTTTCATGATCCTAGCTATTATACTTTTAGAAATATACTCCAGACAAGATTCTAGTATGAAAAACAACAATGGGCAATAACTAAAAAATAGGCCAGGTAGAGTTATTGTTCTTGTGCACTGCACTCCCCCTTGGTGAGATCTGTACACCCATGAAGTTTCATAATCCTAGCTATTATACTTTAAGAGATATACTCAGGACAAGATTCAAGTCTGAAAAACAACAAATGGCAATAACTCAAAAAATAGGCCAGGTAGAGTTGTGGTTCTTGTGCACTGCACTCCCCCTTGGTGAGATCTATACACCCATGAAGTTTCATGATCCTAGCTATTATACTTTAGGAGATATACTCCGGACAAGATTCTAGTATGAAAAACAACAAAGGGCAATAACTCAAAAAATAGGCCAGGTAGAGTTATGGTTCTTGTGCACTGCACTTCCCCTTGGTGAGATGTATACACCCATGAAGTTTCGTGATCCAAACTATTATACTTTAAGAGATATACTAAGGACAAGATTCAAGTCTGAAAAACAACAAAGGGCAATAACTCTAAAAATAGGCCAGGTAGAGTTATGGTTCTTGTGCACTGCACTCCCCCTTGGTAAGATCTATACACCCATGAAGTTTCATGATCCTAGCAGGGCGTCAACTCAAAATTTTGAAAAATATATAGAAATATAGGACATTTCAGAGTAAAAATATAGGACAAATACAGGACAATACTTAAGGCTGTCACTGCCCCAATAGCCAACCCTTACAATCATTTTATAATCATTTCTTACTACAAAGTATAAGTTTTAAGATATAATAATGTGACTTATTTAATACAACAGAACACAACCTTTAGACCTTCAATTACCTGTTAATAGTAGTATACTATAATTCTTTGCTTAAGCATATTGCTACACAAATACAAGAGGTTTTTGAAAGAAAGAATTTCAAAGGTTTTTCTTGATTTTAGGTCTTTCTGTTACCATACAAACCAATGTTGTTTTTTTTTAAATTGAATCCTTTAACAAATTCTATAGAGGTTCACGAAAGAGGAATCCCTGTCAAGTTTCAGTTTGATTGGCTCCGTGGTTAAGGAGGAGACGAATTTTTTCTAATATTTAGATTACTTTTTGGCATCTACCCTGGCAACCACAGTTTTAGATAGAATTGAGTTCTTTTAACAACTTTGGAAGACATCCAACCAAGAAATATCTCTCTCAACTTTTAGCTTGATTGGCTGAGCAGTTTAAGAGGATAATAATTTTCTAGGATTTTTATAAATTTTTAGCCTTTCGCTATAATGGCAATCAGTTTTTTATGGATTTTGTGTCTTGTAACAACCTTAAAAGTTTCAGCTTGATTGACCTGGTGTTAGGAGGAAGAGATGTTTGCAAAAAAAATTGTTGAACGGACAGACAGAGGGACAGTCAATGGACAACCATTGGACAGTGACTTATCACAAAAGCTCATCTTGAGCACTTTGTGCTTTGGTGAGATAAAAAGCATAAACTTAAACAAGAGGACCTATATGGTCCTATTTTTCTCGCCAGCGTCTCCTTGACCCCTGGGACACCACATGAATAAGATTGAGAGAATATATTTTGTACCAAATATCAATGCCAGAGACTTTTTCATGATAGATGATAGTTGAATAATTTCCATCTTTATATTTATGTAGAAAGGGATACACAAGGGCTGAGCAAATATCATGCTCATAGTAGCCTGATATGAACTAACTTAATTTAAGTCAACTTGATGAAGCTACAAATAAAAATGACCACTGGGCTATCATATGAACATACTTGGTACAGATCCAATAGATAATGATAATTATCAAATATGAAAGCTGTCTGCCGTTTGGTTTCAGAGAACCATTTGAAGATTTCCTTCTTTACTTCTTTGTAAAATAAGAAGCACCTTGGCGGAGCCCAAATTTGACCTAAGGGACATGATATGAATATTTTTGGTAGAGGTCCATTAGATGTTGCTACATACAAAATACAAAATATGTCTGCCTTCTAATTTCAGAGAAGATTTTGATTTTTTTTTCTCTTTTATTTCTATGTACTATTAGTTGTGCCCATGCAGTTCGAAAATCTTACCCCAAAAGACATGATAAAAACAAACTTGGAAGAGTTCCACAAGCTGATGCTTCATACCATATATGAAAGCCTTCTGATTCGGAGAAGAAGTTTTTTTTTTAAGATTTCTCTTTTAATTCTTTGTTATATGGGTTGTGCCCAGGTAGGGCCAAAATATTACCCCAAAGAGGGAAGATGTGATAAAAACTAATTAAGAAGTCAAGAAGAGATCCATTGGCTGATGTTACATACCAGATATGACAGCTGTCTGCCTTCTGGTTTCAGAGAAGATTTTCAGAGCATTTTATGGATGCAATGGCAACCAGACTTAAGAGTGGATTACTCATTTCTGAACAACTTTGGTAGAGCATAAACCTAGGAAATTTCTATCAAGTTTCATGAAGGATTGAATGATGTAAGAGCAGATGGTAAAGAAATGGTGGATGATGCCTGAAGGACGTCAGACAGGGGACAACTACAATAGTTCACCTTGAGCACTTCTTGCTCAGGTGAGCTTAACAGAGGCAACTAAAATTTGAAATCTAGGATACTTTATGTTCATAAAGCTATTGCTTTACAAATTGTAATAGAAATACAATTATCTCAGGTTAGTGTAATAATTCACAAATATTTCAATACAGTTTCACTTTGATATAGAACTATAGTAAGTGTATTAATGACTGTCTATTTTTTTGCACTATATTATCTCCTGGAAATATAGCAAAGGTGTTCACTATATAGGACACCTTTGAAATATAGGACAATATAGGACAGCTATCAAAATATAGGACAAATATAGGATATAGGACAGAAGTTGACGCCCTGTCCTAGCTATTACACTTTTAGAGATATACTCCGGACAAGATTCTAGTATGAAAAACAACAAAGGGCAATAACTCAAAAAGTAGGCCAGGTAGATTTATGGTTCTTGTGCACCATCGGACTTCAAGTGACAGAGTTATGCTCCGGACAAAGAAATGGACGCTGCGGGACGCCCGGAGGCCGGACGCCACGGGTGATCCCATAATACGTCCCGTCTTCGACGGGCGTATAAAAATGAAGACCCTAGTCAGACTGTATTTATGCACAGACTGGCCAGAGTCTTTGCTTGGCACACAATCGAAATTGTTGGAAATGTCACACAGAGTCCTAAGGAAATAATATTTAATGAAAGATTAGAAGAATCTGTTTTGTAAACAGTGGAATTTACATAACTTTTAATAACATTTCAGCCACAACCCTGCCCTTGACCAAAGAATACTAATGGATTCTAGGTATATCTCACACCAGAGGTGCATTTGTTAGACCAAGATTCTTAAGATTCAATTAAAACGAGTAGTCATGACGACCTTGCATCTTTTCACTCAAATTATCCAAAATCGTTCATTATGACATTTTGAAAACCTTAGGAGGGATTTTCATCTCACTCTAACGAATGCACCTCAGTACTACCACAACATCCTTTCCAAGCCTCTGGTAATACTCATACATGGTTTACCTAGGGTTTTAAGGGACTCAAGTTTGCAAGTCTACGACCCACAAATAAAGAGTCAGGACCCTAAAAACTCCTTGTTTTTAGACCCATAGACTCTCTAGGGTTCAAATTCAGAAAAAAATTGAAGACTGCATATCAGGCTTCAATTCATACCTGAAGTAGTCCTAAAAAGCACATCTGAAATATTATCATGAATGTCTAATACATAATGAGTGCCACCATCAGGGATTGAACTCGAGACCCTTGAATGATAGTTCAATGTGTTATCACTGCGCTATGACGGAGGCATGAAGTTAATAGATTGATCAATCCCTCTGAAACAAGAGCCGTCAGAGACGGATTATGCTCCCCGAATAAGGCATTGTCACAAAAACAAGAGCCATGTTGGACATGAACATCCCCTGCCAAGAAAGCTTGATAGTAAACTGAAGCCTAATAGATAAAAGATTCTATGTACTGTCAAAGATTTGCCTCCTATAAAATCTAAGTAATAAAAATAACAAAGGGCAATAACTCCAAAATTATGCAAGCAAGAGTTGCAGTTCTTGTACACTGCACTTCTCCTCTATGAGATCTATCCACCCATTAAGGTTCAAGTTAATAGCTATTATACTTCAGGAGATATGCTCCAGACATAATCTAAGTATAAAAAATAACAAAGGGCAATAACTCCAAAATTATGCAAGCAAGAGTTGTAGTTCTTGTGCACTGCACTTCTCCTCCATAAGATCTATCCACCCATAAGGTTTCAAGTTGATAGCTATTATACTTTAGGAGATATACTCTGTGGTCAGATTGCAAGGACTCAAATAAGATGTTATCTTATACAGCAAACATAAAGGTAACAAACATTAAACTCCCTTTTTGCATGACATATTTTTAGACACAAATATCAAATACCTTATGGTAAAGGGCATCTGATTTGCTACTGAAATGTGAAATTTCATCAAATTCTGAGCATGAGACTAGGAGAAATGAAAGAATAACTGTATTTTACGCACTAGCGTAAAGGTAACAAACATTTAGCCCCCTTTTTCCATGATATTTTTTTTTTACGTTAATTTCAAATTGTTTATAGTAAAGAGCATCTGATTTGCTACTCAAATATGAAATTTCACTAAATTCTGACTGTTAGACTAGGAGAAATTTGGGAAAAACTGTTTTTTACCCTAAGTCCCCTTTTCCCGTGATGAGGCCTCAAATCCAAAAACCGTCACAGATGCATCATCACTATATCAATAGGGAGTTCACATGGTAAGTTTCATTTGATTTGGCCCAAGGGTTATGGAGAAATAGGTCGGGACGGACGGACGGACGGAATTACTATTTTACATGCTAACGTAAGGTAACAAACATTTAGCCCCCTTTTTCCATGAAATTTTTTTTTTATGTTTATTTCAAATTGTTTATAGTAAAGGGCATCTGATTTGCTACTCAAATATGAAATTTCACTAAATTCTGACTGTTGGACTAGGAGAAATTTGGGAAAAACTGTTTTTAACCCTAAGTCCCCTTTTCCTGTGACGAGGCCTCAAATCCAAAAACCATCACAGATGCATCATCACTATATCATAGGGAGTTCACATGGTAAGTTTCATTTGATTTGGCCCAAGGGTTATGGAGAAATAGGTGGAAATGGACGGACAGACGGACCGACGAACAGACGAACGGACGGAATTACGGACGGACGGACAGACGAAGCGGCGGCTATATGCTCTCCCTTCAGGGAGCATAATAAAGCTCTGTAAAGTCTATGTAACAGATGTAATGTTTTAATCTTACCTGATAGATTCATATCCGACAGTACAACAGTTTCCATAAATCCCGCTATGTCAAACTGCATGCTGCCATCTTGTACACTTCCCACTATCAAATTACGTAACGTTCCCAAGCATAACATACAGGACTCATGCACCTTCCACCTAGAAATATTTGCGATTTTCTTGGTCAATAATATTACACAGATACCTTGAGCCATGTATTAACCCTTTGCTGTTTAATCCCTGCTTCTTACGTGCCTGTGATTTTATGATTGAGAAAACATTGTGAAAAAAGAAGAAATTGCTTCTGACAAGCAATTTCTTCTTTTTCCACACTATTTTCTACCCTACTGAATGGTTATTTTTCAAATTAAATCCACTTTAAATTTTCGTCTGCAAAACCTTTGAATTTGGACAGGTCCAAAATTTTGTAAAACAGGAAAGGGTTAAGATGTATTTCTCTACTTGTCTTATCTCAACTTGTAAAATCCTAAAATTTTCTATTAGAGTTAAAGATGCATCCCCTATCTAGCAATAAGCTAACCCCTGTTTTGTTTTTTAGTCTTTTGGTGCTTAATCTAAGGGTAAATCAATCTCTTATAAAACCTGATAAAACCCGATTTAAAGTACTTTTCATTTTCCAAAAGTTGAAGACAAATGACCAAGGTTGTGATGACTTGGCAAATGATTGAAAGAATGTTGGATTAATCAGGGCTCATAGTTGTGAATAAATATTTTTCTTTGAAATATTTAAATCATGTCAGAAACATCATTTTTTTAAATCACAGATTCAGTGTTAAAACTATTGTTTGTGACTATGAATTCATCGGTACTAGAAATAGTTTTGGGATTACTGAATATAGACATAGCCTAAAGTAGATATAGCGAGCGCATATTAACTTGAACCTGACCTTTATGCAGAATAAATTATAAGGCTCATAAATACGATTCTGAAGATACTTCGGCACGTGACAATCAAGCATGGACATTCCGTTATACTGTACAAATTACAAGTATGTGTTGACTTAGTTGTATACTTGTATGAAGCAGAGGATTCATTTTCGGAAGCAATTGTTCCTGCTTGTGTGAGACAGTGAGAGGAGATTTCATTTGATTTCGGGTCAAAAACACAAATTGCATTTAAAGAAATTTAAAAATTTGTATTTATTTGCATCTAGAGATTATTAAATAGGAAACTCAATTTTTGAATTGATTCACTAGTTCACGAAGTTGACCAAATACCGCTGTTACAATGAAAAGCATGGGCGATTACGGGTTAACAGAGCAAACACTTGCACCCCAACTTTACGATTGAATTCCGATGTTAAGTTGTGTTTTGCCGAAGGGAAACGACCGATATTCAATTTATTTAAATCGCTAAGGTTAGGTTCAGGTCAATATGCTTCCACTATACCAACAACTAGATAATTTTCCCAGCATAACTACTGTCAAGCTAGCAAATTTTTTACTATAGCTCAGGATGGGCCCAATTTTTATATTTGACCTTGACCCATAACCATGACATTGGAGCAATCTGATTTTTTTCAAATAGCATGTCTACCCATGATGGAAAACAAATGAGCCAAGTTATTTTGAAATTGGTTCATAAATGTAAGACTAAATTTCCAAAAAATTAGATACTAGACAGACTAATGGACCCACTAAGGCATCATTACCCAAGCTGCCATTGTGTCAACTATTTAACACTCATCCAAAGCAGCCTCCGCAAAATTAGTGAATAAGAATAACTCCTGCTAACTGATGAATTGCGTAAGTAAAAGATAGAAAAATATAACAGAGATTTTAAATGGTCCTACCAGTATTGGTTATTTGTATTTTTCTGTGTCTCTGCCTCATGGAGATGTTTTGTGACAGCGTGGACAATCCCTGGTCCTGATTCTTCCTCAAACTCTTGTGCAATAGACTGAAAATAGAAGTTCAATTTAGGTATATTTAGAGATATATACATATACAAGAGGGCCATAGTGGCCCTTAATCGCTCACCCGAATGAACTGTCTAAATTTTTTCAATATTCTTCTGCCTCTGTACAACCTGATGATACCTTTTTTACAATTTTCAGGTTGACTTACAAGGATTTTCTATTATTTGACTCTGTGACCTAGTTTTTTACCCCAGTTGACCCAATTTCTTACTCATCAAAAATTGCATCAATTCAATCATTCTGACGAAATTCATGTTGATTGAACAAAAAATGTGGCCTCTAGAATGCGTACAAGGTTTTTCTAAGATTTGACCCCAAGACATAGTTTTTGACCCCAGTTGACCCAATTTCAAACTCGTCGGAGATTTCATCAAGACAATTATTCTGATCAAATTTCAGGTTGATCCAGCAAAAAATGTGGCCTCTAGAGTGCATACAAGGCTTTTCTAAGATTTGACTTTGTGACCTAGTTTTTGACCCTAGTTGACCAAATTTGGAAATCGTCCGAGATTTCATAAAGACATTCATTCTGACCAAAATTCAGCTTGATTGGGCAAAAAATGTTGCTTCTAGAGTGCATACAAGGTTTTTCTAAGATTTGACCCTGTGACCTAGTTTTTGACCCAAGTTGACCCGATTTCGAACTCTTCGGAGATTTCATCAAGAAAATCATTCTGATCGAATTTCAGGTTGATTGGGCAAAAAATGTGGCCTCTAGAGTGCATACAAGGTTTTTCTTAGATTTGACCCTGTGACCTAGTTTTTGACCCCTGTTGACCCAATTAAAAACATATCAAGAATTGCATCAAGACCATCATTCGGACCAAAATTCAGGTTGATTAGGCAAAAAATGTGGCCTCTACAGTGCATACAAGGTTTTTCTGTGATATGACCCTGTGACCTAGTTTTTGACCCCAGTTGACCCAATTTCCAACTCTTTGGAGATTTTATCAAGACAATAATTCTGACCAAAATTCAGGTTGATTGGGCAAAAAATGAGGGCCTCTAGAGTGCATACAAGGTTTTTCTAAGATTTGACCCTGTGACCTAGTTTTTGACCCAAGTTGACCCAATTTCAAACTCGTTTGAGATTTCATATAGACAATCATTCTGACCAAAATTCAGGTTGATTTGGCAAAAAAATGTGGCCTTTAGAGTGCATACAAGGGTTTTCTAAGATTTGACCCCATGACCTAGTTATTGACCCCAGATGACCCAATTTCGAACTTGTCGGAGATTTCATCAATACATTCATTCTGACCAAAATTCAGGTTGATTAGGCAAAAAATGTTGCCTCTAGAGTGCATACAAGGTTTTTCTATTATTTGAACCTGTGACCTAGTTTTTTACCCCAGTTGACCCAATTTCGAACTCGTCCGAGATTTTATCAAGACAATAATTCTGACCAAAATTCAGGTTGATTGGGCAAAAAATGTGGCCTCTAGAGTGCATACAAGGTTTTTCTAAGATTTGACCTCGTGACCTAGTTTTTGACCCAATTTCGAACTCGTCCGAGATTTCATCAAGACATTCATTCTGACCAAAATTCAGGTTGATTGGGCAAAAAATGTGGCCTCTAGAGTGCATACAAGGTTTTTCTATGATTTGACCCTGTGACCTAGTTTTTGACCCCAGTTGACCCAATTTCCAACTCTTTGGAGATTTTATCAAGACAATAATTCTGACCAAAATTCAGGTTGATTGGGCAAAAAATGAGGGCCTCTAGAGTGCATACAAGGTTTTTCTAAGATTTGACCCTGTGACCTAGTTTTTGACCCAAGTTGACCCAATTTCAAACTCGTTTGAGATTTCATATAGACAATCATTCTGACCAAAATTCAGGTTGATTTGGCAAAAAAATGTGGCCTTTAGAGTGCATACAAGGGTTTTCTAAGATTTGACCCCATGACCTAGTTATTGACCCCAGATGACCCAATTTCGAACTTGTCGGAGATTTCATCAATACATTCATTCTGACCAAAATTCAGGTTGATTAGGCAAAAAATGTTGCCTCTAGAGTGCATACAAGGTTTTTCTATTATTTGAACCTGTGACCTAGTTTTTTACCCCAGTTGACCCAATTTCGAACTCGTCCGAGATTTTATCAAGACAATAATTCTGACCAAAATTCAGGTTGATTGGGCAAAAAATGTGGCCTCTAGAGTGCATACAAGGTTTTTCTAAGATTTGACCTCGTGACCTAGTTTTTGACCCAATTTCGAACTCGTCCGAGATTTCATCAAGACATTCATTCTGACCAAAATTCAGGTTGATTGGGCAAAAAATGTGGCCTCTAGAGTGCATACAAGGTTTTTCTATGATTTGACCCTGTGACCTAGTTTTTGACCCCAGTTGACCCAATTTTGAACTCATTCAAGATTTCATGAAGGCAATCATTCTGACCAAAATTCAGGTTGGTAGGGCAAAAAATGTGGCCTCTAGAGTGCATACAAGGTTTTTCTATTATTTGACCCTGTGACCTAGTTTTTGACCCCAGATGACCCAATTTCGAACTTGTCCGAGATTTCATCAAGACAATCATTCTTACCAAATTTTAAGTTGATCGGGCAAAAAATGTGGCCTCTAGAGTGCATACAAGGCATATGTTGACGACGGAGGACGCACGACGGACATCCACCTAACCACAAAAGCTCACCTTGAGCACTTGTGCTCAGGTGAGCTAATAAAACGTACTTAGTGTTTTGTATCAGAAAAATATCTAACGAGGTTGGGAGAATTGATCATTGTCGAAGCTCTGCCGAGACAATTATCAATTCTCACAACCTAGTTAGATATTTTTTCATACAATACACTTAGTTTGTATTATATTTATCTTATAACCTCTTTTTGTCTTGTTTTCGTCGATGTTTCTAACTGAAATGCAAGATAACTGCATGATATTATTGTTCTAAAAATAACTATGTGATATCATAAAAAATATCATACGGGATGTTATCATACAGGTATTTGTATAGTTATAAGATAAAATACATTGTGTATCAGGAAGGTTGTATGTTGTAACAATATCCATCACTAATTTTAAAATGAAACATTTTTGTATTGCAGTTCTGTATTGCGAAAATAATGTTCACAATTATAAAGCTTGTAAACTTGCAGTAAGACTTCTATTCTAGAAATAGAAAATTGATAGCTTAAGATAAACTCCTTTCAAACACAATTAGCAACCAGCACTCTCTCTCTCTCCCAGAATTTACTACATATATCATAATTACCATCAATAAATCCTGTGCCGATATTCTGACAGAGTAAGAGAAAGTGTCATCATCTTCATCTTCCACAAACTGGTCAGGGTTCAATGACCACAGTCTGGACTGAAATAGATATAACAAGTACCGTAATTACCCTAAAATTTTGCACATCTGAAAGATAGACAATTACTAGAGGAATCATAACATGTTCATGCATCAAAATAAGGTTAAGGGAAAAACAAACTGTGTAAACCCCTTATAAAAATGATGCTTAAGGAGCAGTTTTGATCTAGGTCTACAAATTTTGTTTTGACCTGTTTTTCAAAATACTATGGGTCAATATTGTACCAAATTATTACATTATTAGCTATTAATATGCCAACAGAGTTTACCAGCAGAAGCTTACAAAAGAGCCGTCCAGAGTCTTGGCCTGGGAGACCCGTGGGTAAGGCAACTCTGGTCTGCTAGTTGTCATTATCCCACTGCCGCCACCAATTGTAACAAAACAAGCTCATAGACAGACGTGATCCATTTAGAGAAAAGGAACCTCAACCCTAAATGGGTCGACTCTGTCTATATAGGCTACCATTAGCCATTTAACTAAGGGCAGGTATCTCTCATTTGCATATCTGCAACATTTCGGAACTCATGACCTTTAACAATGAAATCATTAGGAAACCTTTGTTAACTCTGTTAAAGTTCATTACCCCCGAAATATTGCGGAACTATTATGGGTCCACTACCTTAAGATCAATTGTGAACAAGGATTACCTGATCTTCTGTAATTTGCATATATAGTATAATGTAATATAGGATATCATTCATGGATTTCTTCACTGTTGCTTTAAACTTGCTGCTCCCTAGTAGAGAGTGGATGAACTCAAACACACTGTATACTAGATTCTCAAATCCCAACACTTCACCTGTAACAGATAGAGGAAAGATCTAGCAACATTTTTTTTAATAAATCTAAACATGGTGGGGAATCAAGTGAAACTTTATTTTTGATATTTTTTAAATAATACTATAAATACTTGACCAATCTGAAAAAGGTTTGTAGCAGAGAAGTCGTAAAAAAGCCCAAAATTAGCTGAATGAGGTAGATCTTTCAATATTCTGCTGATAAAAAGTTATTGACAACCAAGTAAATTTTTACTTGGTCATCAATAACTATTTTTATCAGCAGGTTTTTAAAAGATCTGTCATACCATGCAAATTCCTGACATTTTTCAACCCTGTCTTCTTCTAACTGAATTTAAATTGGTCACATAATTGTCGACACATTTCTGAAATTGTTGTGTAATGTGATTCTCTGCCGTGTTAAAAACAACATAAAATTTCAAACTGATCTGACCTGAGATTAAAGTAAACAAGTCCCTACAAAGCATTTTTTTCCTATGACCAATAACATTCCAAATTTCTTAAGTTTTCTCAGAAGATGTTGATGCATACAGAGAGGAATTAAGACATATCCATTTCAATCAGTTTCTTTTTTTAAAATTTGTAACATAGTCTTTTTAGGATGGCAAAAATTATTTCACTAGCAATAGCTGCTTAGCTTTAATCAGGACATTTAAAGGTTTTTGACAATTTGTGAACACCCTCAAGCAATGGTCATTCAACATTGACTAATGATGATTTCTGAAAGGATTTATGAAGATTTAAGCAAGTAGTTGTTTGGGGTTTGTTTTTCTCTAAAAAATGCAACAAAAATTTAAATGAACATGAAACAATATTGAAAGGTACAAAAAAATATTGGCACCAACCGTTCAAATTATTTCAACATTGCACATAAAAATATCATGAAATTCAAATTAAATAAAATAATATCTTGTTACCTATTACCAATTAATACATAACTTTTACATTCTATAGTGGAAGTGATCAGCATGTTATGAAATTAAATCCAGGTGTATATCACACCGTCTTTTTCTTGTTTGAATAGGGTTAATAATATTTAAGTCATATCCCAGGGCTGGATTGCCTTATCATTGGTTCCCATTATATCAGAATTTCTAACACCAGAACTAGTACCTCTATCAAGGCTCCAGGTATAAAACCTATTAACCCTTTCCTGTTTTACAAAATTTTGGACAAGTCCAAATTCAAAGGTTTTGCAGACGAAAATTTTAAGTGGATTTAATTCGAAAAATAACCATTCAGTAGGGTAGAAAATAGTGTGGAAAAAGAAGAAATTGCTTGTCAGAAGCAATTTCGTCTTTTTTCACAATGTTTTCTCCATCATAAAATCACAGACACGTAAAATGCAGGGATTAAACAGCAAGGGTTAACTCATGACTGCCAGTTTGATACGCTTTTGATTGGTTTTTGGCTGTGGTTTCAATAATCTTTAAAAGATGTTAGATGATTTATTGTTTGGTAACAGGTAACACAATAATTTATATGCTTTACCTTCAGAAGAATCTATGTAGGATATAATAACAAGGTTATACAAGAGGGCCATAGTGGCCCTTAGTCGCTCACCTGAATTAACAATCTAAAAAATATTCAAGGTATTTCTAAGATTTAACCCAATGACCTAGTTTTTTACCCCACATGACCCAATTTCGAACTTGTCCAAGATTTCATCAAGATAATCATTCTGACCAATTTTCAGAATGATTGGGCTAAAAATATGGCCTCTAGAGAGTCCACAAGGTTTATCTAAGATTTGACCCTGTGACCTAGTTTTTGACCCCACTTGACCCAATTTCGAACTTGTCCAAGATTTCATCAAGATAATCATTCTGACCAATTTTCAGAATGATTGGGCTAAACATATGGCCTCTTTAGTGTCCAAAATGTTTATCTAAGATTTGACCCCGTGACCTAGCTTTTGACCCCCACTTGACCCAATTTCAAACTTGTCCAAGATTTCATTAAGATAATCATTCTGACCAATTTTCAGGATGATTGGGCTTAAAATATGGCCTTTAGAGTGTCCACAAGGTATTTCTAAGATTTGACCCCGTGACCTAGTTTTTGACCCCACTTGACCCAGTTTCGAACTTGTCCAAGATTTAATCAATATAATCATTCTGACGAATTTACAGGATGATTGGGCTAAAAATATGGCCTCTAGAGTGTCCACAAGGTTTTTCTAAGATTTGACCCTGTGTCCTAGTTTTTGACCCCACATGACCAACTTTCGAACTTGTCCAAGATTTAATCAAGATCATTATTCTGACCAATTTTCAGGATGATTGGGCTTAAAATATGGCCTTCAGAGTGTCCACAAGGATTTTCTAAGATTTGACCCTGTGACCTAGTTTTTGACCCCACTTGACCCAATTTCGAACTTGTCCAAGATTTCATTAAGATAATCATTCTGACTAATTTTCAGGATGATTGGGCTTAAAATATGGCCTCTAGAGTGTCCACAAGGTATTTCTAAGATTTGACCCCGTGACCTAGTTTTTGACCCCACTTGACCCAATTTCGTACTTGTCCAAGATTTTATCAAGATAATCATTCTTACCAATTTTCAGGTTGATTGGGCTTAAAATATGGCCTCTAGAGAGTCCACAAGGTTTATCTAAGATTTGACCCTGTGACCTAGTTTTTGACCCCACTTGACCCAATTTCGAACTTGTCCAAGATTTCATCAAGATAATCATTCTGACCAATTTTCAGAATGATTGGGCTAAAAATATGGCCTCTAGAGTGTCCACAAGGTTTTTCTTAGATTTGACCCTGTGACCTAGTTTTTGACCCCACTTGACCCATTTTCGAACTTGTCCAAGATTTCATCAAGATATTAATTCTGACCAATTTTCAGAATGATTGGGCTAAAAATATGGCCTCTAGAGTGTCCACAAAGTATTTTTAAGATTTGACCCTGTGACCTAGTTTTTGACCCCACTTGACCCAATTTCGAACTTGTCCAAGATTTCATCAAGATAATCATTCTGACCAATTTTCAGGTTGATTGTGCTAAAAATATGGCCTCTAGAGTGTCCACAAGGTAAATGTTGACGACGCACGAAGGACGACGCACGACGGACATCAAGTAACCCCAAAAGCTCACCTTGAGCACTTCGTGCTCAGGTGAGCTAAAAATGTGAAGGTAACCTTTTGTTTTTTAATTACGAGTATAAAAAACAAAAGGTTTACATGAGCTTTCCACTACTACCATTTATGATTATAATTAAGTTACTCGTAGTGTGGATTGTACTTTTGATCAATCTGTCAGGGGATGTACACCCGAATCCTGGCCCCTCCTTTCGTGAAGGACTATCCTCGACCTGTTCATCTGATATTTATAATTTTCTTAATTACCCAAATCATCTTTCAACGGTTCACTATAATGTTCAAAGCATTAGAAATAAGGTTGACATTTTGCATACAGAATTTTCCCAGTTCGATGTAATTTCATTCTCCGAAACATGGCTAAATAAAGATTTCCCGCTGACAAACCTCCACTTTTCCTCCTTCCATTGCCCAGAACGGAAAGATCGCGACATTGATTCTTATGGTGGAGTTATCGTCTATGTAAAAAGTAGCCTATCATATGTAAGAAGGCGTGACCTTGAAATAGATGGCTTAGAATGTATATGGTTACATATTAAGTTGGTCAATAATAAGAATTTACTGTATGGTGTGTTCTATCGACCACCAAATTCACCTACGGCATGTTATACTTTAATTGAAAATTCTTTCAGCCTTGCAGCTGACACTAATATTCAGGATATCATAATAACAGGCGATTTTAATTGGAATCAAAGGAATCCAACTTATCTTAATAAAATTAACTCCCTTTGTACACAGTTCAATCTTTTTCAGTGCATTAGTGAACCGACCCACTTTACAGAAAACTCTTCATCGATAATTGACCTCCTGCTTGTATCTAATAAGTCATCTATTCTTGCAACAGGCGTCGGTGAACCTTGTCTTGAAAATAACGTGCGTTATCACTGTCCTATATTTGGTTTTTTTAATTTCCTTAAACCTAAATGTAAATCAATTAAAAGATCTCTTTGGAAGTACGATGATGGTGATTTTAATGCATTTAGGGCAGCGCTTTCCAATTTTGACTGGAATAGCATAAAAAACGATGATATTGATGTCTATTCAAATAACTTTACTAAAATTCTTATGGAAAAGGCTGCCATGTTCATACCGAATAAAACTGTAACAGTAAAACCATTTGAGCCGCCTTGGATAACGTCTGAAATTAAGCTAAGAATTAGACAAAGAAAAAGAATGTACAGAAAAGCTAGGCAAACTAATAGTGAACATCATTGGAAGAAGTTCAAAGCTTTTAGAAATGAAATTATCGATCTAATTCGCCTGAGGAAAAAAGAACATTTTGAAGAACTTGCATTGAAACTCAACTCCCGTATGTTAACTTCTCGCGATTGGTGGAAGACTATTAAACAATTTATGCAGCCGTCGAAGGCAAACAATTCTGAAATACCACCTCTGCTTGACGAAATTAATGATACTCTGATATCAGACGAAACAGATAAAGCAAATTTATTAAATCATTTCTTTGTGAGCCAGTCATGTATTGACGATAACTGTCATACAGCACCATGTGTACAACACAAGACAAACGAGACCGGACTAGATATTCCTGAAGTAATACCGGACGAAGTTTTCAAAATTTTGAAAGAGTTAGACGTAGGAAAAGCATCTGGTCCGGACGGAATAAATAATAGAATACTATTAGAAGGGGCGCTTCCTCTTGCTAAACCTCTCTGTGATATTTTCAATAATTCTTTAAGATTAGGAAAATTGCCTTCGTCATGGAAATTCTCAAATGTTTGTCCAATTTTTAAAAGTGGAGATCCGTCTATCCCCTCAAACTATAGACCAGTCTCCCTTCTGAACACTATTGAGAAAGTTTTTGAAAAAATAGTCTATAACCATGTTTTCTCTTATCTTTTACAAAACGATTTCTTCACGCCCTTTCAATCAGGTTTCTTACCGGGAGATTCTACTGTGAACCAAACCGTTTCTATTTATAATAGCATTTGTCAAGCTTTAGACAAAGGTCATGAGTTCCGCATGATATTTTTTGACAATGGCAAAGCCTTCGACAAAGTTTGGCACAGAGGCTTGTTATTTAAATTAAACCGCGCAGGAGTAAATGGCAAACTTTTTGATTGGTTTAAGGACTACTTATCAGAACGATATCAAAGGGTTGTTTTAAACGGAAGCGTATCTGACAAATGCATATTAAAGGCTGGAGTGCCGCAAGGATCGATACTAGGTCCGTTGTTATTTTTAATATATATAAACGACATCGTTGACAACTTAGATACAAATGTAAAATTATTCGCAGATGATACTAGTTTATCATTAGAAATTGAAAACCCTTATACCTGCGGGGCAAAATTACAATCTGATATTGACAAAATAAATGATTGGGCGAAAACGTGGATAGTTAAATTCAACCCTCTTAAATCAGAATCACTAATAATAAGTCGAAAAAATAACAAACCAGCTCATCCCGACTTATACATGGATAATACGAAAATACCAATAGTACAAAACCACAAACATCTTGGAATTTTTATTGCTAATGATGGTTCCTGGGACTGCCATATAAAACATACAGTTGAAAAGGCCTGGAAAAGATTGAACACTATGCGAACCCTCAAAATGTGTTTGGATAGAAAAACCCTACAGACAATTTATTTTTCATTTATACGTCCATTAATGGAATACGCTGATGTAGTATGGGACAACTGTCCAAACCACCTTAAAGACCAACTTGATAAAATACAAAGAGAAGCATCCAGGATCGTATCAGGTTGCACTAAATTAGTTTCAATAGATGATCTGGATACAGAGATAGGTTGGGAATCTCTTCATGAAAGGAGGCGGAAACATAGGCTTATCTTATATTTTAAAATGGTCAAAGGATTAAGTCCTAGATACCTGTGTCAATTGGTCCCTCAACTTGTTGAATCCTCTTCCTCGTATAATCTTCGCGGATCGAACAATTATAGAATCCCTTCGTGCAGAACAGAGCTTTTTAAAAGATCGTTTCTACCATCTACCACTGACGAATGGAACAACTTACCAATAGAAATAAGGAACCAAGATTCACTTTCACTCTTCAAAAACTTTTTAAATAGGAATAAACCTAACCCCAAAGGGCTGTACTTTATTGGAGAAAGGAAGCTTCAGGTCATCCACACAAGAATTCGAAATAAATGTAGTTCTCTTAACCACCACTTATTCAATAAAAACATTGTTGATTCCCCTCTGTGTAATTGTGGAGAAACCGAAACAAGTGAACATTTCTTCTTTAAATGTAATAATTATACCGCGATTAGGAACACTCTTTTTCACAATCTTTCTAATATAACTGAAATTAACATAGATACTCTTCTATTTGGCAAGGAAGATCTAAACTATCATGACAACGAAAAGGTCTTTTTGGAAGCCCAACGATATATAAAAGATAGCAAACGATTTCAAGTTTAATTGCTATAGAAACGAGTAAATTTTAGCAATCAAACACTAGCACTGAATATTTTATTAGAAAATCATGTTTAAGGCACTCGGTAAACACCCTTATTGTTTGTTTATTGCATCTCTCTTCATTTTAAGCATTTTTTAACACCAAAAGGTTATTTTTCCAAGATTTTCTCACTGAAGTAATCAAAATCTTTAAATGTCGTACATCTTTTGAATATGTTAAAGGAGAAGAACAATATAAGCTCTGCTTGCGTTCTCATCCTTTTTGCATAAAATTAATTAGTAATTGTAAACTGTATTGAAAATGTATTAATTTGTGCAAATAAAATATGTTTAAACCAAAGATACCGTCATAAACCCTTTGTAGTTGATAATCATTGGAATTGTATCACAAAGACAATTCCAACAAGAGATATTAGTAAAACATTTATGCACCCCCTTAAGAGCAGGTCGATGGCATATTCTTTGTCAATCAACAAAGGGCAATAATTATAACTAAAAAAATATGATGAGTCAAATCATGGTTCTATTTATGCTCTGGGCATGAAAGTATGACAGACACACCAACCAATTTACAATACGCCAAGGGCAAAGCAATATACCCCCTCTTCTTCAAAGGGGGGCATAATGAATACCAACAACATATGGTTTTATTGGCTTTGATATTGCACATATCCAATAGACTTACTATGACTTTCTATGTACAGTGAAAAATGAATTATGAATTTATTCCAACCATCTTTTCAATTCACAACCAATCAGCTTTCTGTGTGTGTCTTTCTGGTTTTTGATAGAAAGTTTCAGTAAAATATTGTTAAGAAATTTGACTATACAACTTCATCTAGAAAGGGAAAAAGTAAATGCTTGAAATGTTTGATTGCCGATTCAAAAGCCAAGTTTGGCAGACCATTTTGTTTCATTGTTTCATACTCCTTTTGCAGCTTTTTCAAAACTTGCATGCAACAAACAGTGATTTGTAAAATCAGTAGTAAAACCATTGTTTAAGTTAAAATTTCCTCACATTTGATGTTGATAAATAACCTTGACCTTAAATGATGACCTTAAAGTTGGTACCAACAGAACTGTCTTGTCACAAGTATTACACATGCCAATATGAAGCCACTGACCCAACAAACATGAAACTATTATTTCAAATAGACATGGTCCAGCAGAGGTAAATCTGTTTAAAGTTGAATATCCTTTCAACATTCTAGATAAGAAGATATAAATTTGGAACCTGATCAGCTGAACTGGTTCCTAGATATCTCCTTTATCTATTACAATAAATATTAATTAAACTATTTTGTGTTTTCATTGGTTCTGAAATATTTTGAAAGTCTGCTTGTCCACTGACAAGTTACAATCACAAACTGACTTGTCCGTATCTAAAACCTACTTGTCCGCTGAAGTCTGCAAATTATTTACAACAAAATTGATGTTGCTAAATAACTTAAAGAATCCTAGAAACAGACTTACTGTTGTCATGGGATTACATGGAATATCAAAAAACGGCTAACTTTTTGGGAAAATATTTTTCTCTAGAGATTCTTTCACTTGTCTACGGACAACCTAGCCATGAAAATCTGCTTGTCCGTGCAGCTTAATGAACAAGTCAGACAAATCCGGCAGCTTATTTCAGAACCACTGCTGTATTTAGAAGTTCACTTACCATCGGAATCCACTGCATTATCAGCATCTTCTATGTTGTTTACTACAGTACTTATATAACTGGGTACAGTTAAGGAAGATTGAAATTAATCACTCTATTTAATTATGAAAATTCTTCCTAAAAGGAGCCTAAGTGTTGATTATTATTTAAGGTAGTGGATACGTAACATTTTGGAACTTATGGTCATTTCACAATGATGACCAAGGTTTCCTAATGAAAATCATAAGGAAACCTCAGTTAACACTATTAAAGTTCAATATTTCCGAAATATTGCAAAACTATTACGGGTCTATTACCTTAAATTACAAACATTACTTGTGAAGTTGCTATATACAGAGAATATCTACCTGCATCTGACACTCTTGTATATGGTGCTGAATAGAGAACAAAAATTCAGAGTAGATAATTAAAAGGGCTAGATTCTTACAAAATAGAGCTCTCTTCCTTTGGTTGTTCTCCTGATGGTCAATTTCAAGGAGTTAGAACAAGACTATTGTAAGTGCCCATATATTTATAGGCACTTATGATAGCGTTGCACTGTCCCCTCTATTTATTATCAAGTGTTTAAACTCTTATCCTTCTGAATTTAAATTTTCTTTTAAATTAATTGCCAATTTCCGTACATTTCAATGATTCAGGCTAAAGGTTTCTCTCAATGATTAAATGGAAGGTAGGCAGTGTAGACAAAGACCAATTTGCATGGTTGTGAATGCTGATCTTGGTCTCTATTGCCAGCCATAGGTTTCTTTTAGGGTTTTAGTGGGGTTTTAAATGGGCTCCAAAGGACTCAACAATTACGAAATAAGGGGTCCTTTCTAAATGCTTGGGAGTCACAGCTTAAGATAAAGTCTTTTTTTTTCGGCATTAATTTGGGTTTTTGTGAATCTACAGCTATTTCCTGGTTAAAAGTGAAGAAAGTGTTGGATATATATGAATATCTGGGGCTCAACTTCAGAAAAGAATTTAAGGCTGTTTTAAAACAGTCTTCAAATCTTTTCTAAAATTAATCCCCAGAGAGTCCAAGAGATTCACACCAGGGCCCGAGGTCATAAAACTTTTCTCAGACTCAACTGAGAGTTTTCCCAAATTTTAAATAATGTATTTACATAAAAGACAATTATGTTAATAAATAAAAATGACTATTAAAACAGAATAAGGGCTTTTATCTAAAAATTTTGAATTGAGAATGAGAAAAGTTTAATAACCTCAGGCCCAGACAGTTTTGAGAGTCAAGGCTACTTATTTGTGTGTTTCAGACTCGCAAAACCTGCATCCCTTAAAACCCTGTGTGTACTGGCATATACCGTGAACAGTAAGAGAAGGGTCAGGTAAGGTTCTTTGTTAAACCAGCAATATCACCAAATATTTCTTCAGGGGTGTGGAAATACAGAATTTCACAGAATTTCTCCATTTGTCCCTGGACAAGTAAAAATGATTTTCCACTTGTCCAGGATGAAAATGAACTTGTCCTCAAAAAAGAAAATCAATCAAAATTGATTGTTATGCATGTATGAATGTAAAATGTATAATGGTTTTTCCTGTGTCTATTTTTAGAATTAGTCTGGGAAATTTCCAATCCCTTGACACTGTTAGGTAAACATGTCTGTAGAATATTTTAGATCTTTCTAGAAAGGACTTTTAGAAAGTGATTCAGACTCTAGAGTCTTCTACTGTTCTATGCTATTCTAGATTGTTCTATAGTATTATATAAAGGGCTTCCTACAGCATTCTTGGTTCACTTGATTTAGAAAAATGGTAACATTTAGTAGTACTGTGTTAAACTAAAAGGGGATTTCTCGTTATCTTAATAGTGTGTTTAAAAGTGTGTTTAATTTTAAATTCGGATATTATTGGACTTATTATTTGTGGCCCAGGAACTTAATTCAATTGGATCTAAAATTAAAAACCTTAGGATTAAACATTCAAGGTATTGTAATTTTTTTTGTATTAATTTCATATTGTCAATAATTCTGGTATTATTGTCAATAAATATTGTTAATTGTAAAGTTTGTTGCTGGCTTCTTTATTCTTGTTACATTTGCATGTAACATGAGAAAACATTGTTTTTGAAAGAAGAAATGCTGGACAACAGCATTTTCTTCATCAAAAACAATGTTTTCTACCCTTTGATAAGATCATTTAGATTATCAATCCTTATTATCTGATTAGTTCCATTCTGATATTTGTCCTGGTATTTACTTGTCCATGGACAAGTGGCACAGAAAAAAGAACTTGCTCACAGGTAGAAAAACCTGTGTCGGAAAAGTTAGGCATGGAAATTCCACACCCCTGTTTTTAACAACAAGTCAATGAAAACCTTGAAAATACCTTGAGTTATCTCTAAAATAAGACAGACAGCTTATACTATAATGTAGCAGGATCATCTATTGAACAAAAACATATGATTTATTTTGACAAAATGTCCCCTTTATAGAGATTAAAGATCTATTAAAATCTAAAATATTTTCAAAAGGGTACAAGTCTGAACTTTGTGTAAATATATTCCATACTGGAGGCAGAATTTGGTCCATGTAGGGAGACATAAATTTGGGAAAGCTTCGTACTAATGTGGTGACTGCCTGAAATTACAGAAGAAATGAATATTACTGAATATTTATGATAGGCAGATTAATCAAATATAATCGATAATCAGTTGGTTTGGGCTTCTTATTGTGATAATCGACTAAGAAATTTCATAATCAATTAATCAGATCCTACACATAAATGAAAGCTATTATAAATTGTTTTGACATCAGTTTTATGGTTCAGTGTGAAACAGTTGTAACTGCCTATATGCTTATAGGCAGGTTCAACTGTTTCACGCTGAGCCATGGGGTTGGTAGAAAAATCTGTAGAAGGAGTCTTTAAGTCATGAGTTTAAACTTAACATTCAATTTCTAATTTTCAAAGGATGAGGAGTGCTGTATTAAAATCTAACATTACGATTGTACACTCTATCATTAGTCGATTTACTCTTCCGACTCAAAAAAACCCCACATGGTACTTTCTCTACCCCCATATGCTCTACCCCTGACTGTGCAACACTCTACCCCTTCCCCACGTTGCTTTGGGCCTGATGGCTCAACCTGGTTAAGAAAAAGGATTTTGAAGATGTCTAATTTAATTAAAGTCCTATGAGTCAATGAGACGATTCTATTGAGTTTTAACGACCTAGAATTATTTAGAATTCAGCAATTATTTGCATAGTCAATCAAAAAGTATGTTTCTTATTTGCAGACAAAACATGTATTAGGCAGCAATTTTGTTCAACGACTGCTTTTTGGTGGTCCCCTTAGTGTTAACTTAAAACAAGTTTTACTGTAAAGAATACCTTCATGATTTCTAATTTTAGTCCACTATCAGAAGACACTCCATCTGGTACAACAAGTGCCTGAACAAAAGCCTGTGTGAACTGTGGAATAACTGGAAATAACAGTTGTTTGGCAAGACCCTGAAGCGACAGAAATAAATATATCTATCCATCCCTTTTTTTTTTCAAAGCTCTGGTTACAAAAATTATGAAAACAAGAGATGTTTGTAAAACATTTATACCCCCAAAAGAGCTGGTCTATGGCATATTATTTATCAATTAACAAAGGGCAATAACTCAAAAAATATGATGAGTAGAGTCATGGATTCTGTACACTGCCTTTCTCCTCAATTAGATCTATCCACCTGTGAAGTTTCATGATTCTAGCTTCCATACTTTTTGAGAAATGCTCGGAAAAAAGGGTCTATGGTCTAAAGGACTGACCGACTGACTGACAAGTGTAAAGCAATTTACCACCTCTTCTTCGAAGAGGGACATAAAAATATTACAAATATCATTTGAGCCTGTGCGTGACATTTCCAACAATTTGACATATGCGTGAGGTTCATACATTTTGATGCCATGACAATTACTTAGTGTAAATAGAGGCTTGCCTAAAGGTCTACATAAACTTTAAGGCCTTTTCTATCTACAAATTGCATAGTGAAGACTTTGGCCAGTCTGTGCACTGTGCGGGTGCACAGACTGGCCCGAGTATTTGCTTTGCGCACACTTAATATTGTTGGAAATCACACGCACAGGCTCATTTCTTCTTGCCAAACATTAATGAGAAATGCCAGGGTGGGGCATAACTACTGTAAATGCCTAGAATAACTTGGGCTGGTATTAATTCTTAAAAGTTTGTCATTTGATGATTACATTCAAACCATTCCTATAGAATCCCTCTTCTTGGTTTTGTTTTGTTTGTATGGGATTTAATGCCATTTTTAACAATCTTTCAGTCATATTCCAGACGCTGGAGCACCTAAAAATTGATTCACAGTATTTCTCATGTAAGCACTACCTTACATCTTTTCCTAGCCTCCAGCTGCTATCCAACTTAGATCTACTTTTTTAAACCCATTTGTAGTAGACAGAAAGGCAGAATGGATGAGTGCTGCTGGTTGCACAGGCTTGGAAAAAATTGAGGAAAATGAAGAAATGGCTTGTCACAAGCAATTTCTTCATCATTCATAATATTGTTTTTCCACAGGACAAAGATTTCTTAACCCTTGTCATGCTGAATAAAAATCTGAACAAAAATGAATTACAATCAAATGACTAAAAGCACTGGCAGTTCCAATTGTGAGAAAGTAATTATTTTGGAAATACAAATTTTAAACTTTCCTTGTTTAGGAAGGAATTGATTGATTGAATGGAGTTTTACGCCGCATTCAACAATTTTTCTGTTATATTTCGACAGCTGGAGCACCTAACAATGGATTCCTGGTACTTCTCTCACCATTGCTACCATCACATCCTTTCCTAGCCCCCAGCTGTTATTTCATATAGGTCTACAATTATCAACCCATGGGTGAGAAACAAATAGTCGGAAAGAATGAGTGCCGCCATCAGGTTGTTTAAAAGGGAAAATCAGGTGGTATTGACTTAGATCAGACTTCACATGTTTGCATGCTGATCCTTGTCTATGCCTCCTGCCTAAGCTGGAATATTCTGGGCTCCATATGACAAGGGTTAAAAAGTTTCATCGACATAAGATTGTCAACTACAACTACTTTTCATTTGGGTGATATACATCAAATCTGAAGACAAATTCCATAAACAACAATGTAAAGAGTGGTAACAAATTTACCCGTTTTAATTCTGACATAGTTGCAATCATACCAGCACAAATGTTGAATATACTGATGGCTCGAGTTCTAGTTCTGACACCAAATACCTGGAAATGTAATGAAAATTGTTGTTTTCAAAGATAATAAGCATATACTACCCATAATACAAATTTCAAATACAAAAACAAAATAGTAGTTTTCAAAGCTTATCAATACTGAAAACTGGTATCTAAAAATAATCAATAAATGGAACAGTCTTGTTCAAAGATAGCTATCTTCTATTACTTGGTTTAAAGCTATTTATTTTACATCGATTGGGAAACAAGTTCTTACAACTTAAATTAATCCCTCTGGATTCTGCTTCCTTGAAAATTCACCAGTACTCATGCTGAATGTGTAGGCCAATTAAAAAAACAAGATCGAAAGCCGCTCCCGAACTCGGGACCTTTGGATGAAGAGGCGGATGCTCTACCTCTAGACAACAGACTCTACACTTCAGTAACTGTTGCCAGGTTGTACGCCAAAAGCCAAATAATGAGTTATTAAAAGCAAGTTTATAATTCAAAATCATGGTTTTGATATTAATAACATTTTTTTCGAACGCTTTGGTATTTGCTAGTGATTTACTTAATGTTGTATATTTGAATATTTATGTTATATTGCTTAATTGTTTAATTCATGACCTCATGTTTTAGTTGTATTTACTTAAAGTATAAACAATTTCTATTGTTAGCTCTTGTTATATAAATATTTTGTACAATTACATGATGTACTATAAATATTTTGTACATTTAACACATGTATATTTGTATATTTATATTGTGTTGTATATTTTGTACATTAACCTAATATTCCATAAACATTTTGTACATTTACCTCATAATGTATATTTTGTAAATAAACCTCATGTTGTATATTTTATAACATTTACCTCATGTTGTATAAAAATTTTGTACATTTAGCTCATGTTGTAAAACTATTTTGTACATTTACCTCATGTTGTATAATTTTTTGAACATTTACCTCATGTTGTATACATTTTGTACCTCATATTGCATAAATATTTGCACATTAACCTCATGTTGTATAAATATTTTGGACATTTTTTCTCATGCTGTAAAAGAATTTTGTTCATATTCCTCATTTTGTATAAATAATTAATAATTTTACCTCATGTTGTATAAGTATTTTATACATTTACCTCATGTTGTATAAATATTTTGTACATTTCAGGTAAAATGACAGGCGCCACATGAACCATCTGTGTATCTGTAACATCTTGGGTAAACTCTGCAATAACAAGAACATGTTTTAACCCTTGTCATGCTGAACCCGGAATATTCCTGCTTTGACAGGAGCTATAGACAAATATCAGCCTGCACATATGTGCATACTGATGTTAGTCTACACCACCTGTTTCTTACTTTCAAACCAGAATTGTCAATAGATTAACTTTTTCAAATAACAAGAGAACCTGAGGGCCCTAAATCGCTCACCTGATATTTCAAGTAAATTATCATTAAGACTCCTTTTCCTGTGATATGGCATGAACCTTCCCATTTTCAAAAGAGTTCATTCTTGTGACCTGGCAAACATTTTGATCAAGTTTCATGAAGATTGGACCATATTTGTGGCATCTGGAGCTCTTACGAGAAAATTGTCATTAAGGCCCCTTTTCCCATAAAATGGCACGGATACTTCCCATTTTCAAAAAGAGTTCATCCTCATGACCTAACAAAAATTCTAACAAAATTTCATGATGATTGGACCATATTTGTGGACTCTGGAGTGTAAACAAGAAAATTGTCATTTAGGCCCCTTTTCCTGTGATATGGCATAGATCAGTCCCTTTTTAAATAGTATTCATCCTTGTAACCTAACAAACATTCTGACCAAGTTTCATGAAGATTGGACCATATTTGTGGCTTCTAGAGTGAAAACAAGAAAATTGTAATGAAGGCCCCTTTTCCTGTGATATGGCACTGATCCTTTCCATTTTAGCAATTTTTACAAGGGACCACCCAGGGAATACTTCTGCCAAATTTGGTTGATTTTGACTCATTAGTTTAGGAGGAGATGTAGTTTAAAGAAATTGTTGACAAAATTGTCATTAAGGCCCCTTTTTCTGTGATATAGCTCGGATCCTTCCCATTTTCAAAAGAGTCCATCCTCATGACCTAACAAACATTCTGACTAAGTTTCATGAAGATTGGACCATATTTGTGGCTTCTACAGTGTAAAAAGAAAATTGTCATTAAGGCCCCTTTTCCTGTGATATGGCACTGATCCTTTCCATTTGGGCAATTTTTACAAGGGACCACCCAAGGAATATTTCTGCCAAGTTTGGTTGATTTTCACTCATAAGTTTAGGAGTAGATGTCATTTAAAGAAATTGTTGACAAAATTGTTATGAAGGCCCCTTTTCCTGTGATATGGCACTGATCCTTTCCATTTGAGCAATTTTTACAAGGGACCACCCAAGGAATATTTCTGCCAAGTTTGGTTGATTTTCACTCATAAGTTTAGGAGTAGATGTCATTTAACCCTTTCCTGTTTTACAAAATTTTGGACCTGTCCAAATTCAAAGGTTTTGCAGAAGAAAATTTAAAGTGGATTTAATTTGAAAAACAAGAGGGCCATAGTGGCCCTAAATCGCTCACCTGAGTTAACTGTCTGTTACTATTTGGAGAAGGGCTTTGGTTTAATGACAGGGCAGTAACAACAAATATCACAAATTTGAACTTGTCCGAGATTTCATCAAGATAATCATTCTGACCAATTTTCAGGTTGATTGGGCTAAAAATATGGCCCTTAGAGTGTCCACATGGTTTTTTTTCTAGATTTGAGCCAGTGACCTAGTTTTTGACCCCACTTGACCCAAATTCAAACTTGTCCGAGATTTCATAAAAAGAATCATTCTGACTAATTTTCAGGTTGATTGGGCTAAAAATATGGCCTCTAAAGTGTCCACAATGTTTTTCTAAAGATTTGACTCTGTGACCTAGTTTTTGTCCCCACTTGACCCTAATTGGAACTTGTCCGAGATTTTGGTATGATAATCATTCTGACCAATTTTCAGGTTGATTGGGCTGAAAATATAGGCTCTAGATTGACCATAAGATTTTTCTAAGATTTGAATCTGTGACCTAGTTTTTGACCCTACTTGACCCAAACTGTTATTTGTCTGTGATTTCATCAAGATAATCATTCTGACCAATTTTCAGGTTGATTAAGCTAAAGATATTGCCTCTGGAGTGGCCACATGGTTTTTCTAAGATTTGACTGCGTGACCTAGTTTTTGACTCCACTTGACCAAAATTCGAACTTGTCCGAGATTTCATCAAGATACTCATTCTGGCCAATTTTAAGGTTGATTGGGCTAAAGATATAGCCTCTAGAGTGTCCACATGGTTTTTCTGAGATTTGACCATGTGACCTAGCTTTTGACCCCACTTGACCCAAATTCAAACTTTTCCGAGATATCATCAAGATAATCATTCTGACAAATTTTAAGGTTGATTGGGCTAGCAATATGGCTTCTAGAGTGCATACAAGATTTTTATGAGATTTGACCCCGTGACCTAGTTTTTGACCCCAGTTGACCCAATTTCGAACTCGTCCAAGATTTTATCAAGACAATCATTCTGATCAAAATTCAGGTTGATCTGGCAAAAAAAGTGGCCTCTAGAGTGCATACAAGGTTTTTCTTAGATTTGACCCCGTGACCTAGTTTTTGACCCCAGTTGACCAAATTTCCAACTCGTCTGAGATTTCATCAAGACAATCATTCTGACCAAAATTCAGGTTAATTGGGCAAAACATGTGGCCTCTAGAGTGCATACAAGGTTTTTCTAAGATTTGACACCGTGACCTAGTTTTTGACCCCAGTCGACCCAATTTCCAACTTGTCCGAGATTTCATCAAGGCAATCATTCTGACCAAAATTCAGGTTGATTGGGCAAAAAAGGTGGCCTCTAGAGTGCATTCAAGGTTTTTCTTAGATTTGACCCTGTGACCTAGTTTTTGACCCCAGTTGACCCAATTTCAAACTCGTCTGAGATTTTATCAAGACAAACATTTTGACAAAATTTCAGGTTGATAAGGAAAAAAATGTGGCTTCTAGACTGCATACAAGGTTTTTCTTAGAGATGACCCCATGACCTAGTTTTTGACCCCAGTTGACCCAATTTCAAAACTAGCCCGACGTTTCATAAAGACAATCATTCTGACCAAGATTCAGGTTGATTTGGCAATAAACGTGGCCGATAGAGTGCCTACAAGGTTTTTCTTAGATTTGACCCTGTGACCTAGTTTTTGACCCCAGTTGACCCAATTTCGAACTTGTCCGAGATATAATCAAGACAATCATTCTGACCAAAATTCAGGTTGATTGGAAAAAAAATGTGGCCTCTAGAGTGCATACAGGGTTTTTCTAAGATTTGACCCTGTGACCTAGTTTTTGACCCCAGTTGACCCAATTTCGAACTCGTCCGAGATTTCATCAAGACAATCATTCTGACCAAAATTCAGGTTGATTGGACAAAAAATGTGGCCTCTAGAGTGCATACAAGGTTTTTCTAAGATTTGACCCTGTGTCCTAGTTTTTGACCCCAGTTAACCCAATTTCGATCTCGTTCGAGATTTCATCAAAACAATCATTCTGACCAAAATTCAGGTTGATCGGGCAAAAAATGTGGCCTCTAGAGTGCATACAAGGCAAATGTTGCCGACGGACGACGGACGTCGCACGACGGACGACGGACATCCACCTAACCACAATAGCTCACCTTGAGCACTTCGTGCTCAGGTGAGCTAATAATCACTGAGAAGGGTAGAAAATAGTGTGGAAAAAGAAGAAATTGCTTGTCAGAATCAATTTCTTCTTTTTTCACAATGTTTTCTCAATAATAAAATCACAGGCACGTAAAAACCAGGGATTAAACAGCAAAGGGTTAAAGAAATTGTTGACAAAATTGTCATTAAGGCCCCTTTTCCCATAAAATGGCACGGATACTTCCCATTTTCAAAAGAGTTCATCCTCATGACCTAACGAAAATTCTGACAAAATTTCATGATGATTGGACCATATTTGTGGACTCTGGAGAGTAAACAAGAAATTTTGTTATCAAGGCCCCTTTTCCCGTGATATGGCATGGATCCTTTCTATTTGAGCAATTTTTACAAGGGACCACCCAAGGAATATTTCTGCCAAGTTTGGTTGATTTTGACCCATAAGTTTAGGAGGAGATGTCGTTTGAAGAAAAAGTTGACGCCGTGACGGACAGATGGACACCAGGCATTGATCGATCACAATAGCTGCCTTGAGCACTTTGTACTCATACGAGCTTAAAATTGACCTTCAATTGGTACTTTCAGTGCTTTTTGTCCTTTGATTTTGATGAAATTTTAGCCAAAATTTTTTCAGCATGACAAGGGTTAAATTGACCTAGGTCGCAGAGGAAAATATCCTGTTGAATAGTTTTGATATTACACTACTGGAATAACTATGCATATAAGCTTACAGTAAATCTCTATGCTTTAATTTGATCATGAAAATGACGTCATAATGGATGTGACAGCGTTGTATGTTACAATAGAATATTAAATTTGAGTTCAAAACTTTAGAAAAGTCTCCCCTGTTTTTAAGAAGATGGGGGATTTTTTAACTCATAGAGATTGAGCAAATATTTCAATTTTCATGAATTAATACTGCAGAGAGTGTACCTTCCGGAGCAGTTGATTACTGCATAATTGGGGCTTGGATTAATGCCGTTACATTTGAGTGAATTTATGTAAGAATTTACTAGGGATTTTAACTTAGCCTTCCAATATGCATTGCAACTCTTTACCCTCATTTTACGCTGATAAGATTTTAAAATATACAAGCAAAAACTCTTGTAGCACAATTTACCGCATTCAATTCCCCACTTGTAATTCTATAAGGACCTGAAAAGGCCAAGGCCTATCCCATTGGGCAGACGCTGACACCCAAATTAATTGGACTCTATATCTATATAGGCACTTACAGCAGTGCTGTTTTATGCCCTTTATAATATCCCACTTTTAACCTTAGTCTACAAGGGAAAATTCTGGCTCAGAATAACATGTGCAAAAATATCTGATTTAGCTGAGTCTAATGAGAAATTCAAGAACTTTTGGACAGAAATTGTGGTCAAGCAATAGCTCAGCGCAAAACAGTTGTAACTGCCTATATAATTATAGGCAGTTGCAACTATTTTGTGCTGAGCCAACAAAATTCTTCACTTAATTAAATTTTGCTTCGAGATTTTTCTCTCATAAAAACATTTTCAATGAGGTTTCTGGCAGAAAAATGAGAGAATCTCTCAATATCTCACCTAAATATGATCCCTGGTCTACATTTTAAAGATTAACACCTACCAGCAAGAACTCTCATAGCACCATGAACTGCATTCAAGTCACCACTGGTGAGTGCTTCCATAAGAACCTGAAACAGTTCTGGCCATGCCTCAGGCCAGTCCCAATGAGCAATTGCTGACACTGCATACGCAACACTTGACCTCACTTTACTGATAGATTCCTTCAAGCCAATGGGCAGAATGCTTCTGATCTTCTCTTTAGCCTAAAAGGGAAATGGACAAGGCTTTAAGGTAGTGGACCCATAATAGTTCCGCAACATTTCGGAACTCATCACATTGTGAACTGAGGTCTCCTAATGAAAATCTTAAGGAAACCTTGGTTAACACTGTTAAAGATCAATACATCCAAACCCTTGCAGAACTATTACGAGTCTACTACTTTAAAGATTTAAACCCTTGTCATGCTGAACAAAACCTTGAAAATAAGAGCAATGACTACAGGTGCAATGCTTGGCTGCAGGTGCTTGGTAATGCAAAAATTCTAAGTTGTAAAAAGGGGCATATCTCTTACAACTAGAAAGCCATGAATGGCTTGAGTCGCTCCACAGGCTTGAAATTCTTGTAATAGCAAATCAAAGTTTTGACTAGATTTTTAGATATTTAAATGGGTTCTTATGGTGTTGAAAATGATTTGCAAAGTTTCCACTATATAATATGTAGAGAAATTACCTCAACCCATGGAAGACATATTTTTTATCCAATGACAACAATTTTTGGCTGCATGATAATGGGTCACCCAAGTATCATACCAGTGAAATTTGGTTGATATCAATCTCTTACATTCTTAGAAAATGATTTTAAAGTTTCCACTTTACAACATATTCACAGAAATGACTTCAGCCCATAAAATACATATTTTCCATCTTATCAGAATAACTACTGATAAAGGGTCACCCAAGTATCATTCCATTGAAATTTGGTTGATATCCATCTATTACATTCTTAGAAAATGATTTTCAAAGTTTCCACTACATTTAAAGAAATGACCTCCATCCATAAAATACATACTTTTCATCCGATCACAATAATTTTTGGCAGACAGATAGTCACCATATGATCATTCATGTAAAATTTAATTGGTATCCATCCATTTGAATCTGAGAAAACTCACTTTTTACCATATTTGGAAATTAGCCACGCCCATTTAATCCATGTTTTTCATTTGATCAAAATTTCTTGAACAACTTTGAAAGAGGGTCACCCAAGGATCATTCCTGTGAAGTTTGGTTGAAATTCATCTCGTAATTTCTGAGGAGATGATTTTTAAAGAAAAAGTTTACGACCTGATGCGTGTACGGACAGACGCACGTACGGACGGGCGCAGGAAGGACACAACGCCATGACAATAGCCCCAGTGGCTTTTGGCCAGTGGAGCACAAAATGTTTCCAGAGTAATCCCCCTTCATAGATTGGGTAGCTCTTATTGTGAACATACATGCCAACTTTCATGAAGATATCTTCAATAACAACAGAGATATGACCAAGGTTAAAGTTTACCACAGCAACACCAATATTTAAGCCAACACCAACACCAATGTGACCGATGCCAAGGTGTTCAAATTACCTCAGGTTTTCTCTGAAAACAAACGAGCTAAAAAGCATTTAATTCAAAGTGCCAGATGCACTGACAGAATCAATTTTGAGTCCATATTCGTTTTGAAAAAATAAGAATCTAACTATTTGTGCTTGTAAATCAGAAACAGGTGGTATAGACTAAGATCAGGCTGCACATATGTTCATGCTAATCTTTATTCATACCGGCTGCGAAAGCATTAATATTCTGGGTTCAGCATGACATGGGTTGAAAAAATATTGCCTGAACTCAAGGTAGATGACAATTGGATTTTTGACAGAAACATTGATTCCAACATTTCAACACATGATTTTCATGATAAATTCAGTGAAAGCAATAACTGTTTTGTACATTCTGTAAGAATTCTTTACTTTGCAATGATTACAAGAATTTAATTGAAAAATTTGAGAAATGATTCAAACACATTTAACACAAATAGGCACTCAGTAAACTACTAACACATGATTGAAATTCAAATACTAAAACCTCTATGTTCTATGCCATTACTTGAGTTGCCATTAAATTTTGTTCATGACAGACTTTTTTTATCTGATGAAGGGGCAATATTTTTGGCCTCTAGAGTGTAAAACAAAAATTGTAATTAAGGCCCCTTTTCCTGTGATTTGGCAAAGATCCTTCAAATTTTCACTAGGATTCATCCTGGTGACCTGACAAAGATTCTGACCATGTTTCATCATGATTGGACCATATTTGTGGCCTCTGGAGTGTAAACAAGAAAATTGTCTTTTAGGTCCCTTTTCCCCTGATATGGCATGGATCCATCCCATTTTCGATAGGGTTCATCCTTGTAACCTGACAAACATTCTGACAAAGTTACATGATGATTGGTCCATATTTGTGGCTTCAAGAGTGTAAACAAAAAAATTGTCTTTTAGGCCCCTTTTCCATTGATATGGCACGGATCCTTCCCAATATCAGTTATTAACTGAAAATATTCATAAAAACATCACTGACTTACTGTAGCTGGCGTTTCAGGAGACTGAAATTTCTCAGACTGATTAAACCAATGACATTCCACATACTGTTTTAACAACACAGAGGAAAGCTGACGTATTGCAAGGGGGCCATGTGGATCAACAGTCAATTCTGCAAGGTGTATTCCATATTCTGTAAAACAAATTAATAAAAGGTGTATTCCATATTCTGTAAAACAAATTAATAAAGGAAATTCACAGACCTACAAATAGAGAGGGTATTTTGGATTTTCGATCAAAGTTATTTCAATATTTATGGCACAAACTCAACATTGTTGATACTCATTGGAATCGATTTGACAAGTCATTTCAAATCCCAACAATCCCATTTAGACCCTCAAAAATTTCCAGCAGGGGGCCATTTTGACACACTGAATTTCAAGTGGTGCAGCCTAAGCATTATAAACTTTAAACTATTACAAAAGATCTGTAAAAATGATACAACATAAACAATAAAGTATTTTATTGTTTCTGTTGTTTCAGTTATAAGTTTTCATGTTTTGCTCTTTTCTTTACCCTTTCAAAACCAGTTTTGACCCCCAGTAATTATGGTCAAGGGGTCAATGACTCCATAATTTAAAAAGCTAGCTCAAGTCCCGTACCCAACAAAATAAAGTTTCATTGAAAAATCAAGACTTTAGACTTTCTTTAACCCCTCGTATCTTTACCTCTGGATTCTTTTTCATTATTTAAATAATTCACTATTCTAATACATGTATCCCCTTTCAAAAATGACCATTCTCATTAGAAGAAATCAAAACTTGACCCTTGAAAACTATCTTATTTATAAGACAGCTTTTTTGTATGCTTGTGTATTTCTGGATTTATGGTTTGAAGTGTTGTATAGTACTTACTGCAGATTTACATCAACCAATTTGTTTGTTTGCATGGGGGTTTTATATGCTGCTTTCAACAATAGTTCAGTTAAATTGCAGCAGGTGGACAGAGCTACAGATAAGATGCGTTTTTGCGTAAAAACGTATAAAAAAAAATCAATAAAAACGCATTTCAAAAATATTCAGGGGGTAAAAAACACATTTCAAATAAACAATCAGCATTTCAAGTGATTCAATTGCGTTTTTTTTCGTATAGTGCAACGCCAGAACTTTATTCAAATTTCTAATCGAAAGCGTCTTGTACTGGTACCTGTCTTTTGTAAGTATTTGGTAATCGACTAATTATTTAAGCGGGGCCAAATATATTGTCTAAGATACTTATCCAACGTATCTTAAACTGGTTCCCGTCGTTTGAAAGTATTTGGTAATTGATTTATTATTAAAGCGGGGCCAAGTATTCTCCATAAATATTGGCATGAAAATGGCATCTAAACCAGGGCGACTTTTCAAACAAAAAAACATCGCAGACACGCCCAGTCTGTTTAAATTTTTTAAACCATCTGAAGAAGACGTGCCAAAAAATATTGCTCAGCACATATTGACCAAGATTATCAATTCAACAGTAAATTCCTGTGAATTATCAACCAAGAAACACGGTGGTGACTGGGTTTCCGTCAAAACGGTAGATGGCTGGAAATCCCGAAACCCATGGCTTAAAATTCTCGGCTAAGTAAAAACAAATTACTGAAATGTAGCATCTGTGAAAAGAAAAAAGTAAGAACTATTTGGGCTGAAGAAGGGTCATCAAATTTCCAAAACGTCATAGCAAATCCAAAGAACACCAGCTTGCCGAGTATCTAGAGTCAAAAAGTTGTTGCTCTGAAACTGTCCAATTGTCAGATTCTGGCGATGAAGATGACAGTTCAGTTTCTGTAAGTTTGACTGATAAAAATTTGTTTCGCACAGTTTTTTACGCAGCTAATTACTTTCATCCCAAATTAATAATTTGATACAACTACAGAGGCTGAATGGGGCCACAATTGATTATCAAAATTTAAGCTAGGATACTATCACAGACATTCAAATGTGTATTAGCAAAATGTTCCAAAAAGAAATTGTTCAGGATATCAAAGAATGTGATTTTTTTTGCCAGTATGATAGATGAGAGTACAGATTTAGCCATCCATAAGCATCTTTCAGTGTGTGTGCATTATGTCAAAGATGGGGAACCAGTCACTGTACCCAAGAAAATAAAGTTTCATAAATGTAGAATTAGATGATGGAAAGGCACACACTATAGTATCAGAACTTTAGTGCTCTCTACCATTTTATTAGTGGTTCTAGTAATCGAACTGTGAAATTAATAAAAATTCAAACTATGCTTCAAGAACCAAATTTGACAATCAAAGAACCTCATAGCATCCGATGGCTTGGTCTTAAAAATGCTGTGGAAGCTGTGTATGAAAGTTATGGCTCTGTGAAAGCAACCTCGAGTTTCTTTGCTGCTGAAAAAAGTGCTACATTATAACACAGCTATGCTTGTTGCATTCATGCTGGATGTACATCAAGTCCTTGCCTTTTGAAGTAAAGAATTCCAGAAGGAATCAATTGCTTTCAGTGAAATTAATCCTCTGATTGAAGCTGTTATGGGTAAATTAGAATTTCTAGTCTAAGGATGGTGAAGCATTGAGTGGAATGAGGCACTCTATAGAAATAAGGAATGAAGATGGATCACAGTCAGCATATTTGAATGGTGACTGAAAAACTATCTAAATATTCTTCAGATTCAGAATCTACATTACTGTCACTGAGGAAAAAACACATTACAAATCTTAAGAAAAATATTAAACATAGATTTAGGCAAGAAGATGGTGATATTTTCAGGCACTTTAGTGTTTTACTGGAGCCATCCATTTTATCCTTGACAGATGAATCAGAGCATGAGGAGGCTCTTAAATCCATTTATAAGCTTTATGGAAAAGGTAAGCTGGTGAAAACTGTTCTAGGAGATAGTATTGAAAATTATAGGGAAGAACAAACAGTAGTGGTGTACGTGGTCTAGAGGTAGAGCGTCGGCCTCCTGACCAAAAGGTCCTGAGTTCGATTCCCGGGAGCGGCTATCGATCTTGGTTCTTTCATTGGCCCACACATTCGGCGCGAGTACTGGTGCATTTTCCAGGAAGCTGAATCGAGAGGGATTAATCTAAGTTGTAAGAACTTGTTTCCCAATCGATGTAAAATAAATAGGTTTAAACCAAACCAACAAACAGTAGTTGATAAAGTGATCAGTACAGAAAGGTTGGTGCAGGAGTGGCCTATGGTCAAAGGTATGATACTGGGTTCTTACTGCAAGAAGTTTATGCAAGAGAATCATTCTGTTTCATGCAAATGCGGTTCCAGAATTTGCCAAATTGTGTAAAATTGCTTTATGTTTAAGTGTCTCTAGTGTGGCATGTGAGAGGAGCTTTCATACTCAAAAAAGACTAAAGAGCAAATTTAGAAGCCCCCTCAAAGCTGAAAACCTTGATGTATTAATCCAAATACAAATGTCTGGGAAAGACATATCAAATTATGAACCAACAAAGGCAATCAAACAATGGTTGGCAAACAAGAGGAGGAGAAAGGCAAGACTTACACAGGCCTACAAACCAAGACTAAAAACCTCTGAGAAATCCCCATTGCCTTGCTCCTCAAAATCATTGGACTAGTTAGACATTTAAATTTAAGATTCAGTTTCAGTTTTATTTTTTTCAAAAGTTCACAGGAAGTGATACACTATTTCCTGTAAAAGGTTAATTTAATATTAGGAACAAGATAAGATAAGATAAGATTTATTTAAAGTTGGCAAGACAGTATAACAACAAACATTAAGCTAACAATAGCTTTTGAACTGACTAAATAGCTTTTGAAACGACTAAGAACAATCCACAGAAAGTGTTTTTTTTAAAGAGACCAGTATTAAAGCTATATAGGTGATATATCATAACTGTTGTACGTTGAGCCATATTAAAAGCAAGGTAAGATTACAAACATCTTTAATTCATGTTTCCCCTATATTTTCAGCATTGTTTTCAATGGGTTGGGGTTTAAAATCCCATGTCAGGTACTTTAAGCATTTAGTTCAACTAGAATTCGAACTACAAGATAAATAAATACTACATTTGTGCATAAAAATGGCTTTGAAGAGTATAAAGTCCTTTTATTTGGGCCGTCGATCACGCTTTAATTCAACCATAACCAATATTCGGATATGCCATTTTGCGGATAAGGAAAAACTTTTACAAACAAACCTTCAGTCACTTCCAGCGCTTTCACCTGATCTTCTCCATTTTTTCTTATCTCTTGATTAGGGGAGAGAATTGCAGTTAAACTTTCAATAAGTGCATCTTTAAGCGATTGACTGTGGTCTACGTTCGAGGCCATTTTTGACGTAAAAATCCGCGGGAAAAGTATGTCCAATTTGTTTCGAATTGTCACAGATAACTATCTCTTTTGATTTTCTGACCATTCATTATAATTATTTCATTTTCATTTTTGAAAAGTTTAATAATTTCATTTTGCCAGACCTACATTGTCTTCGAATAAAGGACCTCGTTAACTTTACATGACAGCTCGTTTCCGGTTTTACAACAACTTCCTCTAGAAACAAATAGCCGGCTTAGTCCTAAAAAATAATTTAATCTGCCGCAATCGGCATCATTGCATATCAGGAATGATGCATTCTCCAGCCATGATTGTTTTCACTGCAGTTCTTGCACTTTTGCATACTGCAACAGCTCGACAGGACACGATCAATTCAGATTTATCTCTCTCAAATGCCGAAAGAAAAATTGATGTATCCACCCATTTGGTTAAGATGTCATCTGTCATAACACTGGAAAATGGTGGGAAGTCTTCCGTTGGATATTTCTTGGTATCTGTAGATCCTGCATTGAAAGATAGCATTTCATTTGTAGGTTCATCGGTATGTAACTTTCTGTACACAATTTATTCATAATGATTGCTAAACTTTATCCCTGAAAGACAAACAAAGGTGACCCAGGCATCTGACTGTCATAAAAAAGATCCTGGGTTCTATCTTCTTCTTCTTCCGTAACAGTACAGGCCGCGCTCTGGCGTATCATCGTACCATGATCTATACCCAATGGCAGAATTTTTCTTTTTTATCCCCCGCCGTTTTCGGTGAAGGGGATATAGTAATGCTCTCCGTCCGTCATTCTGTCACTAATCTTGTCCGGAGCATATCTCCTAATGTATAATAGCTATCAACTTTAAACCTTTCGGGTGGAAAGATCTCATGGAGAAGTGCAGTGCACAAGAACTACAACTCTTGCTTGCATAATTTTGGAGTTATTGCCCTTTGTTATTTTTAAGACTTAGATTTTGTCCAGAGCATATATCCTAAAGTATAATAACTATCAACTTGAAACTTTATGTGTGGATAGATCTCATGGAGGAGAAGTGCAGTGCACAAGAACTACAACTCTTGCTTGCATAATTTTGGAGTTATTGCCCTTTGTTATTCTTAAGACTTAGATTTTGTCCAGAGCATATCTCCTAAAGTATAATAGCTATCAACTTGAAACTTTATGGGTGGATAGATCACATGGAGGAGAAGTGCAGTGCACAAGAACTACAACTCTTGCTTGCATAATTTTGGAGTTATTGCCCTTTGTTATTTTTAAGACTTAGATTTTGTCCGGAGCATATATCCTAAAGTATAATAGCTATCAACTTGAAACTTTATGGGTGGATAGATCTCATGGAGGAGAAGTGCAGTGCACAAGAACTACAACTCTTGCTTGCATAATTTTGGAGTTATTGCCCTTTGTTATCTTTAAGACTTAGATTTTGTCTGGAGCATATATCCTAAAGTATAATAGCTATCAACTTGAAACTTTATGGGTGGATAGATCTCATGCATGAGAAGTGCAGTGCACAAGAACTACAACTCTTGCTTGCATAATTTTGGAGTTACTGCCCTTTGTTATATTATAGACTTAGATTTTGTAGGGGCTAAATTTCTTAAAGTAGAACCCTTAATCTATTAGGCTTCAGTTTACTATCAAGCTTTCTCGGCGGGGGATGGCCATGTCCGACATGGCTCTTGTTTTTTTTACTTTTTGTCTCTCGCCAATAGGCTGAAAAATCATTACATGGTGGGCAGGGTTTTCATTAGCATCCAAAAGCCAAGAGTCAATGACCCTTGAGTCAAAATTTCCAAGAGTCAAAATGAAAATCTCATGCGTCAAACTGTGACCGAATCAAGCGTCTACCCCCCCCCCCCCCCCCCCCCCCCCCAAAAAAAAAAAAAATAAAAATAATAAACTCAAATGAAAAATTACAAAAAAAAAAAAAAAAAAATAAGTTTCAAATTTATAAAAAAATGGGGGGTAAATCATTTTATTTGTATTGAAACATATTAAATTAGGTACAGGTCATTTTTCAAAAGGTGCCTGAAAATAAACAATATTACCATCAAAGTTCACCACAATTTCCAGTCATCAAGTAATTCCTAAAGAGCTTTATTTCAGACTAAATGCATGTTTTTTGTAAGTACAATGAAGTTGAAAGACTTTTGAGGTTGCAATTGCTAGGAAAAGGTTCTAAAGATATTTATTTTTTCGCTAAAAGAAATAGAGTCCAACCACGAAAACCCATGACAATTCACAACAAACCTCCTCTCGATGTTTACTTGCTCACCTTTTAGATACTGTTTGTATTATAGTGAAATTATTCAATAATAGGTTGATTTCAGTGTGGACAGCGGTAAAGCAAGGAGGTTTTAACTGATTTTCACAGGTGTCAAAAGACTGTCAATTACGATTGCCGATGCATATCCGATCACCGGAGTGTGTTAATTGCCAATCAAGCTAGGTGTTATTAGACCACCAATTAACTATTTTCCAATAATATGACTAACTTCTAACAACCCTTGACGCACAGCTGCTATTTTTGAAGAGTCAAAATGACGCACCAGCTCAAATTTCCAAGAGTCAAAATTGCATCTTTTTCTATTTCTGCGCGTCAAAACCCGGGGTCCCGGGTCAAACGAAAACCCTGGTGGGATAGCAGTTAGGGGCTAGAAAAGAAAGTAATGGTAGTACTGGTGTGAGAAATACCAGCATCTATTGTTAGGTGCTCCAACTGCTCCAATAAGGCTGAAAGATTGTTGAAAGCGGGATAAAACCTGATTCAAACAAACAAACTCTCTTGTCATTTCAAATCTGTTTGATACAACCTTTAGTGCAAATTGTTTTCTGACTTGGATTCTGCCCAAGATTTAACTGTAAGCCTTCTATATCGAGTATTTCTCACTCTCAAACCATTTTACACCTGAGTTAAACTGGTTCAAATGTTGACAGGGATACACACTTACACCAGTCCTTTGGCCTGAGGGCACTGAAATAATCTTATTCCCTCTGACTGGAGCACCTTTAGCAGTCTTGACTGCAGTAGGGATGTTGTCAATAGTAAAACTGTAAATAGTTTTAAAAGTGCTATAAATAACCGTTTTAAAAATCACCCAGTAAAGTTTTCTCCAGATTGTTACGGGTCGGAAGGGGACAATAAAAAAAGACAAGAGTCTCAAGAAATGGGCCATAGAGGCAATTAGCCTAGTTTCCGTCCCTAGGAACAGGTAACAGTAAAAGCTTCGGTAAAAATCATCCATTTGAAGATTGGTTTATTTGCTTGTTGAAATGGATATAATATGTCAATTTTAGCAGGTCATAATTTTTGGTTTGGATAGTGTTTTTGCAAAAGCATTTTTCAGATTGGGCAGAGTCACTGAGTGTGGCTCTCAGTGCATTTGGTAGTGCATCAGACTACCATTCAAAAGGTTCTGTGTTCAATCCCCAATTGGATGATGGCACTCATTCTTTCCGAAAATTTGTCTCCCACAAATGGGTTGATAATCATAAAGCAATGTGGGATAGCAGCTACGCATGGATGAAATGGTAGTACTTTTGAAAACCCATTGTTAGGTGCTCCAGCTGCCACAGTATGACTGGGTGTTAAATCTCATTCCAACAAAAAAACAAATTGGACGGAAGAGGTATGCATGCACAACTCATCTGTTTTAAGCAATTGCCATACAATTCTTCTCTTTTACAAGGCAGTGCAGAGATACTAAGATGATCTGAAATTCATGTTATCCATTTATCTGCTTTTATGTATAGCCTTCGTAAGCGGTGAATTGTCAATTTTAATGGTAGTTTGATTTATTTCAGATTAAAAGTGACAGTGATGAAAAGTCAACAAGCCTGTCTGTCTCAGAGACAAGTGTATCTGGACACAGGTAGGAAATTTACTGTGTATAAGTTTAAACCTTTACCAGACAACACAATTTTAGACTGGTCCAAATTTAAAGCTGACATTTTAGTGTTGATATATGAAATTTTAACAATATTTGGAAATTAGGAAAGAAGGGCAATTCCAATGAGAACCCCAAGAGCGGTAAACACTATTTTAAAAGGAAACTAATTGTTGTGGATACTCATTGAAATTATCTTGACGTAATTATACCCCCCACCTACAAAGTAGAGGGGGGTATATTGGTTTCACCATGTCTGTCTGTCCGTCCGTCCATCCATCCGTCCGTAGACCTTTTCGTTTCCGGACTCTATAGAACTTCAGAACCAAATGACCTACAATCATGAAACTTTATAGCCCTAACGTTTTTGGGTCATATAGGTCAAAGGTCAAAGTCACAGTCAATTTTTGTTCAATTTTCATTTTTGGACTCTTACTCAAAAACTAAGCGACCTAGAATCATGAAATGCTGCATATGACCTCAATCTTTGTTACAAACACAGTCTGCACTAAAAGCACTTGCATTCTGACAAAATGCTTGTGGGGGGTATTAGTCCGCTCTGTGACAGTTATAGTTCAAATTACCGGTAGAACAAGGTCTTGTGTTTGACCCATAAACCAGGGTTTTGACCCCCCCCCCCCCATCTGTAAAAAGCTTTATTTGACCCTTAAATTTTCTTTTACCTTGGGAAAACTTCAGGTTTTGACCCCTAAAATCTGATTTTGACCTTTAGAAATTTCTTCCAAGGGGATTATTGTGACCCCCTTGAGAGAAATTTCTAAGTGTCAAAACTTTTTAAGACGCATCTATTATACTATCTTAAATTTACAAATCAGTTGCTTACTTCATTTCTTTAAAAGGAAAGGTCAAGTGACTCTTAAACCTTTAAAATTCTTACCAATGATTAGCTCTTTCTTGTTTTTTGACCCCTTTAAAATCCATTTTGACCCCCAGCAGCGGTTCCGAAATGTATTGAAAGTCAACTTTTCCACGGACATGTGTCAATCACAAACTGGCTTGTCCATATCCAAAACCTAATTTTCCATTCTGTATCAAGCATTGTTTTGTTACAAATTTATAAACGTTGGTATTGCCATAAAAAGCAATATAAAAAAGACTCGCCTACTGTTGAGATTGGAGTTCTGGTATTTTATTTAACTGGCAAATCATGATTATAACTTCAGTGATAAAAAGTTTTGGAGAGTTACTTTGCCGTCGGCTTTGGATAGTGGCAAGACCCTTACTGTGAATGTTGATATGGTTTTTGCTCATTCCCTGACTCCATACCCGCAACAGATCACACAATCAGAGAAGCAGTATGTTGTATTCATTGGGAACCTTTTCCTGTACTCTCCCTATACAGTGAAAAAACAAGAGACGACTGTCAACACAGCATCACCCACCATAGAATCCTACACCAAAACTAAACCTGTCAGTCAGAGTGATAATTCCATCAAATATGGGCCTCATGAAGACAAAGCACCATTCTCACAGGTATATACTTTATTTAAGAAAAAATGTTTTGTTTAATCATGAAATGCAGGTGTGTTGAATTCCCATCAGGGGTGTGGAAATATGACTTTCTCCTTTTGTCCATGGATAAGAACAAGCCAATTTCCTACTTGTCCAGGATGAAAAGTAACATGCCCACAAAAAAGAATTGATAAATACTAAGAAAAACATTGTTTTTAATGAAGAAAATGCTGTAACCCAGCATTTTCTTCATCACAGACAATGTTTTCTACCCTTTAATACAAACAATAGGATGACTTTTCTCCTAGATTTTTAGCTCACCTGAGCACATCGTGCTCAAGGTGAGCTTTTGTGATCATTGGATGTCCGTCGTCCGTCGTCCGTCGTCAGACGTCAACAATTTAAGTGTTTACACTCTAGAGGCCACAATTATGGACCAATCATCATGAAACTTTGTCAGAATTGTCTTCAGGTCACAAGGATTAACCCTATCGAAATTGGGAAGGATCCGTGCCATATCACGGGAAAAGGGGCCTAAAAGACAATTTTCTTGTTTACACTCTAGAGGCCACAAATATAGTCCAATCATCATGAAACTTGGTCAGAATGTACTCCAGGTCATAAGGATTAACCCTATTGAAAATGGGAAGGATCTGTGCCATATCAAGGGAAAAGGGGCCTAAAAGACAATTTTCTTGTTTACACTCTAGAGGCCACAAATATAGTCCAATCATCATGAAACTTGGTCAGAATGGTCTCTAGGTCACAAGGATTAACCCTATTGAAAATGGGAAGGATACGTGCCATATCACAGGAAAAGGGGCCTTAAAGACAATTTTCTTGTTTACACTCTAGAGGCCACAAATATGGTCCAATCATCATGAAACTTGGTCAGAATGGTCTTCAGGTCACAAGGATTAACCCTTTTGAAAATGAGAAGGATCCCTGCCATATCACGGGAAAAGGGGCCTTAAAGACAATTTTCTTGTTTACACTCTAGAGGCCACAAATATGGCCCAATCTTCATGAAACTTGGTCAGAATGTATTCCCGGTCACAAGGATTAACCATATTGAAAATCTGGAGGATCCATGTCATATCACGGGAAAAGGGGCCTTAAAGACATTTTTTTTGTTTACACTCTTAGAGGCCACAATTATGGTCCAATCTTCATGAAACTTGATCAGAATGTTCTCCAGGTCACAAGGATTAATCCTATTGAAAATGGGAAGGATCCGTGCCATATCATGGGAAAAGGGGCTTTAATGACAATTTTCTTGTTTACACTCTAGAGGCCACAAATATTGCCCAATCTTCATGAAACTTGGTCATAATGTTGGTCAGGTCACATGAATGAAGCCTTTTGAAAGAGGGAAGGATCCATGCCAAATCACAGGAAAACGGGCCTTAATGATAATTTTCTTGTTATAACTCTAGGGGCCATATTTTTGGCAGAAATGTCATGAAAGTTGGTTTTATGTAGAAATTATATACTTAATGACATCTAGGGGTCAAATAGATTCAGGTGAGCGATCTAGGACCATCATGGTCCTCTTGTTTTAAGATGTATCAGATGGTATTTACTTGTCCATGGACAAGTGGCCTAGAAAAGTGTGTTTGCCTGCAAGTGGAAAATCCCATGTCGGATAATATGGGCATAGGAATTCCACACCCCTTCTCATGTTCAACTTTAGCCAGCTGATAATGATACTTACTTCAAGAAAGAGTAACTAAATTTCGACAAATTAATCTTCAGGTTGGACAAGTGAGATTTTATTGTCAAGTCGACAAACAACAAGAAATTTTTGTATATAACACTGCCACCTTGTTCTGAAATATATCTATAAAGTTATTTATAGGCACTTTCACTAGTTTTTCACAGAAGGCTCAAAATACACTTTATGTAATTAATTCCTTATCTGCAAAATCCAATAGATAGATAATCGCAAACCTAAGCGGGAATGCAGCTGGAAGCTAGGAGAGGATGAATCATGAAACAGTAGTACTGGTGCAAAAAATTCCAGGAATCCATTATTAGATGCCCCGGCTATCTCACTTTGACTGTAAAACTGTCAAAATTATTTTTCTACCCAATAACAAAAACAAAAAAAAAATAAGAAAATTCCAGGGGTCATTGACAAACTATTTTAAGTGCCTATAATTTTATTGGCACTTAAGATAGATCTTGATCCCTCAAAGTGCTTTTTGTGATAGTGATTTCTTTTTTTCCTACAGTCCGAGTTAAGAGTACATTCTGAGAACAACACACCCTTCCTGACCATCACCAGTATGGAGAGAGTTATAGAGGTTTCACACTGGGGTAATATTGCCGTCGAGGAACACATCGAAGTCAGACATACTGGTGCTATACTCAAGGGACCTTTCTCCAGATATGACTATCAGAGAACCCAGGATCATGGGGCATCAGTCAAATCTTTTAAGGTAAATAAAAGAATTGAAACATGACAAAAGTATTACCGAAAAAATCTCCACTAAAAATTGGTCGGTTCTTGACAAAAAATTGTTATGAAGTTTTAATTTCAATTCTTACCAAGTTATTGTGATTATTTTTGGATCAGGACCTAAAATTTTGGGTTCTAAAGAAATATGTTGCAAAAAATTCTTAAATAGGTATCTATCTTAGCTTATTGTGTCCGAGGAAAGATTCCTGAAAATGAAGACTACTCCTGTTTTGATGCACATACTATAAACTGTTAATTTCAGACAATCCTGCCTAAACTGTTAATTTCAGACATTCCTGCCAGCTGCAGCCAGAGATGTCTATTATCGTGACGAGATCGGAAATATTTCCACAAGTGCTATGAAGGAGCTTGAGGATGTCGTAGAACTTGAACTGCGCCCAAGATTCCCTTTATTTGGTGGATGGAAAACCAAATATACTATCGGGTACAATGTGCCAAGCTATCAGTACTTGTTCAATGAAGGTGATTGTTAGAAAATTTAAGTATTATTGCTATTAACAAACTTTAATTCATGAATCTTATACAGTTCTTTTTCTTTTTAGAAATGATCCCAGATGGCAGCATGCATTCTTTTCGAATATCTGTCTCTCACTAATGGGTTGATAATCGTATACCTATATGAGATAGCAGCTGGAGGCTAGGAAAGGCTGTGGAGGTTGTACTGGCGAGCGAAATACCAGGAAACCATTGTTAGGTGCTCCAGCCACTACGATGTTACTGAAAAAATGTTGAAAGCGGCGTAAAAGTCCATTCAATTTAACTCAAATGTTTTAAAAATGACATTGGATAAAGCAAAAATTATGCTAAAAATAACATTGTCTTGCTTCCCCGACTATCAAATCCGTCTAGCTTTTTCCTGGTATCTAATGAAAGCCTGAATAATAACATATTAATAGAGCCTGTGCCTGACAATTCAAACAATTTTGAAATGTGCGTTAGTTGCACTCTTTGAGCAGTCTTGATTGATAAAAGCGCAATTAGATACACAGCAACTCCATTATAAGGAAATCTGTTAGACCAGGGGGGGGGGGGGGGGGGGGGGAGGGGAGGGAATCGCCGGAGGCCGAGGGGGTGGGGTACAGTGTTATAGCAGATACATCCACTTCTTCCGCTGTTTCATTTCTTGGACCCCGACCACAGCGTTATAATTGAGTTGCAGTATATAATTGCACAGATGTCTATAGATACTTTGATACCTTATGAATAGAGTGCAGAGTGAAGACTTTGGTCTGATTATGCAGATGCACAGACTGACTAGAGGCTTTGCTTTGTGCACATTTAAAATTGTTGGAAATGTGACATACAGGTTCAATATTCTTCTTCAGGTGATGACTATGCCCTAAAGATGAGACTTGTAGACCATGTTTTTGATGACCTGGTTGTTGATCAACTTACCTTTAAAATCATCTTACCTGAGGGATCAAGGTAAATATTCTTTTAAAGTGGTCAAAATATTGTCAAAAGTAATAATTGCCTTTCCTATAAACAAGTGCAACTAGGATTTCTAAAGTGTCAATCGGTTCAAAACTGAATTCACCCAATGTGCTGAGCCATCAATTTAATGATGCTCTAAAAAGCTAATTGATTCACACTTTTACCATGTGTAGATGTTTGATTCAAGAGTAAGGTAAAAGTTGAGTGTAAAAGGGAATGGGATCATAAATAAGAAGCCGTAAGATAATGACTTTAAGATTCTTTATATTTTAGTGGTATGGACCTGAAGACCCCATATGGTGTAAGACAGGGAGATGGACAATTACATTATACATATCTAGACACCACCGGTAGACCTGTTATTGTAGCTTACAAGAACAACCTAGTCGATCAGCATATTCAGGACTTTGAGGTGAGACTAATGTACATGATTTGATGATTCCAGTGTCAATTTTCTTAATGGAAAATAGCGCAGTTGGAAGCGTGTTGGACTGTCAATCTAGAGGTCAAGGGTACGATCCCATATGGCGGCACTCATTTTTCCGACTATTTGTCTCTCACCAATGGGTTGATAATCATAGACCAATGTGAGATAGCAGCTGGAGGCTAGGAAAGGATGTGATGGTAGTACTGGTGAGAGAATTACCAGGAATCTTTTCTAGATGCTCCAGTTGCGGCGATTTAACTGAAAAAAATGTTGAAAGCGGCCTTAAACTCCATTAATTCAATCAATCCTCCATGGGTTCTTTAATGGCTTGGCTGTTTCCGGCGAGAACCAGAGGTATTGTCATCTATTTGACTTTGTTGGAGTTGTTAAAGTGGCTCACAATATAAATGAAAACAGTCAATACAACCTAGTACTTCAAATTCTGAAATAGTATTTTAGACTGTTTTCAGATTGCCTGAAAACTTAGGTTTTGCCTGTAATGACTGTTTTGTTTATTAAAATTTGGACTGAACGGGAAGCAAGTTTACAAACTTGTTTCGGTTTTAGATCAAATTGTTCAAGAAGTAATTTTGATTTAATTTGCTCTTAATTCAAGGACACTGTTAAATGTTATAAGAATGTGGACACTGTTAAATGTTATAAGAATGATGATGCATGACACCATCTAGTTCATCTGGTTAGTTACTTAGAAACCACCTGGTCAATCTGAATGACAATTAATAATTAAGATAGTTAAGATTTAAACAAATAAACCTGGGAAGTTACAGCTTGGATGAAGCAATATGTTATACCCCAGTGCTCATGTTTGACCCTTAAATCGGGGTTTCTGACTCCTAAAATCTGATAATATCTTAATTTGACTAGAAATTGCTACCAAGGGGTCATTTAGACCCCTTTGAGAGGATTTACTGAGGGTTAAAACATGGTTCTATACCTTAGCAGGGTTGCATCTAGAACGCGGGATTGCGGGAATCCCGCTAAAATAATCATAATCGCGCATAATTAACATTTCTATGCGTACCCGATCCCCCTAAAAAATTAATTGGCCCGCAAAAATAACATTGCCATGCGTGATTATATTTTTTTACGAAGGTAAGGTGAGCTGTTAATTGGACCTGTATTTCTAAAATTTTCTAGTCAAATGAAATTTTAGATTCTTCGTTCATAGAATAAGGATTGCTTTTTAGCTCGACTATTCGAAGAATAGGGGGGCTATTCCAGTCACCTGGGCGTCGGCGTCGGCGTCATGCTTTGGTTAAGTTTTTACGTGCAAGTGTTTAAAATCTCTGTTTCTATTAAAGCTATTGCTTTGAAACTTTGCACATGCTTCTGTGACCATAATATCAGCATCTTGACAAAGATTCATTGCTCTGATATTGAATTTAGTGGAATTTTAACCCTTTTCGGACTTAAAAATCTTGGTTAAGTTTTTACGTGCAAATGTTGTTTATCTGTAATATTTCTGTTTCTATTAAAGCTTTTGCTTTGTAACTTTACACATGCTTCTGTGACCATAATATCAGCCTCTTGACAAAGATTCATTACTCTGATATTGAATTTAATGGAATTTTAACCCTTTTTGGACTTAGAAAATCTTGGTTAAGTTTTTACGTGCAAATGTTGTATTTCTGTAATATCTCTATTTCTACCAAAGCTATTGCTTTGACACTTTGCACATGCTTCTGTGACCATAATATCAGCCTCTAGACAAAGATTCAATACTCTCATTTTGAATTAAGTGGAATTTTAACCCTTTATGGACTTTAAAATCTTGGTTAAGTTTTTACGTGCAAATGTTGTATATCAGTTATAGCTCTATTTCTACATAGGCTTTTGCTTGGAAACTCTACACATGCTTCTGTTACCATGATAACACCCTCTTGACAAAGATTTATTACTCTGATATTGAATTTAGTGGAATTTTATTCTTTTTCAGACTCAGAAATTCTTGGTTAAGTTTTTACGTGCAAATGTTGTACATCAGTTATATCTCTAATTCTATTAAAGCTATTGCTTTGAAACTTTGCACATGCTTCAATGTTCATAACAACAGCCTCTTAATAAAGATTCAATTCTCTGGTATAGAATTTAGTGGATTTATAACCCTTTATGGACTTAGAAATTCTTGATTAAGTTTTTACGTGCAAATGTTGTATTTGTGTAATATCTCTATTTCTACTACAGCTGTTGCTTGGAAACTTTACACATGCTTCTTTGACCATAATATTAGCCCACAGAAAAAGATTCATTACTCTGATATTAAATCTAGTGGAATTTTAACCCTTTTTGGCCTTAGAAAATCTTGGTTAAGTTTTTACGTGCAAATGTTTTATGTTAGTTGTATATCTGTTCCTACTAAAGCTATTGCTTTGAAACTCTGCACATGCTTCTGTGACCATAATATCAGCCTCTAGACAAAGATTCTTTTCTCTTGACTTTCATTTTATTGAATTTCCAATGTCGATATTGATTTGCTGTTACTATCCAGCACTTGGAATAGTCGAGCTTCGCTGTCCTCCGACAGCTCTTGTTTAACTTCAAAACGAGCGGGTGATGATGGTTACTACGGGCGAAGAATTTCAGCACTTGAATAGTTTTCGTCTTCCAAAATTAGACTGGAAGAAAATGAATTTATTTTCTTATATTTCTGTAAATCGCAACGTATAATCTTTTGATTAAAAATACGGAAGTTTTGTGCAATGTTTATCCAAAGAAAGAAAATATGGCTACTTCGTGTTTTATTCCAATAATCCAAAATTAAGTCCGAGATCTATGCTTTCTTGCGAATCCACGAAAAAATTAACATTTCATTCTCGTCACAGAGTAAAGCGTCCAGAAGAGTTTATTTTTCGAAGAGGGAGAACAGGTGATCAGAGGTGCCGACGCCAGATGTTCAGCTATTTTTCGGGTAGCTTCCTGACTTGGCATTCGCCCAACACGCTTTTAAACCTCATGGGATGTCAAACCCTTTCTTTAAAGAGGATAAATTGACACGCTTAATTCGGCTCTGTTGATGGACTTTATTTGGGAAAACGGGATTACTTAATTAATTTCGCGACAGGTAGGACTTTTTCCAAAAATACGCAGCCAATATTGAATAATCTCATTCACGTTTTTTAATCGAACGGGGCTGAGTTCAAATTATTTTTGTAATTTTTTAAGAGAGCTTGATTTATTTCTCGTCCGTTTTTTCTTCATTACTTGTCATAAAGTCGTAACAAGAGCTTGTTCGGATGCAGTTACGATCTTTTGCTGACAGCCGTGAATTCGGGACTTAAGAATTTTTGAAAACCGAGAATAAAAGAACATCCCGAGAATCGGGAATCATTTATTGAGCAAATATTAATCTTATTAATTCAGCGTTTCTTACCCGAAATCAGCGATCGGCCGTCTGAAAAAGAATAATATCGACAAATAATTGACATCACATGACCATCGTCTGGTAAAATCTTAAATAATGATGAAGTCAAACACTTATCAAAACGGTCGGCAATTTTACTTGCTGAAATCCGCAACGAGTCCCCTCCCCCGACATTGGTGATTTATTTATATATTCGGACACAAGATTTATTAATTATCCATGAATTCGGACATGAAAAAAAAAAAAAAAATTCTGTGTCGGAATTTATGGATGAAATACAGTATGAACAATTTCATAATTTTGATTAAGAAAAAACGCACAGGACTCATGATTCCTTTGATAATTAAGCGAGAAACGAGCTTCTGTGCATTTGGGGAAAATAGAAAAAGATCGGAGATAAAAATAGTTAAGTTGATCTGTTGTAATAAAGAGTAAGTGTTTTATGTTCCTGGGGTTAACAGGTAAATTTACTGTGACAACACTGAGTCTAAAAGCCCCCCCCCCCCCCTTTACCCATTATTTCGGCTTGGTCCCCCCTTTTTCTGACTGTAATGGGAGACAGCCCCCAATTTTGAAAATTTCTAGATGCAACCCTGCCTTAGATTTTCCCAAATTACTATCTAAAGTTCTTAATTACTTGTTTCATATCATTACAAGAAACAGTTAAAGTGATTCTTAAATAAGCAAAAATTTACTAATGATTTGCTTTTTCTGTCGTTCTGACCCCTATAAATTCAGATTTGACCCCAGAATTTCTAAATTAAAGAGTCATTCAATGACTCCCCAATATCAAGCACAAACACAAGCTACGATACTTCTGATTAGGTCTAATTTATGTACATTTCAGTTGAGATACACCTTCCAGAAATGGCGTCTCCTACAAGAGCCCCTGTTAGTTGTTGGAGCATTCTACTTGCTATTTTTATTGGTCATTTTCTATGTGAGACTGGACTTCTCCATCACAAAGGTAAAACATAAGTCATAGATATTGAATGAGTGGTCATTTAGTATCAAATTAATTAAAAAAGTCATCTATAAAAAGATTAAAAGGAGGCTGTGCCAAGTTTTTATACGCCGCCGGAGGCGGACGTATATTGGCGTCATCTTCTCCGTCTGTCCATCCGTCCTTCCGTCCGTCCATCCGTCCGTCCACTTTTCTTGTCAACGCAACTCTTCCTAAGATTCTGGCTGGATCTTCTTGAAACTTGGTCAATGTTATCACCTCAATTGGTAGATGTGCATGAAGGAAGGATTTTACGGTTCATTGATTTTTGCCTGAGTTATGCCCCTTGATATTTTAGTCTCTGGGTCCAATTTTCTTGTCAACGCAACTCCTCCTAAGTTTCTGGCTGGATCTTCTTGAAACTTGGTCAATGTAATCACCTCAATTGGTAGATGTGCATGAAGGAAGGATTTTACGGTTCGTTGATTTTTGCCTGAGTTATGCCCCTTGATAACTTAGTCTCTGGGTCCACTTTTCTTGTCAACACAACTCCTCCTAGGTTTCTGGCTGGATCTTCTTGAAACTTGGTCAATGTTATCACCTCAATTGGTAGATGTGCATGAAGGAAGGATTTTATGGTTCGTTGATTTTTGCCTGAGTTATGCCCCTTAAAAACTTAGTCTCTGGGTCCATTTTTCTTGTCAACGCAACTCCTCCTAAGTTTCTGGCTGGATCTTCTTGAAACTTGGTCAATGTTATCACCTTAATTGGTAGATGTGCATGAAGGAAGGATTTTATGGTTTGTTGATTTTTGCCTGAGTTATGCCCCTTAATAACTTAGTCTCTGGGGCTTATTGCCTCAGTTATGCCCCCTTAAAATTTAGTCTCTGGGGCTTATTGAAATTGCAGCCTTGTGAATGCAACTCTTCCTAAGTTTCTGGCTGGATCTAAATGAAACTTGGTGGATGTTATTACTGAAATTGGTAGATGAGCATAAAGTAAGGATTTTATGGTTCATTAATTTTACCCTTAATTATGCTCCCTTTAAACTTAGTAGCTAGGGCTTATTGAAATTGCAGCCTTTTGAACACAACTCCTTACTTTTTTATTGAAGACAGGTTTACCTGTCTTTCAATATAGGGATCGTCGCCATCGGATTCTGATAACAAACCTACATGTGTCATTACGCTCAAAAAAGTAGACCCATTCATAAAAATAAACGCGGCAAAAATAATCAATAGTGTGGCAATATACCGTAAAATTTTGGCGCTGACCTAAATTCTGGCCGGGACCTCAGGGGAGTGAACACGTGATCTATGCAGAAGTTGCCTGCAGAAACGTGTTTTACATTCATAAATGGTGCTGTTTTAAACCGTTTTCGGCTGCAATCTTTTGCATTTGCTCCAAATTTTCAATTGCATCCTACAACTGTTTTTATACATAACATTGGCAAGCTATTTTCAGTTCCTCATTATAGACTCCCTATTTCTCGTAAAATTGTATGTTTGTGTGTCCTTAAGGTTGCTTTATTTACCCGTCTCCCGGGCCTGTCGTAGTGTAAATGGATAAAAACTAAAATAGCACAAGGCTATTTGAATAAACTCGTAAACCCTTGGAATTTCCTTCGTTTGAATTTTGACTCGGATTTACGGAGAAATTTCGATGGCTTATCAAATTACTTTATTATTAGGCTTGTTTTGTCTATCCATATTGTACAGCATTTGGAACATCACTCGGTCATATCCGTAAACGGCAACAGATCGTGATCGTGATATTCACTCGGCAATCATCGGGCGATCTCCGAAGTCTCAGATAAATGTAGGTTACGGAATCGGCCGAGTTGTGACGAATGCGTTAGATTGGCCGACTGGTGTTCCGAATGGCCTATACATTAATACCACGCATGCGCGATCCCGGTTTTGAGTGTCCGCTTTTGTTTTCGACAATTTTCTGACAATAACAGAAACTGTTTTGGAAACTGGAATGGATTTATTTGTAACATTCTGGAGTGGAATTTGAAAGAATTCCACTCAAGGTGATAAATGCTGTAGCTCGGGATTTCATTTAACGATCTGTCATTTTGGCAGTTTTGTCAAAATTGATAGTTCACCGGATAGTTCGATCCGAATCTTGATCTAGAAAAGCAGTCCCGTGGAAAAGGCCTGAAAGGTTGGTTGGCTTAACAGGTCTATATGTTATTTTGTAGTAAAAATAATTTTCTACTAAGTAAGACAATATGCAAGGAGAATAACCTGAAATGGAGATCGAACTATCTCAATGGAAAAATAGAAATAGAATGTTTCACTCCTGGAAGAAACTTAAACGGTATTCATAAAAAAACTACAGCTATTGTACGGGAAAATACTTCTTCTTAGTATTGACTTTGACTAGTAAAAGTATAAGAATATTGGTATTACTTTCATTGCTTCTTCTATGTGGAGATAATTAGTCAAATCCTGGATCAGATAATAAATGTAAAAGAAATTTGAACTAATTTCCAATTCAGGGCAATATAATGTCCAGCTCTTCATCAAGGGGTAAGCAATGTGTGTCATGTGGATAAACATTTTATTTAAGATTTTTACACATCCACTTAATAAGTTTGACTGGAAAAAAATCGGATTTGGATCATATTGGATTGCTGGGGATAATCTATACAATTTTATATAACAGGGTTGCAATAATTCATATGAGTTTTTAGAATACAGGAATTGCCACCATATTTCTGTTGGTTAAATGAATATTTTTCATTGTGGATATTGAAAAGTTACACTTGGGGATGAATAGCGATTATGAAGACAGTTACCCTCTTGTTAAGCTTGAATTGGCTAGAGGGATAGGTTTATCTGGAAGTGATGAGTCTTCAAAGTAAAGCATATTCATTTGTTAGGAAGGTGCAGTTTCCATATGTAACCATCAATTATTGTTTTAAATTTTTGATTCCCACTCAAGAGATCTTCTCAAAACGCCACAATTTTCATTCCAATTGTTAATATTCAGTCCTGTCTTCAATTCAGGCCTTTCAGGCCTTTGATTGTCTTTATTTAAATGATACTTGGTCAATGTCATCACCATAATTTGTAGATGTACATGGATCAAGGATTTTATGGCTCATTTATCTCCCTGAATTATGCCTCCTTAAAACTTAGTGCCTGGGGCTTATTGAAATTGCAGCCTTGTGAAGGCAACTCCTCCAAACTTTTTGTCTTGATTTAAATGAAACTTGGTCATTTCAATTTGGTTCTGTCAAAATAAGTAGTGTCTACAATTATTTTTGTAAAACAGCAGTAAAGTGGCGGCGTATTTTGTGACGATGGCACTCTTGTTATCTGTTTTAGATGACAAGTTAAATAATTTTGGTATTCAATGAGCACAATAATGTTGCCATTCTAAGCTCATCTGCATAGTTATTACACTAGTTTGATAATGCCCTGTCTAATATCAAAAATATTCAATAGGTTTATTTCACCCCCTTAAAGTTGGTCATATGATAAATATTATAATCAAATGACTGAAGGTAGACGACCCGTAATAGTTCCACAACATCTTAGAATAAATGAACTTTGACAGTGTTAACTGAGGTTTCCTAATGATTTTCATAAGGAAACCTTGGTCAACATTTTAAAGTTCATAAGTTCTGAATTGTTGTGGAACTATTACGGGTCCACTACCTTAAATGTTCATTGTTCAGGTTGGATTTCATTAACCCTTGACATGCTGAACCCTGAATATTCCTGATTTGTAAAAGGTATAAACAAAGTTAAGTCTGCGCAGCTTGATCTTAGTCTTATTACCAGAGTTCGACACTAAGGGGAGTCGGGGAGTCCGAGACTCCTTGTTTACAGTTGGACTCCTTCTATTTGGAAGTAAGGAGTCCAATGGACTCTAAGGGTAATATTACAATATTTTGAAAAACAAATGCACAGAGCAGTGTCCTTTCTAACATTTGCCAAAACTGTATATTTTCACTACAAAAGATGTTGAAGAAAACAATTGCTTGCATCCTGTAGTGTTTTGAGAAAAAAAACTCATCTTTGGTAGAACATTGTGGAAAAGAAGAAATTGCTAATAACAAGCAATTTCTTCTTTTCCAGAATGTTCTCCCATTATGAAAATTTGGACTCCTTATTTTGAGCTTGGACTCTTTGATTTCAAGTGTTAGGAGTCCAATTGACTCCTTAATCTCAGGAGTAAGTGTCGACCCCTGCTTACAGTAGTACTAAAATAGCAAACTGCTTGAAAAGAAAGGGGGCTTCTTGTGAACGCAAATAAGGGCAATCAGAGTCTCAGTTTTATAAGTTTATCATTTTCTTTTACCTGAAAAACTGTTGCATTAGAAAACTTCAAAGTATGATCCTTTTTGTAAGTAATCATTATACCCCCCCACCTACGAAGTAGAGGGGGGTATATTGGTTTCACCATGTCTGTCTGTCTGTCCATCCGTCCGTCCGTAGACCTTTTCGTTTCCGGACTCTAACTCAAGGACCAAATGACCTACAATCATGAAACTTTACACAAATGTTCCTTATGACCCAAGGAAGTGCCCTATTGTTTTTGGGTCATGTAGGTCAAAGGTCAAGGTCACAGTCAGCTTTTGATCAATTTTCGTTTCCGGACTCTAACTCAAGAACCAAGTGGCCTACAATCATGAAACTTTATACAAATGTTCCTTTTGACCTAAGGAAGTGCCCTATTGAATTTGGGTCATGTAGGTCAAAGGTCAAGGTCACAGTCAGCCTTTGTTAAATTTTTGTTTCCGGACTCTAACTCAAGAACCAAGTGGCCTACAATCATGAAACTTTATACAAATGTTCCTTATGACCCAAGGAAGTGCCCTATTGTTTTTGGGTTATATAGGTCAAAGGTCAAGGTCACAGTAAATTTTTGTTAAATTTTCGTTTCCGGACACAAACTTGAGAACCAAGTGACCCACAAGCATGAAACTTTATGCAAATGTTGCTTATGATCCAAGGAAGTGCCCTATTGTTTTGGGGTCATATAGGTCAAAGGTCAAGGTCACAGTCAATTTTTCATCAATTTTCATTTCTGGACTCTTATCTCAAAAACCAAGTGACCCAGAATCATGAAACTTCATGCAAATGCTACATATGACCTCAATATTAGTTACAAACACATCCTGCCTTTATAGCACTTGCATTCTGACAAAGCGCTTGTGGGGGGTATTAGTCCGCTCTGCGACAGTTCTAGTTTTATATAAATATAAAGAAATTAGTAAAGCAGAATAAAGACCTTTTTATGCCCCCGTATCGAGAGATTGGGGGCATATTGTTTTACGCATGTCCGTCTGTCTGTCCGTCTGTCCGAAAACTTAACCAAACTTAACCTTTGCCTTTTCTCCAAAAGTATTTGACATACAAAGCTGCACACCAAAGTCAATGTCAAGGTCATCTGTCAAGGTCGTCAAGGTCATGTGACAAAGTCAAGGTCATGTGACAAAGTCAAGGTCATCAGTTGAGGTCAAACTTTTAAAAAAAATGCTGTTACGGGGGCATGTTGTTTCACAAACATATTGTTCAACATATTTTAGGATGAAGCCAAAGAGAGTAAGATGCGAGTTGCTAGCCTGTTGGAGGAGGTTCAGAGTGCACAAGACAAGCGCAGTGCTCTCTACCAGAGCTACGATGATGCCATTGACAAGTTTAAGGCAAACAAGGATTCGTCCTCCTTTGTGACGGCTCGGAAGAAAATTGACACTGACTATAAGCAGTTAACTCAACAGATAACAAACCTGCAGGGTCAACTGAAAAATGAGGGGTCAGATTTAAGTGAAAAGGTACATATTGATATCCTAGTGATTTAACCCTTTCCTGTTTTATAAAATTTTGGACCTGTCCAAATTCAAAGGTTTTGCATACCAAAATTTAAAGTGGATTTAATATGAAAAATAACCATTCAGTAGGGTAGAAAATACTGTGGAAAAAGAAGAAATTGCTTGTCAGAAGCAATTTCTTCTTTTTATACGCCCGTCGAAGACGGGACGTATTATGGGATCACCCGTGGCGTCCGGTTGTCCGGGCGTCCGGGCGTCCGGCGGCGTCCACTTCTTTGTCCGGAGCATAACTCTGTCACTTGAAGTCCGATTGACTTCAAACTTGGCAATTATATTCTTCTCATCATTGCGGAGTGCAGTGCACAAGAACCATAACTCTACCTGGCCTATTTTTTGAGTTATTGCCCTTTGTTGTTTTTCAGACTTGAATCTTGTCCGGAGTATATCTCTTAAAGTATTATAGCTAGGATCATGAAACTTCATGGGTGTATAGACCTCACCAAGGGGGAGTGCAGTGCACAAGAACCATAACTCTACCTGGCCTATTTTTTGAGTTATTGCCCTTTGTTGTTTTTCATACTAGAATCTTGTCCGGAGTATATCTCTTAAAGTATAATAGCTAGGATCATGAAACTTCATGGGTGTATAGATCTCACCAAGGGGGAGTGCAGTGCACAAGAACCATAACTCTACCTGGCCTATTTTTTGAGTTATTGCCCTTTGTTGTTTTTCATACTAGAATATTGTCCGGAGTATATCTCTTAAAGTATAAAAGCTAGGATCATGAAACTTCATGGGTGTATAGATCTCACCAAGGGGGAGTGCAGTGCTCAAGAACCATAACTCTACCTGGCCTATTTTTTGAGTTATTGCCCTTTGTTGTTTTTCAGAATTGAATCTTGTCCGGAGTATATCTGTAAAAGTATTATAGCTAGAATCATGAAACTTCATGGGTGTATAGATCTCACCAAGGGGAGGTGCAGTGCACAAGAACCATAACTCTACCTGGCCTATTTTTTGAGTTATTGCCCTTTGTTGTTTTTCAGACTTGAATCTTGTCCAGAGTATATCTCTACAAGTATAATAGCTAGGATCATGAAACTGCATGGGTGTATAGATCTAACCAAGGGGTAGTGCAGTGTACAATAACCATAATTCTACCTGGCCTATTTTTTGAGTTATTGCCCTTTGTCGTTTTTCAGACTTGAATCTTGTCCGGAGTATATCTGTAAAAGTATAATAGCTAGGATAATGAAACTACATGGGCGCAAAAAATATTCATTCAAAATAACCTCAGTTCTATTCAAACCCCCAGTTAATACTAAGCAGTGTGACGGGCGTATCTTGTGACAATTTGGCACCTTGTTTCACAATGTTTTCTTAATCATAAAATCACAGGCATGTAAAGCAGGGATTGAACAGCAAACGGTTAAGGTCAAAAGTCCTTATATCATGTATAGGCATTTGTAAGGCATATGCATTAGGACTGGAAATTTTATGTTGTTATATGTGATCATAATAATTGAACTAATTTTACTGATTGCTGAATGCATAAAAAAATCACTGTTCAATATCTTAATCTAGTATAAAAACTTTTACACTTATAGATTCTGTAATTGCAAGACATTCAGTCATATTATTTGTTTCTTTGAAAAACCTCTTATCCACAGAAGATATAAAGCTATAGATACAAGGTTTTAAATAATGTGCATTGGTCTATGAAAGGAAAGGAACTTTAGGAAGCCCTAGCTAGGGTCACTATCTGTAGTAAAAAATAACTTGAATTCAGCTGAAATTGGACGGCTGGGAAGAAATGTAAACCCTGTCTAAAACATATTCATGAATTTTTACTTAATTTTGGTCTTCAGGTTGCTGAGCTGAACAGATTTGACCAACAATACAAGGAGCAGATAACTCTGTCCACAACCCAGGCCGAGAGGTTGGTTAATGGCAAGATGGGGAAGACGCAATATGTAGATAGTGACAAACAAATTATGGAGAAACGAGCAGAAATATACAGGAAAATGGAGGAGATTTCATCCAGTCTACAATAGTTTCACTTTACAGAATTTATGGACTCTATATTTTGTATAAGACAAAGACATTTTAGGATATTCAAATTGATATGCATAAAAAATGATGTAAACACATGGGGTTTGAAATTCCATTTCATAGTTTTGTCTTAAGTTTAATACCAACTTTCATGTATTATCCAAAAGAACATTAGTTTAATTTATAGGATGGTTTGTATACAAAAGTTCATTGAAATTGAGAGGAATTGTGACAAATTTCACAAAAATCTAAGTTTCAGTGATTTACTATGTATCAAATACAATTGGTAATATTTGAATAAAATTTTATCCCCAACATTGGTTTCTTGAATCTCTATACAAAACAAGGAAACAGATTCATGGAGAAGTGTAATTGGTTGATCACTTGCGCAGCCCATTGACCTCTGCCTTATTTAACCATTATCTATCTGCAATTTCTTAGAAGTGGACATGAATCAAAGAGGAAATCCATTGAGGGTGACGTAAACATTGTAACTACAGCTTTTTAAAGCTGTAGTAACAGCGTTTAAATCACCCAATCAATGAATGGTTGTAACAAATTGGAAAATGTCAAATTTCAACAGGCATTTTGTTAGCTTCACAGGCCGAAGGCCACCGGGGCTATTGTCATGGCACTGTATCTGTAGTTTGTCTATGCCTTTGGTTGAAAACTTTTTCAGAATCTTTTACTCGGTATTTCAACTAAACTTTGCAGAAATGAAAAATGCCTGACCCTCTATCAAAGTTGTTCAAGGATTTTTGATCTAAAGAAAACAAGGCTAAGAAAGGCATGGCTTATTTCTAAATATGGTAATATGTGACTTTTCTCAGAATTTAACAGATGGATATCCACTAAGTTTCTTTTTAGCTCACCTGAGCACAAAGTGCTCAAGGTGAGCTATTGTGATCATACAATGTGCGTCATTCACAATTTCTTTAAAAATCTTCTTCTCCTAAACCAGTGGGCAAATCTTGATGAAACTTAGCAGGGATGTTCCTTGGGTCAAGCTCTACAAAAGTTGTTCAAATAAATGAAATCCACCCTTAACTTTCCCTTCACCCATAACAAAAATGGTGAAAATTTGAAAATCTTCAAAAATCTTCTTTTCTGAAACCAGATGGCAGACAGCTTTCATATTTGGTATGTAGTATCATCTAGTGAACCTCTACCAAGTTTGTTCATATCAAGACCCTGGGGTCATATTTGGGCTCCACCCAGACACAACCCTTTTTACAATGAATCAAAGAGCGAAAATCTTCAAAAATCTTCTCTGAAACCAGATGGCAGACAGCTTTCATATTGGTATGAAGCATCACCTAGTGGGCCTCTACCAAGTTTGTTCATATCAAGACCCTGGGGTCATATTTGAGCTTTGCCCGGGGGGATCTCTTTTAGCTCTTCTGAGAACAAACGGTAAAAAAATAAAAATCTTCAAAAATCTTCTTCTTTGAAACCAGAAGGCAGACAGCTTTCATATTTGGTATGTAGCATTATCTAGAGGACCTCTACCAAGTTTGTTCATATCAAGACTCTAGGGTCATATTTTGACTCCACCCAGGCATAACCCTTTTTACATAGAATCAAAGAGCGAAAATCTTTTAAAATCTTCTTTTCCGAAATCAGAGGGCACACAGCTTTCATATTTGGTATGTAGCATCATCTAATGGACCTCTACCAAGTTTGTTCATATTAAGACCCTGGGATCACTTTTTGGCTCCACCCAGGTGCATCCCTTTTTACATAGAATCAAAGAGGCATATCCGTCTTACTGTTGGCAGAAAGCATTCCATGGTATTGATCTTATAAAGAAAATCGACCTTGACCTTTGACCTATATGACCCCAAAACAATAGGGCACTTCCTTGGATCATAAGCAACATTTGCATTAAGTTTCATGCTTGTAGGTCACTTGGTTCTTGAGTTAGAGTCCGGAATCGAAAATTGAACAAAGGCTGACTGTGACCTTGACCTTTGACCTATGTTACCCAAAAACAATAGGGCACTTCCTTGGGTCATAAGGAACATTCATATAAAGTTTCATGATTGTAGGCCACTTAGTTCTTGAGTTAAGAGTCCGGAAACAAAAATTGAACTAAGGCTGACTGTGACCTTGACCTATGTGACCCAAAAACAATAGGGCACCTCCTTGGGTCATAAGGAATATTTGTATAAAGTTTCATGATTGTAGGTCATTTGGTTCTTGAGTTAGAGTCCGGAAACGAAAAGGTCTACGGATGGACAGACAGACGGACATGGTGAAACCAATATACCCCCTCTACTTCGTAGGTGGGGGGTATAATATCCTTTAGGGTACTTGCCAGAGGGCTTGTAAATGTTAACCACTAGACAGTCCAGGGGCCTGTTTCATCAAACTGTTTAGGACGTGTTTTTGTCTTAAAAACGTCCTAGGACATTTTTAAGACAGAAATCGGGTTTCATCAAACTCGAGAGATTTAGGAAGTTCCTAAATTTTGTCCCAAACGTAGGACACTGATTATGGCGTCCTACGTGATATTTTTGTCTTTGTATCTGGAGGAGAGATGGTTGCAGTTTTCAATACTGTAGTTGAAGAAAAGGACAAAGATAGGAACTAGCATTTATATAAGAGATATAATTTGTACGAAAATATAGTAAGATATTTCCTCTTGACAGATTGAGTTCCCTTTATCATGTGTTACATAATTCAAGTGAATGGCTTCAGAAAAAAACACAGAAGTTGCAAAATATCAAAGTTTACGCTCTACAACGTAGACGACATCGAAGCTGTACTATTACCTCGGCTTTTCTCCGCAAACAGTCAAGCAAAACGAAAGTACGGTGGTATATTTTTGCTACTAAATACAAGGTAGAAGTTTCATGATATTTTTACAAAATATCATGACAAACAAAAGTTTCTAGGAAATGTTAACTTGATCATATTTTTTATCTTCATAAAAATAGTATGATGGTAAAATAAATGGTGAATTCACGTTTTTGAGGGCGTTTACATTTGCAGAGACACGAAAAATGGTTTAACGCTCGAGATGCTAAAGATTGCCTGGAAACGTTATCATATCGTGATATTGTTTGAATTATCATGATATTGGTATCCTTTATCTCGTTGCAGAAATATGCCATCTTAAGAAAGGGAATGAAATTTTTCATTACTTTTTTATAAACAAGAGGCCGACGATTGCCTTCGACGTTCTACTTACTCCCTTGAAAACCTATAGCAATACGCGTCTGTATGAGATACAATTACGTGTTATCCGAGAGTATTTACGGAAAAGTCATGCCACTAAAGGCATTCAAAGGTAATGGAAAGGGAAAAGTATTATGATATGTTCATTAGCCCCACACCTGCCCCCCTTTTTCTGCAACTTGAAGTCCCTGACCCAGTTTCAAAAGAAACGATCTATACGTTGGTTCAATTACTGTTTGAAAGTTTCAAGCAAATCGGACGAAACTGCTTTATTATCGCGGTTGGGATATTTAAATCATATTTCCATAAGGCCCCTTTACCCGTGATATTTGACGGACTTGAGAAATTTTCAAGAGGAACGAGCGTTTTGATATTTCAATCATTCTGTAAAATATGGAGCGAATCGGATATTACAATCAAACTCCCATAAGCCATTATTTCCTTATACTTGACGGACCTGGCTAATATTCCAAAGGAACCATTCTTAAGATGATTCAATAATTTCGTGAGAGTTTGAAGCAAATCGGATGAAAATTGCGAGCCCTATCTCGAAAACAAGATAATCAAAGGACGCGCACACGGACGGCAAACACGCCATCTCTACAGCTCTTCTGGCCTTCAGTCAGCATAGCTAAAAAATGATACCTTCATCGTTTTTAGAAGTGCTTTAGAAGTCAAAATGACTGATAGTCGTTTAATCAGTCCGAAGTCATTATTCCTTGAAGACCCTGCAATATTTCGATTTTGATGAACATTTTCTTTTTGTCATTGATTTCGTGAAATTATAGTTTTTTCAGACAATCGAAGGCAACGAAATGTTACAGCGTCACCCAAACAAATCACACATCGTATAGATTCTCTTTCTCGATTGCTTGTGTGCGTTGAAAGAGTTAGCCCTTCATGATATTAATTGGTAGAACCCAGAAAGTGATTTGAAACGTACAGCACTTGAATGGAAATTATCAGAAACTACAAGAGAAGAAAAATAAGATTTTAAGAAAGTGAAATCATATTGATGAAAAAAGGCAATTAACATTATCGCAAAAAAGGTATAGAAAGAAATTAATAGCGTTGTTTTTAATTGCAAAAAGAATTCTTTAAAAAATACAATTTAAGTCATATATATCTGATCTAGATTTTATTTTTGGTAAAGACACGGAACGGACTCTTTCTTACAAACTTAATTATGAAATACATTGTGGCTACTTGCTCAGTTCAACCTCTTTTCTTATAAGTGTTAGCGACAGAGAAGACTTCCCCTCTTTGCCATTTGTAAGGGATGTTGAGATGTTAAAAAACATTTTTTATCGAGCCTTTTGAGGTTCAACCTAAATTTCTCTCTTATTCGATTATCTTAAATAGTTTTCTCTTTACCGATAACTTAAAATTAGAAGGGAAATCAATCCGCACTGCTATTATTAGCTTGCATGTGATTTTAACACGTGGGTTTTGGGGCTTTTTAATCGAGCATAGTTAAAGTAAGACACAGTTTCATGAAACGCGAATTTACGTCCTAGGAACTTTTTAGGATGTCTTGATGAAACCGACTTACGAACATCCCAGGATATGTCCTACGACACTTTTAAGACACATCCCAGGACATTTATTGATGAAACAGGCCCCAGTAATTCTGTCATATTTGTTTTTTTAATTTTATTTATCACAGACTAAGATTGTAGATGCAATAAATATCAAATAGTTAGTAAAATGCAACTATAAGATGAATACAAGATATGTTTGTAAAACACCAATGCCCCTCCACAGCTACTTACAGAAACAGTGGTTTAATCCAAAGGGCCAATGTAAGATATCATTGACAAGGGATCACTGCTCTTACCAAGGATATCCCAAAGAGATCTCGCGACAGCTTTATCCATAAATCTATTTATTGAGGGAATAGGGCAGCACTGAAGTTATAGCCTATAAAAACATAGGCACTAAAAATAAATTGCACTAAACCCTCAAAATGATCTCTACATTTAACTGCTTAAACCTCTTGGAAGATTTGTAGGGTCAGATACACTTACCAAGAATATCTTCAGATATCCAATGAAAAGTTATTTTTATCCATAGATCCACCAGAGATCTCACTTAATTTTGACAGATCCACCAAACAAGGGGTTAGTTCAACACTGAAGGAAGTGCCTATATAGGTATAGGCACTTTCAATAGTGTGGTCAGGGTTTAACACTAACTACATTTTGCCACCAGCTTGAAAGACCTGTTACTTCTTAATATTGCAGGTCCTCCCTGATAACAACAGGTTCTGCATGAAAACCATGTTTGATTTTTAGCAATTTTAGAGATAAATTGCAAGGAAAACATTGTTGTAAAAGAAGAAATTGCTTTCGACAAGCAATTTCTTCTTTTTCTACAATGTTTCCATTTTGCAATGCACATTTTAGTATTTGGAAGGCAATTTTTTTCAAAACTGGGGGAATTGAAATACTAAGTATTGCAATTAACTATAGGTCTAAAGGACCTGCAGCATAGTTACATCTACCAGTCCTCCCTAAAATCCACAGGTCTCTGGCCTGAGGACTGGTGTTAGTTTTGATCCCTGGTGGTACTAAGCCCCTCAATGATCTCTCACTTTATTTTGACCACATGAGGGGCCAGTAGTTCTGGATCTATGAGAGATTTCTCTATTGGAGCATCGAGACTGTACTGATGCGTATTCTGTCTACGCTGAATTCCTCGCTGACTTCTCTGTGGTATGGGTAACTCTGAATGATGGGCTGGCAGGGGTTCTGTGAAAAAATATGGGTGTACCAAGGCCTGTAAATAAACAACAAAGGATTCAACAATATTTTGTGGTGCTTCACCATTTTTCAACCTATCTGTTTTTATTTTCAGTTGAATATAAGAGTTGTTTGTCATTGAAAATATTGATTTTTTAATTTGCACATACCCAAAACTTGTACTTATATTTGATTATAATTGGGGAGAGAATATGTTCACTTTTTGCTTTCACAATAATTCAAGCTTTGTATTAGATAAAATATAAACCATACACAATTAAATAATTTGGTTATGTGTTGGGCAAATGTATCCTAGGGTCATGATTTGATCAAAAGATCTGCCAACTTTCATCGTTCATTTTGCAAAAGTAATTGTGACCTAACTCAGTTGTTTCCCACCACGGGACAATTGATAAGCAGTATGAGCATCGGGTAGCTTGACTGAAGTAATCATTTTTGAGTGTTCAAAAAAAGTTATAACATACTTGGAAAAATCTTTAGAAATTTGACAAATAGGAATTCAAAGCAGACTGGCAATCCTAGATTCCGAAAAAATTGGCAACCAAAAAGTAAATGGTCCATCTTCAATTAAGGTTTCTATTATTTCCCAATTAAGCTGACCCCTCCCCCCTTACTTTTTCTCTGAATCCTGGGGTTGTACCTTCAACTCCAAGCCTGACAATTCTTATCCAACTTTGACAACATTAAGAACACTACTCTGCAAATCTCACGATGAACCTCAGATGTGCATAGACATACCATTTTTAAAAATTACAGGAAAACCTTGGAAAAACTTGATGATGTCAGTTAAAATGGCGTTAGCCCTCGAAACTGTGAGTGAAGAAATTCGACGTCGTCAACGCTACTTGATTTAGTCACTGACGTGAAACCATCGTATCCTGATATAAATATCTTTAGATTTTTAGATAACAGCTGAAAAAATCCTCATTTTTGAGAATGATTGGTCATTCTCAAAAATTAAGATTTTTCAGCCGTTATTTACTGTAAAAGATATAAATCTACAGTGCTTGCTTTTCTTAAACTGTTTCCGCCTAACAAAATGCATGATTTCGTTACATTCCCATCCGCCTTACATACATCCGAGGTCTGTTGCAGTTTACGGAAATGGCCGAGTGATGTTCCGAAGGATTTGACAAGTCACATTTACCCAGGCAGGATGAGCAGATGGTGGTTTGGATGAAATGTTGTCGTTTGACTGGTGTGATGACAGCTGAGCTAACAAGAGGGCCTTTGGCCCTGGTCCACTAACCTGAGTCAAAGCACCTAAGAGTAACTTGCATTACTTTTGATTCAGATGATAAGTTATTGAACTGTAACCAATTTACGTGTAAAGGAAAATAATCTTATGGTCAGACCAGTAAGATTCCACAGTCTCCCTTCCCCCTGGTGGCTCCATACCTGGTGGCCCAATAGTTATGATTTTAGCTATTCTAATTATGGTCCATATGCTGTTCATCATTGCAATTTTTCAAGTCTGTAGGGCACATGGTTTATCAGAAGAAGAAGGTTAAAGATTTAAGAATTGCTCTGAAAAGCTTCCCTCCCGCCCCCTGGTGCTCCGCACCTGGTGGCCAAACATTCATGATTTTAGCTATTTCAGATAGGGTCATGTCAAATAATAAGGCTGTCCTGATTTTAGATATTTTAATTAAGGTTTATAAGCTGATCATCCATGCCAATTTTCAAGTCTGTAGGGCTGTAGGGCTCCTAGAAGAAGAAGGTTAAAGATTACAAAATTTACCCAAAGTACTACCCCCTCCCCCCTGGTGCTCCTCACCTGGTGGCCAAACAGATATGATTTTAGCTATTTTAATTCAGGTCTATCATCTGATCATCCATGCCAAGTTTTAAGTCTGTAGGACTACTGGTTGAGAAGAAGAAGAATTTTAAAGATTTTCTTAAAATTTCACCTTTGGTTGCCAGAACAACCAGGGTTTTTCTTGGATTTCAATTCTTTTAGCTAGTTTGGAAGGGTCCACCTTAGCAACATTTCTGTAAAATTTGATGTTAATTGGCCTAGAAGTTTAGGAGGAGATGTCGTTTAAAGAAATTGTTGAAGGACGACGACCGACGGCCGGACGACGGGGGATCATAATAGCTCAAATGAGCACTTAGTGCTCAGGTGAGCTAAAAATGTTTTTTACCTCCTTAGCTGAGATCCTTTGTTTTGATTGATAGACTAGAAACCTCTTGAGTAGATCTAAAGCCTCGGGTGATGCATCAGGGACCACTTCTTCAAATGGAACTGGTTCTTTTTCTGGGAATGTGATTTTGTTGTAGTCTGGTAATTCATGCATACCCTGGCAGAATAAAGAGAAATGAGCCAAGAATGAATTCCTGAAAGCTCTTGCATACCCTAGCAAATTTAGGAGAAATTCAAGAATGCATTCCTTTACTCTTAATATCCTGCTGAATGCAAATTTCATTCCAAGAAAATTCCCAAATTTCTCCACTAAGTAGAAAGCATGCAGTGTAAGCTGAGACCAGACTGCATGTCAATGCAGTCTGATCTTAGTCTATACTCTCCTCTTAAGCTTTATGTAAAGCAGGAATATCCTGTAAACATAATAAAGTACATTTTTATGGGACAAAATATTAGGACACTCTTCTTGATAGACTAATCTTAAATCCTAATGCCATATTTAATTGAGAAGAAATGATATGTATTTGTCATATTTAAAACAACTTATAATCTTTTGGCCTGTACATAAACCTCCAGCAATCACTTGATGTTCAGCTTATGGGGTATTTAATGAACCTTTGTCTGACATTTCAAATATTCAATGTGGAAGCTAATTCATAGTGTTGTTTCAAGTAAGTGTTCTTTTGGTTTAAATGGCTTAAGATGATATTCACAAGCTGGCAACATTTCAGCGCTAAACTCTCATGGATCATGTGACAGACAGAGCAATAAACAATGAAACAGGTCGGAATAGTGTATACACATATATATAGGAGATCAGGTAATAATAAGAAATGTAACACACAGGCATAATCAATATTTCACTACTTACAGGCCATGATTTCTCTGTTGGTGTCCCTAAAACACCCTGTACACAGCATAACTGTTTGATGTCATTTTCACCCTACAAAAATAAAGAAGAGACATAAATAAAGAAGAAATGGTTCAAATTCCTCTATAAAATTTGATACAGTCAATTACAATTACATTTTTCAATTACCCCAGGTCTGATGACTTCACAAATAACAGTCATCAAAACTGAGAATAAAAAACCATTATGTATATTTTTGCCAGCACTACTCCTCACTAAGGCTTCATCAACAAAACAAGGGGACCATGATGGTCCTAGAGCGCTCATCTGAGTCTCTTTGAGTTGCTTTGTTTCTTTGTAACAAGAGGGCCATAGTGGCCCTTAATCGCTCACCTGATTTAACAATCTTAAAATGTTTTTCTAAGATTTGACCCCATGACCTAGTTTTTGACTCCACTTGACCCAATTCCAAACATGTCCGAGAATTCATCAAGATAATCATTCTGACCAAGTTTCAGGTTGATTGGGCAAAGAATATGGCCACTAGAGGGTCTACAAGGTTTTTCTAAGATTTGACCCCGTGACCTAGTTTTTGACCCCACTTGACCCAATTTCAAACTCTTCCGAGATTTCATCAAGATAATCATTCTGACCAATTTTCAGGTTGATTGGGCTAAAAATATGGCCTCTAGTGTCCACAAGGTTTTTCTTAGATTTGACCCTGTGACCTAGTTTTTGATCCCACTTGACCCAATTTCGAACTTGTCTGAAAATTCATCAAGATAATCATTCTGAACAATTTTCAGGTTGATTGGGCTAAAAATATGGCCTCTAGAGTGTCCACAAGGTTTTTCTAAGATTTGACCCCGTGACCTATTTTTTGACCCCACTTGACCCAATTTCGAACTTGTCCGAGAATTCATCAAGATAATCATTCTGACCAATTTTCAGGTTGATTAGGCTTAAAATATGGCCTCTGAAGTGTCCACAAGGTTTTTTCTAGATTTTACCCCGTGTCCTAGATTTTGACCCCAGTTGACCCAATTTCAACCTTGTCCTAGATTTCATCAAGATAATCATTCTGACCAATTTTCAGGTTGATTGGGCTAAAAATATGGCCTCTAAAGTGTCCAAAAGGTTTTTCTTAGATTTGACCACATGACCTTGTTTTTGACCCCACTTGACCCAATTTCGAACTTGTCCGAGATTTCATCAAGATAATCATTCTGACCAATTTTCAGGTTGATTGGGCTAAAAATATGGCCTCTAGAGTGTCCACAAGGTTTTGCTAAGATTTGACCCCGTGACCTAGTTTTTGACCCCACTTGACCCAATTTTGAACTTGTCTGAAAATTCATCAAGATAATCATTCTGAACAATTTTCAGGTTGATTGGGCTAAAAATATGGCCTCTAGAGTGTCCACAAGGTTTTTCTAAGATTTGACCCCGTGACCTATTTTTTGACCCCACTTGACCCAATTTCGAACTTGTCCGAGAATTCATCAAGATAATCATTCTGACCAATTTTCAGGTTGATTAGGCTTAAAATATGGCCTCTGAAGTGTCCACAAGGTTTTTTCTAGATTTTACCCCGTGTCCTAGATTTTGACCCCAGTTGACCCAATTTCAACCTTGTCCTAGATTTCATCAAGATAATCATTCTGAACAATTTTCAGGTTGATTGGGCTAAAAATATGGCCTCTAGAGTGTCCACAAGGTTTTTTCTAAGATTTGACCCCGTGACCTAGTTTTTGACCCCACTTGACCCAATTTTGAACTTGTCAGAAAATTCATCAAGATAATCATTCTGAACAATTTTCAGGTTGATTGGGCTAAAAATATGGCCTCTAGAGTGTCCACAAGGTTTTTCTAAGATTTGACCCCGTGACCTAGTTTTTGACCCCACTTGACCCAATTTTGAACTTGTCTGAGAATTCATCAAGATAATCATTCTGACCAATTTTCAGGTTGATTGGGCTTAAAATATGGCCTCTGAAGTGTCCACAAGGTTTTTTCTAGATTTTACCCCGTGTCCTAGATTTTGACCCCAGTTGACCCAATTTCAACCTTGTCCTAGATTTCATCAAGATAATCATTCTGACCAATTTTCAGGTTGATTGGGCTAAAAATATGGCCTCTAAAGTGTCCACAAGGTTTTTCTTAGATTTGACCCTGTGACCTAGTTTTTGATCCCACTTGACCCAATTTCGAACTTGTCTGAAAATTCATCAAGATAATCATTCTGAACAATTTTCAGGTTGATTGGGCTAAAAATATGGCCTCTAGAGTGTCCACAAGGTTTTTCTAAGATTTGACCCCGTGACCTATTTTTTGACCCCACTTGACCCAATTTCGAACTTGTCCGAGAATTCATCAAGATAATCATTCTGACCAATTTTCAGGTTGATTAGGCTTAAAATATGGCCTCTGAAGTGTCCACAAGGTTTTTTCTAGATTTTACCCCGTGTCCTAGATTTTGACCCCAGTTGACCCAATTTCAACCTTGTCCTAGATTTCATCAAGATAATCATTCTGACCAATTTTCAGGTTGATTGGGCTAAAAATATGGCCTCTAAAGTGTCCAAAAGGTTTTTCTTAGATTTGACCACATGACCTTGTTTTTGACCCCACTTGACCCAATTTCGAACTTGTCCGAGATTTCATCAAGATAATCATTCTGACCAATTTTCAGGTTGATTGGGCTAAAAATATGGCCTCTAGAGTGTCCACAAGGTTTTGCTAAGATTTGACCCCGTGACCTAGTTTTTGACCCCACTTGACCCAATTTTGAACTTGTCTGAAAATTCATCAAGATAATCATTCTGAACAATTTTCAGGTTGATTGGGCTAAAAATATGGCCTCTAGAGTGTCCACAAGGTTTTTTCTAAGATTTGACCCCGTGACCTAGTTTTTGACCCCACTTGACCCAATTTTGAACTTGTCAGAAAATTCATCAAGATAATCATTCTGAACAATTTTCAGGTTGATTGGGCTAAAAATATGGCCTCTAGAGTGTCCACAAGGTTTTTCTAAGATTTGACCCCGTGACCTAGTTTTTGACCCCACTTGACCCAATTTTGAACTTGTCTGAGAATTCATCAAGATAATCATTCTGACCAATTTTCAGGTTGATTGGGCTTAAAATATGGCCTCTGAAGTGTCCACAAGGTTTTTTCTAGATTTTACCCCGTGTCCTAGATTTTGACCCCAGTTGACCCAATTTCAACCTTGTCCTAGATTTCATCAAGATAATCATTCTGACCAATTTTCAGGTTGATTGGGCTAAAAATATGGCCTCTAAAGTGTCCACAAGGTTTTTCTTAGATTTGACCACATGACCTTGTTTTTGACCCCACTTGACCCAATTTCGAACTTGTCCGAGATTTCATCAAGATAATCATTCTGACCAATTTTCAGGTTGATTGGGCTAAAAATATGGCCTCTAGAGTGTCCACAAGGTTTTGCTAAGATTTGACCCCGTGACCTAGTTTTTGACCCCACTTGACCCAATTTCGAACTTGTCCGAGATTTTATCAAGATAATCATTCTGACCAATTTTCAGGTTGATTGGGCTAAAAATATGGCCTCTAGAGTGTCCACAAGGTTTTTCTAAGATTTGACCCCGTGACCTAGTTTTTGACCCCACTTGACCCAATTTCGAACTTGTCTGAAAATTCATCAAGATAATCATTCTGAACAATTTTCAGGTTGATTGGGCTAAAAATATGGCCTCTAGAGTGTCCACAAGGTTTTTCTAAGATTTGACCCCGTGACCTAGTTTTTGACCCCACTTGACCCAATTTTGAACTTGTCTGAGAATTCATCAAGATAATCATTCTGACCAATATTAAGATTGATTGGGCTAAAAATATGGCCTCTAGAGTGTCCACAAGGTTTTTCTAAGATTTGACCCTGTGACCTAGTTTTTGACCCCACTTGACCCAATTTCAAACTTGTCCAAGATTTTATAAAGATAATAATTCTGACCAATTTTCAGGTTGATTGGGCTAAAAATATGGCCTCTAGAGTGTCCACAAGGTAAATGTTGACGACGCACGACGGATGACGGACATCAAGTAACCCCAAAAGCTCACCTTGAGCACTTCGTGCTCAGGTGAGCTAAAAAGGATATACCTGGACATGAACCTTATTTCAACGTAGGGGTATGTAAACAAGAGTGAAAACAAGAAAATCTTCATCAATGTCCCTTGTCCTATGAATTGGAAGGGATCCTTCCAATTTTCTATAAGCTTCATCTTTGTGACCTTATAGATATTTCGAGCAAGTTTCAACTTAACACTTAAATTCTTGTCACTGGACAACAGAAGATGCATGAGAGACATTCAATGATCACAAAAGCTCACCCTAAGCACGATGTGCTCAGGTCAGGTGAGCTAAAAATATTGTTTATAGAAGAATGCACCATACATTACATTTTTCATAGGAAAGAATATTGGAAAACACCTTTATAATGTCTATAATGAGTTTCAACATTTATGTAATTCAAAAGGAAAAAAGACTAACATATTGTTAGAAAATGTTGTTATTCTGTGCCCTTTATGATTCATGGCAATATAATAATTCATTTTGTGCGAAATTGACAAATCATTTTTTTTGTGATCAGCAAAAGCTACATTCTCATTCCAGACCCTTTTACGGGAGGGTCAAGCTTAAGTCTGCTATCCCACATAGGCCTAGGATTATCTATCCAATGGTGGGAGACAAATAGTCTGAAAGGTTGAGTGTGCCCATATCCAACAAACCTTTGACAAAGTCCAATACATGAATATTGTAAACGAGAAAGCCATGAATGGCTTGAAATTCTTGTAACAGCAAATCAAAGTTTTGCTTAGATTTAAAGATATTTTGGGTTCTACTGTTGTTGAAAATGATTTTCAGTTGAAAATGATTTTCAAAGTTTCCACTATATATCATTATAGAGAAATGATCGCCACTCATAAAATACATATTTTCCATCCAATCACGTTACTATTTGGCTGCATGATAATGGGTCACCCAAGGATCATACCAGTGAAGTTTGATTGATATCCATCAGTTACATTCTAAGAAAATGTTTTTCAAAGTTTCCAGTATATAACATATAGAGAAATGACCTCTGCCCATAAAATACATATTTTTCATCCGATCACAATGATTTTTGGTAGACTGATAAAGGGTCACTCAAGGATCATACCAGTGAAATTTGGTCAATATCAATCAGTTACATTCTGAGAAAATGATTTTCAAAGTTTCCACTATATAACATATAGAGAAATGACCTCTGCCCATAAAATACATATTTTTCATCTGATCACCATCATTTTAAGTAGACTGATAAAGGGTCACTCAAGGATCATTCCAGTGAAATATGGTTGATATCCAACAATTACATTCGGAGAAAATGACTTTCAAAGTTTCCACTATAGAATGACAAATAGACAAATGACCTCCTCCCATAAATTGCATATGTACTATCTGATCACAATGATTTTTTTGTAGACTCCTTGTGACCTGACTAACATTCTGACCAAGTTTCATGAAGATTGGGCCATATATGTGGCCTCTAGAGTGTAAACAAGAAAAATGTCATTAAAGCACCTTTTCCTGTGAAATGACATGGATCCTTCCCATTTTCAATAGGATTCATCCTTGTTACTTTGCCAACATTCTGAGCAAGTTACATTAAGATAGGGCCATATTTGTGGCCTCTAGAGCGTTAACAAGAATATTGTCATAAAAGCCCCTTTTCCCATGACATAGCATGGATCCTTCCCACTTTCAATAGGGTTCATCCTTGTGACCTGACAAATAATCTGACCAAGTTTCATGAAGATTGGGTCACATTTGTGGCCCCTAGTGTGTAAACAAGTAAATTGTCAATAGACTCCTTTTCCTGTGATATGGCATGGATCCTTCTTATTTTCAATAGGGATCATCCTTGTGACATGGCCATCATTATGACCAAGTTTCAGGTCCGAGTGATTGCCGTCCCAATAGTTTGCCGCGACCCCACTTGACCCAATTTCGAACTTGTCCGAGATTTCATCAAGATAATCATTCTGACCAATTTTCAGGTTGATTGGGCTAAAAATATGGCCTCTAGAGTGTCCACAAGGTTTTTCTAAGATTTGACCCCGTGACCTATTTTTTGACCCCACTTGACCCAATTTCGAACTTGTCCGAGAATTCATCAAGATAATCATTCTGACCAATTTTCAGGTTGATTGGGCTTAAAATATGGCCTCTGAAGTTTCCACTATATAACATATAGAGAAATGACCTCTGCCCATAAAATACATATTTTTCATCTGATCACCATCATTTTAAGTAGACTGATAAAGGGTCACTCAAGGATCATTCATGTAAAATTTAATTGGTATCTATCAATGAGAATCTGAGAAAATTCACTTTTTACCATATTTGGAAATTAGCGGTCTAAGTAGACTGATAAAGGGTCACTCAAGGATCATTCATGTAAAATTTAATTGGTATCTATCAATGAGAATCTGAGAAAATTCACTTTTTACCATATTTGTAAATTAGCCACGCCCATATTTAATCTATGTTTTTCATTGGATCAGAATTTCTTGACTAACTTTGAAAGTGGGTCACCCAAGGGTCATTCCTGTGAAATTTAGTTGAAATTCATCCAGTAGTTTCTGAGGAGAAGATTTTTAAAGGAAAAGTTTACGACCAGACGCAAGGACGCACATACAGACGGACGGACACACAATGGACACAACGCCATGACAATAGCCCCAGTGGCTGTCAGCCAGTGGAGCTAAAAAACTAGCAAAAATTATGTTATGGATAAGCCACATCCTACCAGTTAGAAATACAGACAAAAGCCTCCAACTTACACTGATCCCTTCTATATAACAATAATACTTACAGGAAATAAGGGGGAATTATTCAACAGTTCACCAAAAATACAACCAACAGCCCTATTAAATATAAAAATAACTTATGTTACAAAGGGCAATTGAAATGAAACTTATAAATACTTGTTGATTTTTTTGTACTTGATAGGCTTCTGATGTCTTAAACAAGTTTGGATTATTTAAACAGTTTTGACCAACTACTTCAGTTTAATAACAAAAGGACCATAATGGTCCTAGATCGCTCACCTGCGTCTCTTTGACCCCTTGGACATCACATTAATCAAATAGGCAGATGTTAAAAAGGAGATAATTTCTACATAAGATCAATACCATAGAATGTTTTCAGCCAAGAGCAAGACAGATATGCCTTTTCGCTCTTTGATTCTATGTAAAACGGGATGCAACCGGGTGGAGTCAAAATGTGACCCCAGGGTCTTAATATGAACAAACTTGGTAGAGTTCCATTAGATGATGCTAAAAACTAAATATGAAAGCTGTCTGCCTTCTGGTTTCACAAAAGAAGATTTTTGAAGATTTTCATATTTTCACCTTTTTGTTAAGGGTAAAGGGAAAGTTTAGGGTGGATTTCATTTATTTGAACAACTTTGGTAGAACTTGACCAAAAGAACATCCTTGCCAAGTTTCATCAAGATTGGCCCGCTGGTTTAGGAGGAGAAGATATTTAAAGAAATTGTGGACGACGGAAGACTGAAGATGGATGCCGGACATTGTACTATCATAATAGCTCATCTAGAGCACTTTGTCTCAGGTGAGCTAAAAATGCAACACAAGACTCTACATTTCATGATTACAAAAATACCCCTACCAATTAGATTTATACAAGGTTAAGTTCAATTGAATTTAATATCCATCATTTTTATCATTAGTTTGATTATCAAACAGCATATGATTTGTCCTGGATATTCAGTATTGTTACAGATTGTATTGTATTGTTACTCACCATAAATCAACCCCTTCATCATATTTTCTAGCCCCATACAGTAATTCTGGTGATCTGTACCATCTGAAATGTAAAGGGTAGACTAGGATTTTATAAAAACAAGAACATCACTAAAAGGATGAAACACAACACTGCAAGTGATTGATAATAAGTTAAAGCAAGATACAAAGTCTGAGATATTCCTGGACAGACAGATGTTTTCTGTTTTTAGCTTAATTGAATACACAAATAGACAATTTATTCACAAAAGAAAGGCTTAAAAACTAGCCAAGACAAAAATCTCTACTTCCCTCTTTCTCAGACACAGCTTTGCTAAATGAAGCCCTATGCTTAGTAACTTGATAAATAATTTTCATTATACAGTAAAGAAAATCTTGTATCACGTGACTATTTCTGGGACTACCAAAGAGCGATCACTCTTAGGAATGGTTGCCTAATACAGTATCTTATAACAAATAAAACATGTTTTTTTGATAGCATATATAGATTGTCGAGTAAGTCTTACTGAATTCTATGATGTTCATACTCATTTGAATCCTCTCATTGAGACATTCAAGCGGGTTTCAACAACATAAGATTAACTAATTTAATAAGCAACTGTTCATAACAAAATACCCACTTCATCAGAGATTATGCTTCATTGAATGGACTTTTATAATGGTCCCTTAATAAAATTGGTCGCTTAAAAGATGTGGTTGCTCAAGCACTATTTACTGTAAAATGTTAGACAAGTATTAACACTCAAGCAACTTTCACTTACCATTTATTCTATTACAATACATTGTCTGTCAAAGGTTTGGCACAGACTGAATATCTTGTGGACAGCTTGAGAAAGTTGTAATAAAGGTGGCATTATTCATAGACCATTGTCAGCCCAACTAGCTCAGTTGGTAGAGCACCTGACTTCAGACTTCAAAACAAATTAATATCACATTGATATCAATATTGATATGATGGGTTCGCTATCCGGGCTGGCACACTAACAAAGTATTTGTCCTTCAGAAAAGATGTTAAACTGATGCCCTGATTTACAATGCTATATATTAAGCGCATTGAAGAACCACGGCGGATCTCAGCAGTAGTTTCATCATGTATCCTTGCACTATCCCAAGTAACAACTAACACACACACCATTGCAAACCCGAGATACATCATATATCCCATACCTAGTTGCCACCTGATGGCTATACAATCTGTTGCCTTTATTCTGAAATACTCTGGCGAGACCAAAATCTGCTATCTTTAAGTGACCCGTAGAACTTATCAACAAGTTGGCTGGCTTGAGATCCTGTAATTTTAAGTGTACGAATTTTTAACAATTTCTAAAATGAATACATCTTCATTCAATGAATCATTTTCCAAAAGTTTGTGAACAAACATGCATTTCAAAAACTCATCTTCAATTCACTAAAAACTTGATCTTAAAATGGTAGATTTTTGTTGTTTTAGTCTTCTATCTTACTGACTTGAAAATGATAACTTAAAAGAAAATCACTTATAACTCAGACTAAATATATTGATAGTCAAAGTTGACTTTTTCTAAACAACAATTCTTACCCTGTGCATTATGTTGTTTTCATGACAAAATGCTACACCTTTCAATAACATTAACATGTAGGATTTGACTTGTGCCTCTGATAGAGGTTTATCTGAGTTGCGTATCACTTCCGATAGGTCAGACAGCATGTATTCAAACTCTAAAACTAGAGAGGTTCCATGGGGAAATACTTGTCGTAGCTTCACAACCTGAATAGGAAACAGAGAACTTAAAATATTAAAAAAACAAATAAAAAAACCTTAAATTGATGGCAGTTATCAACATCAATTAACAGATTTTAAACTGACATTGAATTTCTTTAAAATCAATAAGCCTCCTGTTTTCTAATACAAACAATGTACTACATGTCTATCCCCAGACAACTGCTGTCAAGCCTGAAAAATTTTGACCATAATTTTCAACTTGCACCTGACCTTGAACCTCTCATTTTGTAGAATAATCATGTCATTTTTTTTTAAAATCCATCCTCAATTGTGAGTAATATGCTTCACATAAGCTCAAATGCAACACTTGAACTCTGAAGAATCTGAAAATTTATTTCAACAGCACATCTACATATAGATATTATGTTGTCAAGTTATCTTGTCTCCATCCATATATGTAGTAGTTATGACCAGATTTTTACATATGGCCTTGAGCTTTGACCTTAAGGTGGTGAACCATAATAGTTCTGCAACATTTTGGACCACATGTCCTTCACAATGTTAACCGAGGTTTCCTAATGAAAATCATTAGGAAACCTCGGTCAACACTGTTAAAGTTAATCAGTCCTGAAACATTGCAAAACTATATTACAGGTCCACTACCTTAACTTCAAACTCAAACTATCTGAAAGTGACTTTAAATGGCACATGAACTCATGATTGAAAACAATAGTACAAAATAACTTTCAAATAAAACCATGAATGTAGAATTTCTCTTCACTAGCTCAGTTTCAATATTTGACCTGGAGATGTGACCTTGACCATTGAACTATCAGACAATTTCTTTCAAAAGGCATGTCTAGATATGATGCATAATTATTGTGCCAGGTTATTTTGAAATCCATCCATGCATGGAAGAATAATTGTCCAAAAAAATTTAGACAAATTGACCCACTTCCAACCCCAATAACACTGACTTGTTTAAATGACAATGAACAATGTCTCCCTTACAGCAAGCAGGCTCTAGATATCACTGATGAATTCTGTTCTAGTCAGTCTTTGGGGACCACTGAATTAAATTTTGCTATAACAGATAGATAATATATTGTATCAACCAATATTTTTAGTTTTTGGTATAGCCAATAGGCAACATATTGTATCAGCCAATATTGTTATAAACAAAGTCCATCTAATTTGATATTTCCTTCACTTCTTTTGGATGGGTTTAATTAATGCAACTTAGGTTATTTTTACAAGAGTTTAATGTAAAATGTAACTACAATCTAGTGCACTCCAGTATATGTGGAATTTACAAAACAAAACAGTTGGTGGAATCTAATGTCTGTGTGATAAATAAATTGTAATCAAGAACTTACATAAGGATTGTCATCAATTTCTTGCAAGGCTTTTATTTCTCTGAAAAACATAAATACAGAAAACTAAATTCTTTTTGCCTAAAAAGAAAGCAGAGAGTTTTCTATGTTAAGTACATTGTATCTTTTTTTAAACACTTTCCTGCTCAGTTCCTAGGTTTTACATCCTTGTAATTTTGCCTTTGAAAGTAAAATGGAAGAAAAAAGAAATTACTTTTTTCATGTTTTTCCACATCATTTTGGACTTTACCATAAAGTATCTATTCTTTTCAAATTGAACTAACTGTCCATTAGTCTGCAATCCCTTTCAATTAAGACAAGTCTAAAGTTTCGAAAAAACATTAAAAGATAGTCAGATCCTAAACTTTTTGTCAATTGGATGACTGTTTTGATTTTAAATTCACTAGTATTTGTGTCTTCACTTCTAAGTTAAAAGGGCAGGGTAACAAGAGCCCTACAGGTACTGTTTAATGAAAATTTTTGAGTCAAATTAATTGTTGAAAAGGGCTATAATTATTTTTAAGAGTCATTTCCAATGAAAGTATTGATTGCCCTTGTGGATATATGTGCCAAGTTCTAAGAAAATATCTTCAATAATAGCCAAAATATTGCTATGGTTAAAGTTAGTGAAATCGCCCTACATTGACACCAAAGCCCACAGCTTTACTGTTGATGAAAGAGTCTTCACAATAACTTGAATTTTTGTTAAAAAAAAAAGCCAAGCTAAAACTTATCATCCCTTTATCTGAATATCAATTTATTCAATTTGTTCTACCTGATCTTGTACCAATATATCAATACCAAATGACTGGTGCAATTCAATGAAGGTGTTTGAGAAAGAGTACCTTAATGCATTGTTTGGTATTCCATCTTCAAGTTTTCTAAGAGGAATTTTCTTCAGAGCAACCACTTCACCACTCTGAAATAAAAAATGTTATATTCTACCATTATCATGCTGCACATTTATGCAGGCTGATCTTTGACTATACCTTCTGCCAAAGTAGGAACATCCCAGACTCAGTTTGATCAGGTTTAAGATTTAAATGTGGTTTATGAATTTTATGGGCACTTCACTTAAGGAGTAAGTGTTGAAACCAAAACAGGAAAATTATTCATTTCAGGGTGTATTGATCAACAACTCAACAAGTGATAACTGAAATATGGGCCTTCCTTAAAGTATTGTACGAGTTCCTCCAGATTTACAGATAAGAGTGGGGTAAAAGTAGTCTAAAATCTTTCCTTCACGATGAAATCATATGATGTGAGTACTCATTTCAACCTTCTCAATGAGACATTTTAAATGAGTATCAACAACATAGGGTTTTAGTTAGGAATATATATAATTCGTATTAGGTGTTTTTTATGACAAAAAATTTTTAACAAGGTTGGGAGAATGGATAATTGTCGAGGCTCTGCCAAGACAATTATCAACTCTCACAACCGAGTTGGATATTTTTTTCATACAGTACACTAAGAACTTGTCTTGTTTTCATCAATTTTTCTTACAGAAATGCAAGTTTCTAAAAATAACCCTATTATATAATTGTTCATAAAATAACTATGTGATATCATAAAAAATTTCATATGGGATGTAATCACATAGATACTTGTATAGCTATAAGATCAAATGAAATATTTTAATTTGGAAACCAAAATACCACCTCTATCTGTAGCTCATTTCCTCTATCGGAACCTTCAATACAGACAGAGGTGCAGATAAGAAGGCATTCATATAACACGAGTCTAAAATCTCTATTTTTCTAGAAAAACCCTACGTTGAGGGTACTCATTTGAACCATCTCAACAAGACAATTCCATTGAGTGCCTTCAACTTTGGGTTAACTTAAGCAGGGCTCTTGCTTATGTTTGAAATTGAGGAGTCATTGACCCCTAAATCATGAAATTCTGGTGGGTCAAACCTCATTCCGAAAGGGGTTAAATTGGATATCAGAGTAATGAATCTTTGTCTAGAGGCTGATATTATAGTCACAGAAGCATGTGCAAAGTTTCTAGTAATAGCTATAGTAGAAACAGAGACACTTGTATGTAAAAACTTAACCAAAGCATTATGCCGACACCCAGGTGACCGGAATAGCCCGGAATAGTGGAGCTAAAAATGTACAAACAATCTTACCTCTATGTGTTTTGCTTTTTGGACAATTCCATGGGCACCTTCACCAATTCTTCCCAAAATTTCATACTGTTCCATGATTAATTATCTGTACTCACAACTGTAATGAGACGTTTTTGTGAGGAAATGTTTTCACTTTGATAACTGTATTCACATGGTGATCTATTGGTCCTGTACATAGATGTATAGATAAAAGATCTAGATCAAATAAGACAATACAGCAATTATAAGATAACTTTACAGGGACCATAGGATAATCTTATTAAAATAAATACAAGAAAAACATTGTATGGTTACAGTGCAATGTCTCTGTGATGTTTATGATTTACATGCTATGGTCTCTTTAAAGCCTAGCAATTTACAAAAAGTGCTTCTTTTAAATAAACTAAATTAGGCCTAAATGGCAGAGTCTATTAAACCAGTAAAACTGTGTGATAACTCAATGAAGTAATGGACTACTGGCCTACTGACTGGAGAGTACATACTATTTTTAAAACAGTTAAATTTGCAAGAAATGGTATGCAGCAAGAATTGGTAGCCAGCCAGTAAATGTCTCATAACATTTTTTTTCTTTCATTATTAATGCATTTAAAATCGGCATCATGTTTGATCAATCAGCCACCCCTTTCCAAATTACCTCAAAATTACTTGTTTTAGATTTGTAAACACAATGCAAATTTGACTAATACATGGTGCACAGACACCAAGGAAAGTAAAAGAATACAAAATCAAATGTTTGATCTTAATAAATTCTTTCAAGATAGATTTTGTTAACTACCTTGGAAATATTACATCCTGATTCAATATGGTGCACATGACGGTGGTCGACATCAAGAAGCATTTTCTTGTCAAGGATTACGCCAATGCTAGTTTTCGTCCTACTTAGCACTTTTCCCTTCTTCGGATTTTTAATATAAATTTTTGAAAACTGAAAGGAATGTGTTCTTGAAAATCGAATTTTTCGACTGTTGTAACTTATTGCCAAAGTTCTATATACATGTAAAGTTTTTTTTAATTGTGTAACAGTTTATTATAATCATTACTAATCTTATTGTTTATAACTATCATAGAAAAGATGTGTAGTAAAATATAAATTCCCCTTGAAAAAGATTCATGTAAAAGTGTTTTACAAAGAGAAATTAAATGTTTGTAAATTTCAAAATCTTACTAATTTTTTTCCTGTGAAGTTTTCCAATTTTATATCATGAACCTCTATCGTTAACAGTGTATTTTTATGTGGAATATGGGAACAGGTCGGAAACATGGCATGTTGGGGAAAATGTGTTATTTCTGAAAAAATAGGGATAAACTTTATTTTTATTGTTTTGGGTTGCCCTTAAATTCCGTGTATATTTTAGTGCTAGAATAGTTTTGTTTCTCCCTCAGTCCTTCAAACTTAAACTGAACTACGACATATGGCTTATTTGAAATATCAACTTTCAATAAGAAGATATTCGGCTTTGTAAATTGGGATTTTTTCCTGATTTGGGGAAAATTGCACTTTTTGGCATGTGGAACAGGTCCTTTTTAGGTCTAATTGCGTTGATGTATATATTATATATTTAAATTGTGTTTAAAGTATTTTTTTGGATTGAATTGGGTGCTTGAAAAGTGTGCTCACATGAACTGTATTTTCCCACTTAATCCAAAGCGGCCTTTCATAAATAAAGCTGTTAAACAGTTCTGCCTATTTGATGCCACATATTTGTAAAAGAAATAGGCCTGCATAAGTTTTTAACTTCATGCAGTGCTCTCAATAAGGGCCAAAATCAGGAATTTTTGTAATTCCATGTTGGGATTTCAGGAATTTTTTTTACGAAGTAAGGAATTTTTAACTCCCCCCCCCCCCACACACACCTTCCTTTTTCTGAACACCCCTTTTTCTGTACACTTTGTAAATGCTAGTTTCCTTATTAAATGTTAGTTTAATTTTTGCTCCCAAAGTCCATGATTCTGGTTGGTTGTCTAAGAATAAACGACTTTCAAGCCTTAAAACCTGTAGCTTTGACTTTAAGCCATAGGGACGAGCTTTGGTTTCACAATCCCCTTTTATTACTTTCATTGAATAATTATGGAAACTAATATGAGAAAATGTGGAGTTTCTATTTGGAATCGGTCCTTAGCTGTATCTTGCGCGGTGGGCCTAGGAAATGCGGCTTACTCAAGTTTTGGTTACGATGTTTTGGTATCCGGCGATATTACGGAAATTAATGCAGCTTTAATTCTCCCCGGCCTGTCGTTCCAAAGGTGGCAAACGTTCTAGGTAGTGTGCTAATAAAACTTAAAGTTCTAAGCCTATTTAAACTTACGCAGAAACTGAATTATCCAAATAGCAGAAGTCAAGAAAAATTCGGGATTTCAAAACTCTCGTCAGACATGTTGCAGACAAAAAATGACGTCATTGGGATTTCCCCACATTCTCCGAAGATGCCGATTCTACACGTATTTAAACGAGGACAGTCGAATGACCTTTCGTAAATGTTTTCCGGTAGCGTCTTTTTCACTTCGGATAAATTACCCGTAGATCTATTCTAAGAGTTTTAGGAAGTCATATTTCGAAATTTTATCGGTCTGAGCTGCATGAACTACGTTTGATATAACGAATTTTCCCCTGATTTGAATTTTGTTTGTTTTAATAATCCTATCAAAGGACCCTTGCGATCTGTATCCGACTAAAAAGGAAAATGACAGAAGCGGTAATGACGCGTCGCTAACCCAACAAGATTGCGTAATCAGAGACTGGTTGTTATAGCGACAGTTTAATACCCCGCGCTTTACACATGGCTTGTTTTGGTCAGCTATAATGTGTATGCTCGCGTTGATTATCGATTTTTTGCACATGTAGCCATATGTTAAATCCTTTATTAGGTAAATTCGTAAAACGTCCGTGGTCAAATTACAGGACGTTTTCCTCGAATCTCGGACGTTTTTTTACGTCCGAGTTTGATTTTCCGGACGTAATTTCTGAAATTCTGGACGTATATTACGTCGACGTCCGCTTATTGAGAGCACTGTTCATGTAAACCATTTTTTTAAATCTATAATGATAATTTATTTAACATCGACAAAGATAGGAAAATAAAGCAAATTAAATGTTTGGGCCGTTTTGACTGATTGTCCAAACTGATTTGGGCCGTTTTGACCAAATTACGGGCCGTTTTGACTATGGGCCGTTTTGACTGTAAACTCTTGTAATGCAAAGTATTTTCATTCTTGATTTCTTTTTTATTTGAAGTTCGTTCATAATTGACTAGTTTGTACCGTGAAAATACAAGAGCCATAGTACTTACAGGACTATACTGCCTCATGTTCCCTAATTCATTCTGGGAAAATTCTATCTATCTATCTCTGGTCTCTGGATACTGTCCACCCCTTTCTCGAGTGATACAGACAGAAATTCTGACAAAAATCATTCAGAAATTGGTCCAGTTGCTCAGGGCAAGGGTAGAAAGGATATTTTCATAGAACATGACAAGATGGACGACGGACTCAGCGCGATTCTAAAAGCTGTAAAAAAGTTTCTTTTGGAACAAATGGAAATTGAATACACCAATGATTTTGCGACTTTGTAATATATATCAAGGGACTGGAGCAGAGACATAGCAGGTGCCTTTACATTGTATAGACACATGCTATGATTCTGTGACAGATCCTTGATAGTAAGCCTCATGATGACCCATGACCTTAAACTTGATCTGCTATAATCACAATAACCTATTAGAAAAGTTGTAGATACTTCTTAGATTCATAACTTTAGAGCAATGGATAGAGTAAGAAAATGTTTGTTTCATGCTGTTTCAACATTACTATCTTTGTACGTATGAAACTTGACTATAAATAAAGTACATATCAATTGATCTCTGGTGTATTTGCCTGCCAAAGTTTTGTGCCGGCCAAGCTGATGCTTCTTAAACTTTTAGTCTTTTACAATCAATCTGTCATTAATAGGACCCCATTGGAAATAAGCTCCAGAGCTTTTATGGGCTATCCTAGGTTAAATATCAACCTTTTAAATTGTCAAAGGACTAATTGAAAACCGTTTTTTAAAAGCTTGGCTCAATTAAAATTTTGGCTTGCACTTTTATATGCATTTAAGCAAGACAAACTTGTTGTAATTGTGGTATTCATTTGTTCATGTTGATATTTGGTCTGAATAAATACTAATACTACTACTACTACTACTCACGTTGAGCACACTCTGCACAGGTGAGCTGAAACAAGAGGGCCGTTGGCCCTGGGTCGCTCACCTGAGAAAAAAGCTTCATTACCTAGGTATGTCCATGCAACCACAGAAAAAAGAGATTTTCACTTATTCAATCAGATAACATTTGAAATAATACCCCCCCCCTGTTCCTCCCCTGGTCATTATTTATTTAAGCTTTTTTCATAGAAGGTCTGTGATCAGCAAATCTATGCCAGATATACAGGCTGAGTCTGAGACTTTTAAAGTTTTGTTTAATGAGTTGAATAATCCATGTCAAATATAAAGGCTGTAGGGATTCAAAATTCTCAACAAAGCACTCCCCCTCCCCCAAGATGCTCTGCACTTGGTGAATCTACAGTCATGATTTTAGCTAATTCAATTAATGTCCATATGCTGATCATCCATATCAATTTTCAAGTCTGTAGGACTCTTGGTTCATTAGAAGAAGTTTAAAGATTTCAAAAATGATCCAAAGTACTACCCCCTCCCCAAGACACTCAGCACCTGGTGACCCAACAGTTCTGATTTTAGCTATTTTCATTAATGTCCATATATTGATCACCCATAACAATTTTCAAGTCTGTAGGGTTCCTGATCCAGGAGAAGAATAAGGTTAAAGATTTCAAAATTCATCCAAAGTACTACCCCCTCCCCCCTAATGCTCCGCATCTGGCGACCCTACATTCATGATTTTAGCTATTTTATTTTAGATCCATATGCTTATCATCCATGCCAATATTGAAGTCTATAGGGCTCCTGGTTCATTAGAAGATGAAGGTTAAAGTTACAAAATTTTCACAAAAGTACTACCCCCTGCCCCCTGGTGCCCTGCACCTGGTGGCATTACAGTCATGATTTTAGCTATTTTTATTAAGGTCTATGAGCTAATCCTCCATGCCAATTTTCAAGTCTGTAGGGCTTGTGGTTCAGAAGAAGAAGGTTAAAGATTACAAAATTTTCACAAAAGTGCTACCCTCTCCCCCCTGATGCTCCGCACCTGGTGAATCTACAGTCATGATTTTAGCTATTTATATAAAGGTCCATATGCTGATCATCCATGCCAATATTCAAATCTATCAGGCTTCTGGTTCAGAAGAAGAAGAAACTTAAAGATTACAAAATATACCAAAAGTACTACCCCCTCCCCCCTGGTGCTCCGCACCTGGCAGCCCAACAGATATTATTTTAGCTATTTTTATTAAGATCTATTAGCTGATCCTCCATGCCAAGTTTCAAGTCTATAGGGCTTGTGGTTCAGCAGAAGAAGAAGGTTAAAGATTACAAAATTTTCACAAAAGTACTACCCTCTTCCCCCTGATGCTCTGCACCTGGTGAATCTACAGTCATGATTTTAGCTATTTATATAAAGGTCCATATGCTGATCATCCATACCAATATTCAAATCTGTGAGGCTCCTGGTTCAGAAGAAGATGAAGGTAAAAGATTACAAAATTTTCACAAAAGTACTCCCCCCTCCCCCCTGGTGCTCTGCACCTGGCAGCCCAACAGATATTATTTTAGCTATTTTTATTAAGGTCTATGAGCTGGTCCTCCATGCCAAGTTTCAAGTCTGTAGGGCTTGTGGTTCAGAAGAAGAAGAAGGTTAAAGATTACAAAATTTTAACAAAAGTACTACCCTCTCCCCCCTGATGCTCCGCACCTGGTGAATCTACAGTCATGATTTTAGCTATTTATATAAAGGTCCATATGCTGATCATCCATGCCAATTTTCAAGTCTGTAGGGCTCCGGGTTCCGAAGAAGAAGAGACTTAAAGATTACAAAATTTACCCAAAGTACTACCCCCTCCCCCCTGTTGCTCCGCACCTGGTGGCCCAAAAGTTATAATTTTAGCTATTTTTCTTCAGGTCTATAAACTGATCCTCCATGCCAAGTTTCAAGTCTGTAGGGCTTGTGGTTCAGAAGAAGAAGAAGGTTAAAGATTAAAAAAATTTCACAAAAGTGCTACCCTCTCCCCCCTGATGCTCCGCACCTGGTGAATCTACAGTCATGATTTAAGCTATTTATATAAAGGTCCATATGCTAATCCTCCATGCCAAGTTTCAAGTCTGTAGGGCTCCTGGTTCCGAAGAAGAAGAAGCTTAAAGATAACACAATTTACCCAAAGTACTACCCCCTCCCCCCTGGTGCTCCGCACCTGGTGGCCCAAAAAGTATAATTTTAGCTATTTTTATTCAGGTCTATGAACTGATCATCCATGCCAAGTTTCAAGTCTGTAGGGCTTGTGGTTCAGAAGAAGAAGAAGGTTAAAGATTAAAAAATTTTCACAAAAGTACTACCCTCTTCCCCCTGATGCTCCGCACCTGGTGAATCTACAGTCATGATTTTAGCTATTTATATAAAGGTCCATATGCTAATCCTCCATGCCAAGTTTCAAGTCTGTAGGGCTCCTGGTTCCGAAGAAGAAGAAGCTTAAAGATAACAAAATTTACCCAAAGTACTACCCCCTCCCCCCTGTTGCTCCGCACCTGGTGGCCCAAAAGTTATAATTTTAGCTATTTTTATTCAGGTCTATAAACTGATCATCCATGCCAAGTTTTAAATCTGTAGGACTACTGGTTTAGAAGAAGAAGAATTTTTAGGATTTTCTTAAAATTTCACCTTTTGTTGCCATAGCAACCAGAGTTTTTCATGGATTTCAATTCTTTTAGCTATTTTTGAAGGGGACCACCTAAGCAACATTTCTGTAAAATTTGGAGTTAATTGGCCCAGTAGTTTAGGAGGAGATGTCGTTTAAAGAAATTGTTGACGGACGCCGGACGACGGACGACGACCGACGTCCGACGACCGACGGACGGACGCCGGACGAAAGGTGATCACAATAGCTCACATGAGCACTTCGTGCTCAGGTGAGCTAAAAACTAGGAGATGCGTCGCGAAAACTCAAAACTCTTTCTAAAAACAGTCCTCTATGAAATGTCATTATCAAATAGAGTAATTCTTTACAGTCCTTCGATTAAGAGTTGATAATATTTGTACCAAAACACTTTAATTTTGATCAACTTACTTTAAATTTTCAACCAATTTGTCATATTTTTCTTTTGGTCGTCGAGTAAACAATATTCGGAATACTTTGATTTTTTTCGGGGGTACCCTTTTTTCGTATAGACTGGAATATTGGCTTTAAAGTAGACTAGATATTTAGGTTGTGGTCACGACATTTCGGTCCACAGCGACAATATTCTTAGTTAGCCTATTGCTTTCTCCCGTGAGTAACAGGCTCCGAGATTATAAACCATTAGATAAATTGAAGCAAAGTTAAGCTTGTGGTAGTTGTGATTTGCCGGTTGCTGAAAACTCGACTGTGTTCTTTCAAGTTAAGAAATTATATCATAGTTATTTGTTTTGTTAGACTTCACTAGGCTCATTCGAAGTACCAATCACGTCTGGAGTACCTCAGGTATTGGTGCATGGCCTTCTTCTGTTTCTTTTATATACTAATGACCTTTCTAACACCATTCCGATCTCCAAAACCTTCCTAACCGTCACCTCCCCAGTTCCGTTTGTTTGCAGATGATACTGCTGTTTACTTAGCTCATAAACAATGTGACAAGCAATACTGTGACCCCGCAAGAATATCTAGACAAGTTAATGCAGTGGGAGAAAAAAATGTAAAATGGTGTTTCGTGAACCCCAACAAATCATGGCATTGTCCTAAATATTACTAAAACTCGGAAGAAAAAAATCCTTTGATTACGGGCTACACGGACAAGTACTAGAGCACATTCACAATATAACATCAAATGCAAATAAAACTTTAGGTTTTCTCCGAAGAAACATCCAGACTAAAAATAAGAAGATCAGAGAAACAGCGTACAAAATTTTGGTTATACCCTAGGAAGAAAACGCACCAACCGTTTGGAGCCCTTACACAACATCCTATATCAACAAAGTAGAAACACAACGTAGAGCAGCAAGACGGGTTCAAAATAATTTCTCTTATTATGACAGTGCATGCAGAAGGAGCTCGGGTGGCAATCTCCTCAATAAAGACAAGAAGTTACCAGAGTCACAATGTTTTATAAAATTGTTAATAGTTTTGTTGCAGTGCCCATCATGGCAACTTATCTTGAAAAATCGGTTAGGATCACCCGACATGTGCTTACAGAATCCCTTAAACAGATTCACACAAATGCTTCCTATTTTAAATATTCTTTTTTCCCATACACAGTGATACTTTGGAACAGCCTTCCACAGCGGCGGATCCAAGGTTTCTATAAAGGGGATTCGATGTCAGCTTAGACCTTTAGTTATTAGTCCCAAGTATCCATATCTATGTAGATAGGGATAGGCTACTTGGAACTAATTGTTCAAATCCGCACATCAGGTATCTTATATTAGTAGATTTGATGTTACTGTGGTTCGAAAACCACAAAAGAGGATCGTTTTCTTAAAAGATTTTGATTGAATTTTTTCCACTAAAATGAAATAATTTGGATACAGAGGGGGGTTCAGTCGACCCCCGAACCCCATCTGGATCTGCCACTCTACCAGAAAATAATGGCACAGCAACCTGGCATTGTCGCGTTCAAGGAGAGCCTCTATTCTTTTCAGATAGTGAGCCGACCTTGAATGACCAAAATTGTGTTATCAGACCTTTTAATCCAACACTCACAATACTTTTAAAATTTGGCACCCTAACCAATGACTAACGGTTTTAATTCCAGCACAGACGCGCACCTGCCAGTAATACGCGAAAGGGGAGTAAGGCAGTATATATAGATAGACTGGGAGTACATAGGGCCTAGACATGACAAATTATTTCACGATGCTGTTTGTCTGAGCAACATAAGCAGGTCCTTTGATTAAAACATTACGATATATTTTGCTTTCATGTTTTCGATCATGGGAGATACAATAAATCTGGAATAGGCCCAAAATTACGAGCGATCTTCAAGTGATGTGACCCTCATCTTAGGAACGACAAGAACACTTTCACTTGAAAATAAATATTTTTTAAATAAATAGACAATTAATCAATTTATTAATTAATAAATGCTAAATCGACCAACAACCTCACAACGGGTGATTTTAGCTCCACTGGCCGAAGGCCAGCGAGATATTTAATTGTCATGGTGGCGTTGTCACGTCCCTCCTGCGTGTGTCTGTGCGTAAACCTTTTCTTTAGACTCCCCTTCCTAAAACAATGGACAGATTTATCAAAACTTGGTTGAAATGTTCCTTGTGTGGCCCTCTTAAAATAGGTATGGGTATGTAACAAAATTGTGCATTTTGTTAAGCGGAAACAGTGTAAGAAAACCTAGCGCGGGAACAACCGGCGCTTTCTTTAGGTTGATAATTTTTTAAAGTAAATAACGGCTGAAAAATCTTAATTTTTGAGAATGGCGAACCATTCTCAAAAATTAAGATTTTTCAGCCGTAAAACTGTTCGTGGTATATGTCTATTGTGCATATGCTTTGGCAGTCAGAAAAGACCAAAGATCAACCTATATAGACGTGCAGTCTGATCTCAGTCGTTACTGTCTGCTTTCTACTTAATTTTTGTTTGGAAAAAGTTTGAGCAACGAACGGGTCCAAAATGTCCCCGAAAAAAGTCGGCATTTGCTTTAAACGCAACTGAATTCAGCGGAACGAGAATAAATCTCATCAATAATGGCAAAGCATATACCACTACGGTAAGTTATGGAATCTATTAAGTCATCTTTTGGACCTCTGCCTTTGTCTAATGTAAACGAATAACCATTCAGACTAAATGTTTCAAAATCGATTGATAGTGTCCAAACTTTTTGTGTATGTTATGTTTGAAAGCATCTCTTTTTCATACTAGACAAAAAATGTGGGTTTCAATGGCATAAGATGTGGGTTTCAATGGTAAAAGAGGACAAAAAGTTTGAAAGATGTGAATCCAGGGGTTCACACTTCATGTACTATTTATATGTTATTATTTATACAATTACTACTTTATAACCCTTTAATCTGGCGGCAATAAAATTAATAATTAGCTCCTGATAAGCTGACTAATGTTTCATTCAATGTAGATTTTAATATTTATTTTTTCAAGTTTTTGAATAATTTTCAACGGGCTTTAAAGGATTTTTCAAAAGACCTATTTTATCTCTTTTGTTTTCTCATGGTTGTTTTCTGTTTTTCAGTCTGGAACAGAAAGAGATTTGCATTCTGAAGTGCAATTGTATAATAATAATGATGATGATAATAATAATAATGATAATAATAATTAACAAAACTAGCGTTCCTTGTTCCATATGTATATGTTCTGAAATATACTGAAACACAAAAGAAACGTAGGGCTAGAGCAATTTTCTGTATACAGAAATCGCTCTGTGAAAAGGCTTTTTTTCAACTTTTTTTTTATTTTATTTTCTTTTCTTTTTTTCAACTTTCAATGCACAGCCATTTTCTAAAGTGATGTTAAATACTAATGATGGCAAAAGTTGAGATAAGAATACTCAAATGCAAGCAGCGGTAGTGATGTAGTCTCTGAACAAATGCGAGGATTTTGAGTTGTTTTGGCGGCGTTGGTGGAGACTTATTCCAAAGATATCGTCGAATAACGAAATTTTCTGAGAAATTCGTGAGTTCCATTTTTTAGCTGCAAATACGAGCTGTTTATGTCAATTAAAGGTTCTAAGTCTATCGGTTAATAATTGATATCCGTCACAAAAACAACGATTGATTCTAGTGCAAGAAAATTTCTAATTCATTTTTTCTGCTATTTGTAAAGGTACCTCGCATGCTTTCGTATCAAAATTGACACCAATAATCGATACTTTTTGGCTGCTGTAACTTCATTACCTATAAAAAAATTTAAGGGACATTTGTCTTTTGTTAAATTTCACTGACAAATTCTACCCATCTAATGAAGAGCGTGATAACGCTTGCTCAACACATTAAAACAGCCAAGTAAAAAATTGGTAATAGGGGTATTTTTTTCTTAAACTTGATGTTCAGTATGATTTATTATCACAATAGAACATCAAATGTCTCTTTTTCTTTAATGTTTTTCGGTGGTTTATCGAGAAATAACGGTAGATTATCACTTGATAAACTCACCGCAAAAGCAGTGAGATTGTCAAAAACTAATACCCTGCTTTTGTGCATTTCATCCTATCTGACGTCATCTATGCGGGGCGAAATATGTGACGTCACAATGAACGTTGCATAGCAATCACGTGCAAAATGACGCGCTGTATGAAAATATTTCACATTTTGTCTCATTTTTGCATTAAAGAAATAGAATAATCGTTTGTTTTTCGAGTAAGATCGATTATTTCATTGAGTGAAAAAACAAAAGCTATATTTTCACTCGTGGCTCCGCCATCGTGAAAATATAGCTTTTATTGTTCACTCAATGAAATATAAATCCATCTTACACTGAAACAAACGATTATCCTCTATTTACTTTCTAACCTCATGATTTGTAAAAATAGATATATAGATACGTGAAAATATAGCTTTTATTGTTCACTCAATGAAATATAAATCCATCTTACACTGAAACAAACGATTATCCTCTATTTACTTTCTAACCTCATAATTTGTAAAGATAAATATATAGATACGTGAAAATATATAGCTTTTATTGTTCACTCAATGAAATATAAATCGATCTTACACTGAAACAAACGATTATCCTCTATTTACTTTCTAACCTCATAATTTGTAAAAATAAATTTATAGATATGTGAACTCTCGCGCTAAAAGACAATCTCGGAATTACTTAAAACAAATATCAAAATGCGAGAAGGGCTTCAGTAGTGGTCAACAGGCGGACGTATTTCAAAAATTCTTCATTTGGAAGATAGAATGATCATTATAGATTCAGAAAATAAGACAGATGTGAAAAGTTTCAAACGAGTCAATCTGCGCGTTGGCCATCTGCGCAGTGCGACTAGAATCCGCACTTTACGAACTATCTAGGTAATCCAAATTGTAACTTTTCGCGTGTCGGGGCACATCTTGTCACAGGACCAAGGGCATAACTCCCATAACGCAATTAACGCAGGTGCGTAAAAATATTCCTCTGTTGGAAAATATCGTGTATGAATAATCGAAACATCAAAACTACAGCTTATCAAAGCTGTAGTTACGATGTTTTGATTATTCACCAATGCTCAAAATATAAAAAGGGAGCGGACGGAGGGCATCCATCTTTTGCCACAGTCCTGATCGCCTTTTTCGCATATGCTCTTTAGTTGTCGCCTTCTGAGACTGCGTACAAATTTCAAAGTTTTAGATACGCCTATGGCAGGACCATTAATCTCCTTTCTTTATGGTTGCAACAGGCTTTGTTTTTATATATTTCCCCACGTCGACATTGTTTAATCTGCTTTCCGATACAAGAACTGCGTCTACAGATTGATTTCTTTGAGCTTACTTTGAGTAAACACCCCTTTCTTTAGACGATACGTCACTTGTTTTCACTTTCTTTGGCGGATATATTCGTACGTTTGATTACTCGACGCCGTGATTGCATTTGGTTCCCTGGCTCCTGAAAATAATATTGGATATATATGATACGTACTTAGTGTATCATATGAAAAAAAAAAATATCTAACGAGGTTGGGAGAATTGAAAATTGTCGAGGCTCTGCCGAGATTTTAGATTTTTTTTTCATACAATACACTAAGTACGTATTATGTTTATCTTATAACCTCTTTTTGTCTCCTTTTTGTCGATTTTTCTAACAGAAATGTAAGTTTCAAAAATAACCGAATTATATCATTGTTCTTAAAATTACTATGTGATATCATAAAAAAATATCATACGGGATGTTATCACACGGATATCTGTATAGTAATAAGATAAAATAGAATTCCTAGAAGAAGTCCTAAATGTAGCGTAAAATCTTTTTTTGAGAAGTAACATTGTAAAAAGTTCGTAAAAGATGTCTTGTAATGTATGAATAAACAAGAATGATATAATAAGTGTTTAAGTGATTTTATTGGCGATCAGTTAAGTATTATCTATCTTTTTGAGGTGACAATGTGGAGCTTAACTAAAGGATCCTTGCATTTAAGGCTGATATTCAGCACCTACTCCGGACATTTTTCGAAATTTACTCACTGTTCATTGATAATCGCCATGTACATGTATATACAAATTTTTATACATGTTAACTCTGATAAGTCAAAGGGTTCACTTAATTTAATCCTTTTGTTTTACGACACAGCTTTATAACCACGCCAATTATAATGTCCAACAATGATTTAACAAAAAAAACCAAAAAACAAAAACAAAACAAAAACAACTTAAGGCAGAAACCTTTATAATGAAAAGTAAACTAAACATATTTTGTAAGTTAATCTACACGTTACCAGGTCAAATATCACGGACAATACCTGTAAGTTATAGTAGGACCAGATCATCAAAATAAAATCAAGACAGCCTTGTAACTTCGGTGGTTTGACAGGGAGACCACCAGTAAGTTTTGCCATCTCCAGGTGGAACTCTGCTACCCTAGCTTGACCTGTACCGACCTCTACACCATACACTGTTACTCCCTAGTGTGATTAACCAAAATATGATCTTATTTCTTCATAGCAAAACTAAAATTAAATAATCATAAAAAGAAACCACAAAAAGGCCTGATTAATCCTTTATTAGACGACAAAATTTAGAGTCATCCGACTCGAAAGAGGTTGATTGATTGATTGAATGGGTTTACCGCCGCCTTTAACATTATTTCAGTTATATCGAGGCTGGAGCACCTAACAATGGACTCCTGGTATTTCTCACACCAGTACTACCATTACATCCTTTTTTAGCCTCCAGCTGCTATTCTACATAGGTCTACAATTAAATTATCGACCCATTCGTGCGAAAGAGGTTGAAATCTACAATTTGTTCGTGATAAATCCAATACCAGACGACAAATTAATCGACTGGTCAAAATTGAAAGAAGTTGCAGACAACAACTTTAGTTGATTATCCTTAAAAATCCTTTTCTTTGGGACAGAAAACATTGTGAGCAGTCATTGATTTTATTCATTCCCCCCCCCCCCCCCCCCCCCCCGAGCTACCAAAAAATATATCGTAAGTCTAAATCGCAAATCATATCTGGTGTTTTCGCATTGTCAGATTCTGACTAGCAATATCTCATTTGACTCGTCTTTAGAAGACGATTCCAATTAGATGATGCATGACAGAATTCCATGTTAAGTTACTGCTGTAGAAGCAACTTTAATTTTTAACTCACGCAAAAATGATCGTAAGATGTTTAGTAAAACAGGCCCTGGACCATGTATTATGAATGAGCACTAACTACACGGATATAAGCTAGATCTATTTCAAGAGTAAAATGTCACAATGCTTAAAGAGATGGCAAAATTCCAAAGGTTTATATTGAAATTAAGTGCCGTTTAAAAAACGCCATTGGCTTTGATTTTGGTATCCACTGGAAGACTTCGTTGCAAGCAATACGTATGATTAATATTAGGTCTATATTACTTACTATTTCAAAGCTATGGCTAATGTCAAAGTTTTTATTTTAGAAATAAATAACGTTGATTGTTGACCTTAATATTTTTTTTTCAACAGAAAGATGCTGTCACAAAAAAATCAATCACCTACCATTTAGAAATTTGATTGATGTTTCTCACTTTGTTGAAATTTAGTGACTTTGAAGATATGACCTTTAAGTAATACACGTTACATTATGACATACCAATCGAAAACAAGGACCAATGTTGAAGTTCTGGGAAACAAACGGACTCACGAACAAACAATACTACAATCAGACAAGACAAAACAAGAGGCCCAAAAGGGCCTGTATCGCTCCACTGGCTTAAACATCTTTAGATTTTCCTAAAATAAAGCTTACTTTAAATGAAAACAATACTTTGAAATCTCTTAAGGCCTATTTGATAATGATTAACTGGGTATGGCCAACATTCCACCAAAAATCTCTATCACCATTAACCTGCATACCCTTTACCCCTCTTATTGAAACATTATGGTGATTGCAATCATTAGAACATTCTTAACACATTTTCAGGAACAATTTAAGTAGAGGGTCATTCATGGCACATGCCTTACAAGATTCTCTTAAATTAGTCCAATTGATTGTGAAAAGATGTTTAAGATTTTAAAGTGAAAATTGGCCCCGCCCTGTCACACCCACAAATGGACCTTTCAAAATTTCACGACCAATTTAAATTAAATTTGAAAAAGAAACGCCCTGCCCAGCCCATATTAAGGGTGCAATTAAAATATCTTGATCAATTAAAGTAGAGGGTAAACCAAGGAACATTCATGCAAAGTAATGTTGAGTTAGGCCCAATGGTTTTGCAGGAGAAGATTTTTAAAGATTTTATAGTCAAAATTACCCCCCCCCCTCCCCAACCCCCTTGCACGCCCATATTTTGGAGTCAATCGAAATTTCTTTAGAAATTCATGTAAAGGGTCATCAAAGAAACAATCATGCCGAATTTTATTGAAATTGGCCAATTGGTTCCGGAGGAGAATATTCTTAAAGGATCCTCTAAGGAACATTCATACCAAGTTTCATTGAAATCGGCCCAATACTTTGGAAGGAGAAGATTTTTATAGATTTTATTGTGGGGTCAATCAAAATTTCTATAACATTTTAAGTGAAGGGTCACCCAAGGAACATTCATTGTCAAAAGGTATGCATGACTCTGTCATAAGTTACAATACTTTTAATTGAGAATCTCAAATTCTGTATAACAAGACTACAAAATCTTACCATTTTGTTGAGTTCACCACACTCGGTCCGCCAATTGTACTGTCTGCCACTTTCCGTCTGCTTGGGTTCTTTTGGTACATGGTTAGCAATCACCAGTATCAGACGATGACTGCCGGACCGCCACGAAAACTTCTCACGTGCCACGTGAAGAAATTGACCATAAACTTCGGGACGATCACCGCTGACATGCGCCTCCACCCTTGTCACAAAGTCGGAAATCTCCGATGTGTCTGTACCGATATCGACTAGTTCTATTGGATTGATGCAATCTGGATTAGGAACAGTCCAGATACCTCTGTACGTCATTACTGCCAACTTTATACCTGGAATTGATCAAAACCAATGGGTAAACTTTGACTCTTAAATGAATTTCCAATCGTTTAAATATACTTAGCGAAAAAAAACACTTTACATATTATTCATCTAAAATGAACTGGCACTCATTAACTTCCGTTATTGCTCGAGTATTCCCGTAGCGTAACTCAATTTCGTTTCACCTTTTTACATATATTATTTCACATACTCTTAAAAAGGCGCGATAGAAGAGTGGTTACAGACGCCTTCCCGTACACCGATAACTTGTTGGATCGAGTTCAATTCCCGACAGGGGCACATTTTATAATCATTGTGATTTTCACTAACATAATGATTTTTTTCTCTTTTTTTGTTGCTGTTGTTATATTTTTTAAAGAAATACATTTTTGTTATTATTTTGTCATTAGTCCTTTGTCAGATACGATTAATATTTTTTATTCTTACATCATTCATTTTTGATTGTTTGCACCAACCAAGATTACTGTATTCTGATCGGGACAAAGATTTGTTTCATACCTTAATGAACAAAAACATAATAAGGTGTTAGTAAGCTTGTACCAAAAAGCAGTCCCATCAAAGATTTCATTTGCTTTATGATATTGAATTATAAGATATCATCGGAAGAGAATAGAGTTAAACAGAAATTCGATTGACGTGTTCAAACCAAGTATATGTTTTTAATTTCATACCGTCATAAATTTAAAAAAAAAATGCCTCTTCATCTCTTAAATATAGGTCCAGATACAGTTCAAAATCTAAAATTATTTTCAGTAATTTCAGTGATTTATGGACAGGACTTTGCAATGGTCAAATTGAGGCTGGCGGAAAGACTGTGCCGAATACAAATAGTCTTTTGCAACACTGTCCAAATAAAAAATAAAATAAAATCTGTACTCAAAAAAGTGTAAACCTAAAAAGAAATAGAAATATTTCTGGTCATGGTCCGACTTGAACTCGTGATCTCCCGATTATGGGAACGCACCCTAACCACCACCGCTAAATTTTCGTTTGTACTAGGAGCTGTGATAAATATTCTTAGCTCTTAACCTCGCGAGTATAAGTCTATATTAAGAAACATATTTACCGACTATCAATAGGGGTCAAAAGGAATATTTAATGAGTGCCAGGTCATTGTAGATAAATATACTTCTTGGTCTGTTTTCAATGACTAACAGTGACTATATGCTTACATTATTGACATGTGCTAGTATGGCTATCGACAAAGACTACACAAACGCAAGGTTTTGCGCAATCGAAGCGAGCTATGGGTAGCGTGACCCGCGTCTGTCACTTCCGGTTGTGGTCACAATACTAGTTTTGAGCTTCCCACATTTCATTTTGAGTGCCTTTTGTAACTCATTCACACTCATTCCGTAGCATTGGATAGAAAAAAATAAAAATGTTTCCAAATTTTTATTGAAACGGGTATGCCACGGCAATAGAAAAAGGCAGAAATCAGACCGCGGGCATGCATAGAGCTTGCATGTCTGTTTATAACGCCAGTTTGGCACTCGGAATAGGCAATTCACATTTTTACATAATGGTCTAGAACTGCCAAGCCCGGTAAGGACAGTCGACAACGCATCTGGTTTTCAATGATTGGGTCGTGGGTTCGATCTCCGGCCTGGACATCTTTCATTCCACATTTGTCATATGTCATTGTGATTAGTGTCATTTGTCTCCCACAGAATGGGCGAGTGATATGCCTAGGATAGAAGGGCAACTGGTGGCTCAGGTGAAATATTCTAGCCGTGCCGTGAGAAACGACAAGAAGCTGTGGATAGGTGCACCAGTCGTCAAATTTTAAATGTAAAACTATTGAAAACGACGTTTAAACCCATGTTAATTACCAAAAAAATTTGGTTCGCAACCCCTGCAGGTGTCGCTCGAGATAAGATAGACCCCTTCTGACCATCGCATATTTTCTCATTGTTTTCTTCAAAGGAAGGATTACTGTAAGACAGCTATAGGTGTTTAGTTCAGACGTTGGTCACTTATGATATTGGAATGACTTTAATCAAAAGAACTTCAAGGAACGATACTCAAAACATCACCGCTACACATTCTTTCATTTCTGTGATTTTTGAAATCAACGATTTTGTCGTTTGACCACGAATAAAACCCTGATTCTACAGTCATACAGTACAGAACCTTCCATAAACTAACGGATATTGCTTCATGTAATAGTAACATTTTCATTCTATAGGTTTTCATTGCGACACTACATCCCTAAATAAGTCATGTAAAGTTTCTTTTTTCGCTAGGTATATGTTGAATCGATCCTATAATATCGCGGGATGAATACGTGTACCATGAAAAGGTGTGACCACGGTCATCAAAGATTCAAAAGTCAGCACAGGACTAGCTTGAAATTGGTCAAGAAGATAGTAAATTAGTTATTGCATTTCATATGCATGTATATGTAATGTAATCTCGAAGTTTTCAGAAGTTGTTACCCATAAAAGACAGGGGACCTTCTAGGAAGTGCGGAATGTTTCGACCCGGAAATGTCGAATTACGAAAAAGTGCAGCGTAGCCAAAACCCAAGAAGAAAAGTAATTTTCGTGAACGTATTTGGGCTAAGTAAGTGTTTGATTTAACATCGTCGCCTTAATCATTTTCTATAATATTCATTGCATATCGATGGATTAGCGCGAAACGTATAGGCAGTTACAACTTTTCAGAACTGAGTCATCGATATAGGCCGCTTTATTTGGCTAAGCTTTTTGAAACCTAAGTATGCAAGTCGCAACAAAAGCACGATAGTATCACCTGGAGATTTATCTTTCAGTTGCTTCAAGATATTCTTCAATTCAGCCTTGACTTCTTCCAAACAGTCAGGCAGTGTTCTAGTGTTATCGATCGCAATAACAATGTCAAGAATGCAGTCAAGGATGGGTTCGGGTTGGTTTACTGAATTACTACTGGTCTCTTGATCTGTACCCGTGATATCTGTATACACTCTGATGTTGCTTCTGTTCCTTTTTAACCTTGTACTTATTTTATCTCTGTTTGTCGGTGGTGCTTTTCTTTTCGTGGGTGGCATTTTCCTTTAGTAGTTAAAATGAAATATTAGTGAACTAATATCTTCAAAGTTCTTTTCCAAGTCAAGAGTCATGAATGAAAATTTAATATAATGGCAACAGACCCCGCCTTTAATAACGCAGAGAATTTCAAAATAAAACACATTACAATATATAAGTCTGTGAACAAATAAATAGAATGAACGAAGGTGGATGAAAAATACGTGGACTTTTACCGACGGAGACACATAAAACTTCGCAGTACATGCCTCAAATTATTTAATTCTGACATGATGCTAAATTTACAAGGGCTTCCCATCAATGTGGTGAAAAATAATTAAGGAGACCGACTCATTCGGAACGACACTCGGCTATTTCCGTAACCTGCAACAGATCGTAGATTGGCCGAGAGGTGTTCCGATTGAGACCGACTTCGATTCGATTTACGGCAGCAAAAATTTCGAATGTGAAAATGCGTTTTTATAAATAAAGAACTTTAAAAAAGGTTTTAATTATGGATTATCATTTCATTTTCCCGATCAAAATGTTTAAAAATATAAATATTATTTAATTTTCGATTTTACGACAATGCTGTGGTGCGACGTCATACAAAGAGGTCTTCGACAAGCATTTTTGTAGTGAATGTAAATAAATGTTATCATATGACGTGGATTAAAGGCGTTCAGGGCCGATTTAAGCTCATGCTTTCTAGTACAATCCCCACCGAGTTAGTACATTCCGAATGTCGGATGAACAATAAAATAAATCAGCAAAACCTCAGATCTTTTTTACCTTGTGAAAGGACACTACCGTCGACACAGATCAGACACACATCAGAACAGTTGATTTACGACTTAGACAAGAGTCATCTGTAGATGAATGCTGGATGTTATGCAACAACATTCAAGTACACACGATGACTAGCGCCTAATGCCAGAGTCTTGTAGAATTGACGAACAGATGAAAATCTTTTTGAGTTCAATGAATCAAGCATGAAACACCACAAAGTCTGAAATTCTTCCTCTTATTCCTCTTCCTTATTATTTACTGTAGACTTTTCCAGGAACGAGATTAAACACATTCAAAACTTGCCTCAACCTTCGTGCAAGAACATTGATCCTATGTTATAAACAAAAACATCCCAAGAAATTATGACGTCATTAAACATCAATGACGAAACAATGATATCTAAGTGAAGATAACCGTTTTAAACTTCACATAATTTACACTAAAAGGGTATTTTCCCTTTACATGGAAACTATGTATTTAACACATTATCATCAATATCATGATTTGGATGTTTGTGTTTACAACAAATGTCTTGGCCATGCACTATCTTTCAAATTATCATACGCGGATCTAGATTTTTTCTCGGAAAGGGGGAGGGGTCGGTGGGGGGATTTTTCTAGGATTTAAATCTATTAAATTCAACGGACGCAAAACGTCGTAGCTTCATCATATTTATTTCGTCTGTTGACTAAACGATCTTTTGAATTTATAGACTTGTCTCATTTTTTCACCATTATGTTGGCCAAAATTCTACGGGGGCGTTATTTATAAAGAAGTATAAAACTATTGACCTGCAATTTCAAGTGCGTGATCAAAGATCAATTTTACATTGAAAATGATATGAGATAACGGTTTCCCGGACCTCACTCTTTCTTGCGGAACTATACACAATGCTTTTTTATGTTGATCTAACGATTTCAATGTTAATAGATCTACATTAAAATTACTTGTTTACAAAATAAGACAGGTCAATATAAATATATATATAAACGTTTCTAATAGATTGAAGTTGGTCACCACTTTAATTAAACTCACATGCTTACGCGTACAGTCCATATGTGTTGAGTGCAGAGTGACCAAGACAAAGCCCTCAAAGGCACCCATTCATTAATTTACATATCCGTTTACGTGTATAGAGTTAAACGCCGCTTTTAACCAGTACAACAATTAAATACTTTTCTATTCTCCTGTTGATACACCACATAGGTCTACGATTATCAGCCCATTTGTGGAAGGCAAATAGTCGAAAAGTATGTGTGCCGCCGTCGGGGTTCGAACCCGGGGCATTTTGTTTGATAGTCCGACGCGCTACATTTTCGCCTTGATGGGTTTTCCTTCTGTTGATAGATCGGAAAAGCTTTTGTTCTGCCAAGTGACCGTTAATAATTTCATACAGTCATTTATATTTTATCTCTTTCTTACCGTTATTTATTCGAAAAGAAAGAACAGAATCTCAAAGTTTGAATTATTAAGAAACATCGTTTTATTTTACATCCTTCTCTATAATGGCAACTTAAAGATCCCCAAAATAGCATTAATTTTATGGTAAAATAAGAATACTTTTAGGACGCCCATCTTTTGATGTAATGAGGAAATGATTATTTTCATTTTTCAAAGAAAGTACAAAAGTACAATGTATTATATAAAAAATACTTTGAAACTCCCCAAATACACAAGAGTTTTCCCGTAAAACTGATTACTTTTGGGACGACCCTGTTTTGACATAACAATGAATTGCTTAGATTTTAATACACATTAGTTAAAGAATGTTTCAATGCAAAAATTTTATTTAAAATATTCTGGACTAAAATACTTATAAATGCATAAAAAATGCATTTCATGCGATATAAATAGTAACTCCATTTACTTGATGCTGATATATAATGAGTTTTGATACTTTTGAGACAATCCCTTTTTTGAAACTAAATTTTTATCATTCTTTACATGGTGGAATTAAACAGTATTATCAATATACATGTACGTTTTTGCTAGAGATTTTTTTAAAGTTAAAAAAATCTCCGACTGTCTACAGATAGGTAGCAGATTTAGGTAAAACTGAAAACTTTTAGGACGACCCCGTTTTAATCAAATGCGAAAAAACCGCCTACTTTGTTATTTATTTTTATGGCTAACAAAATCATTGACAATACAATATTTGGAAGATAATGCTATCTAAGACCGAAACAGCAAGGGTGCAGTTTTTGTTTTTAGACAAAAAAAAAACAAAAAAACGGACATTATATTTCATTTTGGCACAGGCTTATAAATGGTGATTTAGCTACTTTTGAGACAACCCTTTTTGTGATTGGGGAAAGGTACATTAATCATAAAGAATGTAGAAGCAAAATGAGTAAAATGGAAATACTTTCTTCACTTTATATCCGTGTTTATAGCAAGGCATATTCTAAAAATGAGCTAATGTCCTTGTTTTTTAAGGTAAAAAGTACTTTTGGAACAACCCTTTCCAAAAATACTACGGTGACCTATATTATTTATTTCAAATTTTCAAAAAGCAAGTCCATAGCAACAAAATACAAAAAAATAACAGAAATCTCTAGGGCTGAATATGTCTTAAAAAGCTGGTTTATGCCAAAATTTTCATAATTTCCATACAACTATATGTTAAAATTAGGAATAATTTGAACGGCCCTCACTCATTCCAAATTACGGTCACCCATTTTTTATGTCTTGATTTACTCACTTTGATCTATTACAAATTACAGTTTGATCAAAATCTCTTGGGCAGATCTCTTGTTCTGGAAATTTGTTTTGTAGTAGAACGGAATACTTTTGGGACGACCCTTTTATTCATTTTATGTAGAAATGTCTTTGAAATTTCATTTTTCGGCATAAAAGACCTTATCAATGCAAACTTTTATGTATTCAAATAATCTAGAACTGAAACAGCCAGACATGCGGTCTAATCATAAGAAAAAAGACATTGTCAATGAAAGTACACGTAATTGCTAAAATAATGAATTTGGATACTTTTGAGACGACCCCTTTTGTCATGGGGGTAAATTACGTTATCCTTTACATTGTAGACAGACAAAAAATATAGAAGAAATACTTATTTTTTTTTTTTCTTTATATCTGTGTTCAAAGTAGGAAATATTGTGAAATTAAACACATGTGCTTGTTTTTATGTAAAAATTAGACCTTTTTGAACCCCCCTTTCAATAAATGATACGGTGCCCTATATTTTTATGCCCCCGATAGGGAGGCATCATAAATTTGACTTGTCCGTCCGTCCGTCTGTCTGTCCGTCTGTCCGTCCGTCCGTCATTCCGTCCAAAAACTTTAACATTGGCCATAACTTCTAAATCAAAGCGGTGTCGGGGGCATTGTCATCTTACAGTGACAGCTCTTGTTTATTTCTTTTTTTAAAAGAGCAAGTCTGTGGCATAGCAATCACGTGCAAAATGACGCGCTTTACGAAAAATTGTCCTAGAAATTTCACATTTTGCCTCATTTTTGCATTAAAGAAATAGAATAATCGTTTGTTTTTCGTGTAAGATCGATTAATATTTCATTTCGTGAACAACAAAAGCTATATTTTCTCGTGGAAATATAGCTTTTGTTGTTCACTCAATGAAATATAAATCGATCTTACACTGAAACAAACGATTATCCTCTATTTATTACATACTTTGATATTGTCTCTATATATTTGAACGAGAGGAAAGTGTGCAATATTTTTTGATATTGCATACTTTGATATTGCACTAAGATTATTTTCACGTGCACAAATGGACTGGACTACTTTCTGGTTGCTACCTCGCCACAAGTCACATAAAAATCACATTATCAACGCTTTCTTTTTGCGTTCAATATTCCTGAAATAGTTTTGTCAGAGAAAGAAATACGTTCTAGTTCTTTGAATGCCTAAAGTGTTTGTTTTCATCTATTTGAAACATTTTCCGAGAAATAAACCACTTCATCCCCCCCCCCCCCCCTCTCCGTCGACTCAGATGCCCCCCCCCCCCGTCTCAAATTTCTTCCAAATCATTGAATTGTTTCCCCCTTATTCCTTTATCTATTATTTCATAACTCTTTCAAAAATATTCATGCACATCCCTTAATGTCTAAATGTCTATCATAATATCATGATTCTAGTATTTATCTCTCTTCCTCCCTATCTTTCTCTTTATCTCGTCTTTCACTCCGTCCCGTCCTTTATGACTATCGCTAGTCTGCTCCTGTATAAAGTACGCCGATTAAGTCAGTTCTGAATAACAAATGAACAAGTTTTTATAAATATATTCATTTCTTTTTTATTCAAAGTAAGTCGAAATCAACGCGTATTTAAAGATCTAAACTGCGATCCGACACAAAAATGTCCGCCGTCTTTTTTGTTTACACTGTCACTTCGTAGCAACGGATGTATTCATCCGAACGTAAAAATATAACGGAAAGGATTTTGCGGGAAAAGGTCTATTGCGTAACTGTTCTTAAAAAACGGTTTAAATTTAAACAAAAACTCGTTCTTGAAGTATATGGGATGTAAAAAATCAATAAATAAGAAGTGAATATCGTCAAACAATATCAAAGTATACAATAAAAAGGTTATTGAATTTATATGGGAATATATTGTGTCGGACTCGTTCTTTTGGCGTAGTTGCCCTCGCAAGCTCGGGCACTCTGCCAAAAGAACTCGTCCGACACAATATATTCCCATATAAATTCAATAACCTATAATATTCTTCAGTAGGCGCCATTTGCGTAGCCCATTGCGGAACGTTACTTCCAAGAGTTATTGTCCCAAAAATTTGTACCAAACCATTTCGAACTTCGTTTATTTACGTGTTGACGTTATCTGTAAAGAGGTTTAAAATTCAAGATAATCAGTTTTCCATTTAAAAGTCAGTAAGCTCAGGGCACGCGCAAATATTTTTGAACTTCGAAATGACGACATCGTCGCAGGTATATACAACCGGGAAATAATAAAGCTCATCTGGTCCTTTGGAAAAACCTAGCCGAGCCGTTTAAATGATAATTTATGCTAAAAGGTATTTAAATATACGTAGATATCCTCCTTTTAGATGGTTCAAACTTTTTTTAGGATTCGAGATATTTTCTGAATGATGACACTCGGAGAATAGAAAACGTCTTCTTAACGTTGGATCTGTACCTGTCACTACCTGTTTAAGAATGGTTGCTCGATGAGACCAAGTAGTAAGATTGCATCCAAATTAAAAGGATGAACAGAACAAGAGGGCCTGTATCGCTCCACTGGCTTTATCATCTTTAGATTTGCATTAAACGAAGCTTTCTTTGAATGAAAACTTTGAAATCTCTTAAGACCTATTTTATAATAATTAACTGGGTATGGCCAACATTGCACCAAAATTCTCAAGTTTCATTGAAATCGGCCCATCGGTTCACCAGGAGATGTAGTTCAAAGATGTCGGGCTCAAAGTAAGCCACACCCTGCCATACCAATATTTAAGGGCTAATTAAAATTTCGTGATCAAATTTTGAAAAGGGTCGCGGAAGGAACATTCTGGTAAAGTTTTATTGAAATCAGCCCAGTGGTTCAGGAGATATCGTTTAAAGATTTCGGGCTCAAAATAAGCCCCACCCTGCCACGCCCATATATGGGCCAATCAAAATTTTGTGAGCATCTTTTGGAAAAGATCTCCTAAGGAATATTCTTGTAGGTTTTGTTGAAATTGTCCCAGTGGTTCAGGAGGAGAAGTTGTTCAAAGATTTCTGGCTCGAAAAAAGCCCCCCCCCCCCCCCCCCCGACACACCAATATTTTGGGGTCAATCAAAATGTCTTGAACAACTTTAGAAGAGGGTCACACACGGAACATTCTGGTAAAGTTTCATTGAAATCGGCCAAATGGTTCAGGAGGAAATGTCGTTCAAAGATTTTAACTTAAGAAGAGGGACACCCAAGGAACATTCTAGTAAAGTTTCATTGAAATCGGCCTAATGGTTCAGGAAATGTCGTTCAAAGATTTCAGGCTCAAATTAAGCCCCGCCCTGCCACACCCATATTTAAATACCAATCAAAATTTCAGGAACAATCTTTAAAAAGGGTCAACAAAGGAACATTCTGGTAAAGTTTGGTTGAAATCGGCCCAGTGGTTCAGGAGGAGATGTCATTCAAAGATTTCGGGCTCAAAATAAGCCCCGCCCTGCCACGCCCATATTTTGGGGTCAATCTAAATTTCTTTAACAATTTAAGTAAAGGGTCACCCAAGGAACACCCATGCCAAGTTTCATTGAAGTTGGCCCAATGTTTTGGGAGGAGAAGATTTTTAAAGATTTCAAAGTAAAAAAAATGCCACGCCCTGCCACGCCCATATTTGGGGGCCAATCAAAATTTCTTTTACAATTTTAGAAGAGAGTCACCCAATGAATATTTCTACCAATTTTCATGAAAATCCGCCCATTGGTTTGGTAGGAGAAGATGTATAAAGAAAAAGTTTACGCACGGACGGACGCAAGCACGACGGACACACCGCCATGACAATAGCTCGTTGGCCTTCGGTCAGTGGAGCTAAAAATGCAGCAGTTTAATGATAGTGCATATTTCTTTTCAAAATCTATAAATTCTATAAATCAAAATTTCTGTAGCGTAGGTCTATGTTATTTTCGTATATTTTGAACGATATCATACGAACATATATATATCGGCAATTGAGTTTCACACAGTTTTCTGTGTCGAGTCAGCAGATTTTGATAATATATGTACAAATACAGTTAGTTAACATCGTCAAATTGACATTTAACTCAATCAAAATCATTCTAAACCGCTCACTCAGTGCTCCATTCATTCATTCCAGACACTCACACAAACCATTCAAAAACGCTCCAATCTTACCGAAAAACATGCAACAACAACTTCGTTTAAAATTAAAATAGCTGGAAAAAATCGGGATTTCACTTATTTAATTGAAATTGTAAGCGTCCGATGGGTTCTTGAAGAAATTGGGAGTTATCTATAGAACTTGTATGCATATTTTATTGAAGGAAGGTAATCAATATTGCTAATTTTGTTCATCCAGAACAAAATTTGCAATACTGGATTACCTCCCATTAAATTTACTCGAAAGTCGCTCCACACATTCGTTCAATTTCACTCCCGCTAAATCATTCCATAATCATTCACCTTGTCATTTCACGATGTTGTTATTTCACTCTAGGGTTTGTTTTTAATGAAAGACTATGAGCTCGTGTAATGAAAGACTATGATCTCGTGTAATGAAAGACTATGATCTCGTGTAATGAAAGACTATGATCTCGATCTTTATCCTCCAGGAGCGAGAAATTGTCGATTGGTGACCAAGACTATGTAACTACAGCTTGAATAAAACTAGTCATGAGACTTTACTCACCAATCGACAATGCGTATGATCATCCAAGGTTAGATTGTAAATATCAAAATAAAATAGGACGTAAAATGTACGTATATGATAATGAAAAATGATTATTGTACCTTATGGACACTGTTCCAAATCAATGCAATCGATTGTAATCGGCATACCGGGATTTTTTTCCCAATCAGAAATGCCTTTTTGCAGGTTGGGACATGCATAGAAATACCTATAATTAGTCAAAGGGAGATAATATTTGATATAATAACTGAATGTAGACACGTAATGCTTGCCGTATAACAAAACGCTCGTTTCCAAACGCGAAAGAAAAGGTGCGATTTCCGAAACGCTTCCTAACGTTTTACATATGACAAAACAATAACGTATAACACTATTTGATTAAAGAACGCCACTAACTGACCTGTTTTAAGTTTTTCCGAAACAAGTATTCACATATCTTTCAGGAATTAAAATTATTCTTAGGTCCGTCCTTCGTTTGGGGAAACATTTTAAAACGTTTAAAAATGGCCACCAGTTTGCACCAACGTAGCATGCAAAACGGGGGTCTCATTTCTTTCAAAAACGCTTTGATCTTGAAACCAGCACTGCGCTCTGGATGACAAAACAGTGCAAACTAATTGCAACTATAGATCTGCAATTTAGGGTGAGTGATCAAAGGTCAATTTTGTCTATACAGGTTTAGACAAAATTGACCTTTGATCACTCACTTAAACTTGTGGATCTATAATACCCCGCTCTGCACGTTTGCTTGCGTTCGAAATAGGGTGAGATTTGCAAACAGTTTCCGCAATTTTTCTAATCATCCTGAACGCAGGACTAGTCTGCTTAAATTTAACCCTTTGCTGTTTGATTCCTGCTTTTTACGTGGCTGTGATTTTATGATTGAGAAAACATTGTGAAAAAAAAAAGAAGAAATTGCTTCTGACAAGCAATTTCTTCTTTTTCCACACTATTTTCTACCCTACTGAATGGTTATTTTTCAAATTAAACCTACCTTAAATTTTCGTCTGCAAAACCTTTGAATTTGGACAGGTCCAAAATGTTGTTAAACAGGAAAGGGTTAACGATTGTCGTCAGTCGGGTATGTACAGTCAAGGGTTCCTGATCATGCCGGCGTATAATTTTACAATAATATAATTTTACAAGTGTAGGCTATTCATCTCGAGGGTAAAGTCCAATACTAAAGTAAGTGCCTATATATCTCCATGCACTTACATTAATCTAGCGCTAACCCTCGATATATTTGGTTACCTTTTTGGGAATGTTTAAGGAGTGACGGTTTAAACTTGTCCCTTTCTTCTGCATACATATTAAAAATTGAGGAATTAGAGTAAAAACAAAGTACACTTATCTTTGTAATGATTTCAAATTGCCCGATCGGATGGGCGGGCGAACAAGATCTAGAGGGACTTAGAAATTTACATGTATTCATGGAGTACTGGTACACGTAGGCGAGATAACCCTTAGCTGCAATAACGTAGCCCTCTCCCCCCATCTCTCTCTCTCTCTCTCTCTCTCTCTCTCTCTCTCTCTCTCTCTCTCTCTCTCTCTCTCTCTCTCTCTCTCTCTCTCTCTCTCTCTCTCTCTCTCTCTCTCTCTCTATCTATCTATCTATATCTCTCTCTGAAAAGCGGATTGACAAAACCTCCATAACCTCATCTGCTAATAACGGGCTGCCATTCGGAGCATCACTCGGCCATTTCCTTAAACTGCAACAGACCTTGGATGTATATAAGGCGGATGGGTATGTAACAAAATATTGTATTTTGTTAGGCGGAAACAGTGCAAGAACAAGAGGCCCAAGAGGGCCTGTATCGCTCCACTGGCTTTAACATCATTGAGTATGTTGCATTAAATGAATCTTTCTTTGAATGAAAACAACACTTTGAAATCTCTTAAGACCTTTTTTATATCAATTAACTGGGTATGGCTCACATTGCACCAAAATTCTTAAGTTTCATTGAATTGGCCCAGCCTTTCATCAGGAAATGTAGTTCAAAGATTTCGGGCTCAAAATAAGCCACACCCTGACATGCCAATATTTATGGGCTAATTAATATTTCGCATACAATTTTTGAAAAGGGTCACAGAAGGAATGTTCTGGTAAAATTTCATTGAAATCAGCCCAATGATTCAGGGGGAGATGTCGTTCAAAGAATTCGGGCTCGAAATAAGCCCCACCCTGCCACACCCATATTTATGGGCCAATCAAATTTTTGAGAGCACCTTTTGGAAAGGGTCTCCCAAGGAACATTCTGGTAAAGTTTCATTGAAATTGGCCCAGTGGTTTAGGAGGAGAAGTTGTTCAAAGATTTCAGGCTCAAAATAAGCCCCACCCTGACAACCCCATATTTGGGGGTCAATCCAAATTTCTTGAACAACTTTAGAAGAGGGTCTCCAAAGGAACATTCTGGTAAAGTTTCATTGAAATCGGCCCAATGGTTCAGGAGGAAATGTCGTTCAAAGATTTCGGGCTCAAAATAAGCCCCACCCTTCCACGCCCATATTTGGGGGCCAATCAAAATTTCAGAAACAATTTTTGAAAAGGGTCACCCCAGATACATTCTGGTAAAGTTTGGTTGAAATCAGCCCTTTGGTTCAGGAGGAGATGTCATTCAAAGATTTCGGGCTCAAAATAAGCCCTGCCCTGCCACGCCCATATTTGGGGGCCAATCAAAATTTCTTGAACAATTTAGGTAAAGGGTCACCCAAGGAACATCCATGCCAAGTTTCATTGAAATTGGCCCAATTGTTTGGGAGGAGAAGATTTTTAAAGATTTCAAAGTGAAAAAATGCCACGCCCTGCCACGCCCATATTTGGGGGTCAATCAAAATTTCTTTAACAATTTTAGAAGAGGGTCACCCAAGGAATATTTCTACCAAGTTTCATCAAAATCCGTCCATTGGTGTTGGAGGAGAAGATGTTTAAAGAAAAAGTTTACGCACGCACGGACGCACGCACGCACCGACGGACGGACGGACGGACGCACGACGGACACACCGCCATGACAATAGCTCGCTGCCTTTGGCCAGTGGAGCTAAAAATTAGCAAGGAAACAACCGGCGCTATCTTTAGATTGATATTTTTACAGTAAATAACGGCTGAAAAATCTTAACGAATCATTCTCAAAAATTAATATTTTTTCAGCCGTTATTTAAGAATTTAAAGATATTTATATAAGGATGCGATGGTTTCCATGAGTCAAAACTTGTTTTGTTTTTCCCCCTCAGATTTGTTAAGTTACAATCTCATAAACTATCTAAATTTCTACATCTTAATTGCCGAATTCACATCTTCACAAAAAAGGTCATTAGACGCTTAAGTCTGCAAAGTATACTAATAATGATTTGTTATTTTTGTTGTTTTGAACCCTTAGAAATCAGTTTTGACCCCCCCCCCCCCCCCGAATTTCTTGGTTCAGGAGTCAATGACTCCTCAATTTCAAACGCTTGCACGAGCCCTGACTTAACACTTTCCTGTTTTACAAAATTTTGGACCTGTCCAAATTCAAAGGTTTTGTAGACGAAAATTAAAGGTGGATTTAATTTGAAAAATAAACATTCAGTAGGGTAGAAAATAGTGTGGAAAAAGAAGAAATTGCTTGTCAGAAGTAATTTCTTCTTTTTTCACAATGTTTTCTCAACCATAAAATCACAGGCACGTAAAAAGCAGGGATTAAACAGCAAAGGGTTAAATAAACTATACTGGTTTTAATTCATTTTAATAGAAAATAGAATGAATATAAACAACAGAAACATTACATTAGTCGAGAAAAATAAGTTAATACACATATATACCCTTTCCTTTCTCCCTTACAGCCTGTCAGTCTAATTTTCACGTGCTGAAAAGCTATGGTCACAATGAAACGTTTAATGAAAAACCTAAAAATCTTTACCACAGAAACAAAATGTTAACACTTCCCTGTTTTTCAAAATTTTGGACCTGTCCAAATTCAAAGGTTTTGCAGACGAAAATTTAAAGTGGGTTTAATTTGAAAAATAACCATTCAGTAGGGTAGAAAATAGTGTGGAAAAAGAAGAAATTGCTTGTCAGGAGCAATTTCTTCTTTTTTCACAATGTTTTCTCAATCATAAAATCACAGGCACGTAAAAAGCAGGGATTAAACAGCAAAGGGTTAAATGAAATTTATGATTTATGGCACAATTTGTCCTAAATGTCGTCATGTGATATAATGATAGACTTGGTCCCTCTCTTGCTAATCTTCACTTGTCTGTGCATCTGTCGACCTCCGGTTCTTCTCCACACATATTTCTTCCAAGCGTAATCAAGATTGTCTCTTAAGTATTCATACGCCTTAATCAGTCTTTTCATTTGAACGGCGTTCTTTCCATTTGGTACCCCACGCCTTACCCAGACGGAGAAACCAGCCGCTAGGGCATGATCAACTTCCTTCCGAATGGTATAATGTTTTACAAGGTACATATCCCAACGTCCCTTCCTCACCCAGCCGACAGTCCGTCTACAATACATCACGTGTTTTTTGCTGCCCTTAGCGTCACCACTCTGAACGGCTACTTCATATATTGCGGGAGTTTTTGTATCATCATCAAACAATGATTTAAGTCTATAACCTGATAGATGTCTACATTTTGTGAACTTAGACATGTCGACTTTTGATTTAGCTGCCGTTTTCTTCCCAGTTGGTTTTTCTTTTTTACCTTTAGGTGGCCCCGGAAGAATTGCACATACCCATTTAGACCATTTCAGCTGTTTCAATGGACCCTTTATAAACTTGGCTTCAGTAAGCTTTTCTCTCTGAAAATAATACAAATAAATGTAAAGATTAGACTTCCTATGTCAGTAGGGCTTATTTGAGTTGCATACATTATTTTATTAATGACACATGGCATCTTGAACCAGTTATCAAAATACTCCTTTTATTAAAGCTGCAGTTACGAGGTTTTTGTTGCTTAAAACGATCTTAATCGATATTCACAATAAACATAGGTGTATTGTGCTGTGTCATCTATAACTCGAATACGCTGTTGTGCCTTGTGATTACAGTACATTTGTATACAATCGACGAGTCACAATAGCGAATTCTACTTATAGAATTATTAACCTCTATTCACAATATCATCATCTGCCCTGCGTTCAGGATGAAGGCGTAAGCGAAGCGCTTTCGAAATGATGCCTCGCTTTGCACGTATGTGCACGTGCAAAGCGGGGCATCATCTCAAAGCGCTCGCGTAACGCTTTTACTTCCTGAACAAAGGGCTGCCCCGCATTCAGGATCAATAAACGGTGCAAACAGTTTTCCAATTATTCCCCGCTTTGCACGTGCACTCACGTGCAAACCGGTATAATTGTCAAACTATTAGCGTCGTTTTGTCATCCTGAACGCAGGGCTGTTACAAAACGAATATACTTAATAGAAGAAATTATGATTTATTAGTGAATATGATTTGGTAGTTCACCAAACGTATCAAACCAACACATAGAGAAAAATATGCCGTTGTCTTAAAATATCAATGTTATCTAGTTAAGGTTGGGAGAATTTATGATGATGAGGTTTTGCCGAGACATGATAATGTCTCACAGCCGAGACCAGATAAATGATATTTTAAGACACTGATATTTTATCCTCTTTATCAGGCATTCGTTTTTTCAGGGTTAAAAATTTTACTAAACCTCTAACAACAAAGAAATCAATTGTTATTATCATGATTGTGCAAATTGTTTCTAAAAATATACTGTCTGATATCATTCTACGTTATCAGGCAGGTAAAAAAGAGTCAATACAGGTGTCATTGCATAATAAAATTTACCTTCAAAGTTCGATTCACTTTCTTCTCCTTCTTTTTGGCCACGGATTTCTTTTTAGCTGCCTTTATTTTTGGAGCTTTCGCCGTTTTCTTGACCTTATCTGCAAGTTTTGCCTTTGGTTTAGCGGCAACAGCTGTAGCAGACGTTTTCTTTAGTAATCTCTTTTTTATCGGCTTTGGAGCTGGGGACTTTGGTGATATTTTGGAAGAGGTGGACGGTTTCATTCCAGCTCCTTTGACGAGCTTGCTCATACAGGAGGCCACGTCAACGTTAATCCGGCCTTCACGGGCCCGAATCTCGTCCTCATAACCCTGGTTATATAAATAAAGTATATAAGTAAATTTACTATGAATAATATAAATGAAAGGTTTGCTGTACAGATAAGAGCGAACTGTCAGTCTAAAATTGTTAACAAGAAAACATATGTTGTGAGTACTAATGAATACCCTCAACATTGAGCTTTTGGAAGTATTACTTTTACTTTTGAAATAAAAATTAAATTATCAAGTGTTTTTTTAAGCTCGAAGATTATCGCTTATCACATATTTTGTATAATGCACGCATTTTCTCCTTGTGCATTTTTTGAGATACAAAGAGATCTTAAGATTTCTAATAATAGTAGCCGAATTCTTAAACCAGAAATACATGTACTTGTCAGGAAAATTTTGGTAGCATTTAGTTGATTTAGCCCATAAAAAATTCAAACCCCCAACCAAAAGCATGCAGTGTTCCCCTGACACATACAATTTCGAAGTAAATACAATATAAATTACACCTAATATTAGGTTAAGAAGATGCATTTCATTTCATTTTGTAAGAAAAGAAATATATTCAAATTTTCCAGATTGCCTTCATTTTTTAATTGATTCTTTTCCGACAATGTTTGCTATTATCTGGATGATTTAACAATAATTAATCTCATTAAAACACCAAAAACACCAAATTTTACAATGATCAAAATAGAAAGAAGTCGCAGACAACTTGGAAAATGTGAAGAACTTTGAAATGAGACCACCTAATTTCGCAGTAAGTATTGTGAGAAAGGAAGAAATTTGGTGTTACATAATTGCTTGTCTCCAAAATATCCCTTACCGGTAACATATCAGGGTTGCCTTCTCGATAACAAATCATCATAAGGAAATCAAAACAGCTCTCAAACTTGTCCAGTAGTAAATGACTACCATTGGTCAGTTGGGCCATTTGTCGATGAAAATCGGCTGCCCTACTAACAGCTGACCCGGCCAGGACACCATACACCTTGACCCCCTGTAACAGAAAATTTATAATAAGAACAGTCTAGAATAAGACAACTATGATCCTGTTTGTGGGACCACCATTTTAAAACATAGAATAAATAGAATTTTACTTTTTATCCATTAAGGTTCACACATTCCTATTTGCTGTAAAAAATCGTTTTATTCCCAAATAAAAATAAGTTTGAATACGCAGCTATTTTGTAACCTTCCCATCAAAGTAGTTCCTAAAGAAAACTAAGACATTATATATGAGTTTTGTAGCTTGATGATATCAAAGTTTGTTGTTTTTTTCATAGAGGTATTTAACTTCAAACCAGACCACACTCGTCAATTAATCCGCTTCGCGTATTCATACAGTGTATTAAGGTTATTAGTATTATACCTTCATGAAATCAAATAATCTCCACCACTTCCAAAACGAACGCATTTTAAGTAGAACTTACTTCTATAAGCCAAAAGTGTAGTGTTTTTTCCCCTTCTTATTATCACCATGGAAACGAATTCCGTTTAATTTAACTAAGACGTTGATTAACAGCGTTATCGATAATTAAACATATATCACAATCGTTCATACTGAAAATCTTACCATTTTGTTAAGTTCTTTACACTCGTCCTTCCAGTTGATGTGATATGTTTTCCCGCCATATTTATATCCGGGCTCATGAGGAACGTCATCACCAATCATGATGAGGACACGCTGGCTCCCAGGTCGCCATGATAACACTTCACGAGCTCTGAGGAGAACCAGCTCGTAACATTCCGGGCCATCTCCGCCAAATGTAGGCTCCACGTTGTTCACAAAATCACAGATTTCTGGTAAGGTTGCACCAAAATCGATCCATTTGACGATGTATTTGTCTACATCACAATAATCTCCGTGGGCGATGATGGCTATATGAATACCTGTAGATTAGAAATAGGAAATGAATAGAGCTTCCAATATTCTCATTTAATAACACTTCTGGGGACAGAAAAATAAATTATCTGCAAAAAAAAGACAAAGTTAAATACAAAGTGTAGACTTCAAAGTTTAATTTGTTTGGGATCATTTTATTAAAGTTTTGAAAAGATTGCTACGCTAGCTCTTCATTAGCCCAATCTCATGTATGCAAGAGCATACCTACGTATTAAGAAAAGACAGAGAATTATCTTTTGAGATGTTTCTCCTTCTTAATGATTAAGTTATTCTAAGAACAAATATGCAAAACGTTACACAATAATTTTTTGTACTCATTTTGATACATAAATGTAGAAATGTGGAAATACAATTTACCTGGTATATCTCCTTGAAGTTTCTGGACCAAATTCTGTACTTTAGCCCTGACCTCATTCAAACAGCCCATCATAGAGCCTGTGGTATCAAATGATATGGCGACATCTAGATATCCGCCAGGTGGCGGAAGCGGTTCTGCTGACACACTGGTTCCAGGCTCTTCATCGTCCATTGGTTCTTCATCACCAGCTTTATCTGTACTTGTTCCTGTAGCTGGTTCAGGTTCTTCGTCGACCAGTCCAGACTTCGATCTTTCTTTAGACAGACGAGATTTAAGAGACGCTAACGCCTCACTCACTTCGCTTTCGGCAACTTCTCCGATTAAATCCTTTGCTGCAATGTTAAGACTGGACCCCGACTTTGTGAGCGCTAGTTTTGTAAGTCCTGATGGTACAGACGCACCGGCTTTTTTGACAGAGGACTTTTTACTCGATAATTTCTTTGTGAGAGTTGTTCGTAGAGCTGGTTCGGATGATGATACACTGTTCACAGAGTCCTTTTTGCTGAGATCAACTGGACCAGAAGCTGCTGCCACTGTTTCACCAACAATTGATCCAGAACGAAGTCCAACTAGCTTAGTGCTGAGTGCACCTTCTTCTACATTACTAGTTTTCTTTGTAAGTGATGGTGTTTTAGAACGTTTCAACGAAGATGATCGTTTCCCGGAAAGAGCCGAAGATGTACCGGCTTTCTCCTCCTGATCTTCTAATGTTAATGTAGATGCACGACGTAATGATGGCAGAGTTGTAGTCGAGCTGGAACTTGATCCAGACGATGACAGGGCAATCTGAAAATTTAGTTTATGATGATCAAACGACATTCTTCCAGACTGATCCAAATTGAAACATGCTATGTTCAGACAGAAAAGTAGGGCAAAACAACGGTGTTCAAATCGAAAAGAAGGTCAGACTAAGGTAGAAACTTGGAAAAGATGGTTTATCAATTGTTCCTTATTTCTCCTATTTTCACAAAATTTAAATTCCATATCTAGCTTTTTTATTTGTAATATTCCTTGTTTTGAGTCAACAAGTTTAGCATACAATTTCATCAATTATTGTCTTGCTGAATGATGTGATGCATTCCAAGTTGATTAACCCTTTCCTGTTTTACAAAATTTTGGACCTGTCCAAATTCAAAGGTTTTGCAGGCGAAAATTTAAAGTGGATTTAACTTGAAAAATAACCATTCAGTAGGGTAGAAAATAGTGTGGAAAAAGAAGAAATTGCTTGTCAGAGGCAATTTCTTCTTTTTCACAATGTTTTCTCAATCATAAAATCACAGACACGTAAAAAGCATGGATTAAACAGCAAAGGGTTAAAGTAATGTAAAGTACAGTTCTACTGCCTTCAAATGTCTAGATTAATCAGCAAATCGTAGTTCTGACTGTGACCTGATTGTAAGACACAATAGTCAAAATAAACAACTAAAGGAAACCCGTGATACGTAAAAGAGGCTGGGTAGTGCGAGAAGTGTCTATCCTGAACAGACTGCTCGATCTTCACAGACTGGTCAAATTCACAATTTTCGCAAGTACAAAATGTAACAGATTTTCCAAATCCAGAATGACCCTTCTTCCTTCCTTTGTATTTATTGTTAAAGTTCGCCTTCTGGTTGGCTTTTGTTCGCTCCACACCCAAGGTTGTCATGTATTCATTTAACAAAGTTCCAAGGCCGCCACCATAGCGCAGTTGGTTAGGCATAAAACTTCCAATCTGGAAGTCGTGGGTTCGATCCCCGGTGGCGGCAAATATCCTTTCCGACGTTTGTCTCTCACCAATGGGTAGATAATCGTAAACCTATGTGAGATAGCAGTCGGAGGCCAGGAAAGGGTGTAATGGTAGTACAGATGAAAGAAATACCAGGAATCCATTGTTAGGTGCTCCGGCCGCTGCGATTTAACTGCGAAATTGTTGAAAGCGGCGTAAAACCCATTCAAACAAACAAACAAAGTTCCAAGATAGATCCTTTACGCTTGAAAGATCACATATGAAATAAAGAATATGCGAACTCACCTCTTTCGTGGCTGATTTTGTTGCTCGGAGTGATGGGAACCTCAACGGTGTAAATTTCGGTCCGGTTACGGACGGTGATTTGACGAGGGAACTAGCTCGAGCTACCGTGGTACTACTGCTACTTTTGGCCAACTTTGCAGGCCGCTCGTACGGGAAGGCAAAGGATGCCTTACGTTTTGTTCCTGGCATTTTCAGTCTGTAAATTCAATCATGTAATATCAACGTTTAGGTGGAATATTGCGTATTTTGAGAATGATATTAAAGAATACATGTATCATTGCACCCTGTGCTTAAACGTTGTAAGTGCCTATACAATGTATAGGCACTTTCGACATGTAAACACAGGTGCGTCATCTACTGAAATGTTGCATACAAATCAGATTAAAACATTTAGGCAACTTTGAAGGCGCACGTACGGGAAGGCAAGGGATGTTTTGTTCCTGGCATTTTCAGTCCGCAAGTTCAATTAAGTAATATCCATGTTCAAGTTTAATATTTTGTATTGAGAATGATACTGTAGAAAATATTTATCGTTGCCCCCAGTGCTTAAATGTCGTAAGCGCCTATACTATGTACATAAACTTACAACCTTGCCTAATCAATGTACTAAACAATGGTTGCATATTTATCATGTCTAAGTTTGATCATTGATCGAACCCGGCAATCTTTGAGATCGACAATATTCCAATTACGCTATTAAAGCGCATTTGTTTGTATTGTTAAATCCCGGACACTGAGAGCTTCCGGAATCCGATGTTTTTTCGCAAGAGAATGACAAGAAAATGAGTTACCCGTTTATTAAGTGAACTTTATCGTATGATAGATGCGTTAAGAATTAATTTTCACTGATGACGTTTATCTTCTTTTATGATGACAAAGATTAATTTTATTTCAATATAAATTCAATATTTCTGTTGGTTTGTAAACAAAAAAGACAAATATTAATATAGTCACGAGCTAAGGAGCTATTCAAAGCTTAAATGAAAAAGACATACAGCGAAGACCAATTTTATAAACTATTTAAATCGATTTTGGTCGGCCCATTCGTTCGTGCAGTCATCGTGGTCGATATTTCTACCTTAACCCGTCCATTTTCGTTACAGGTGCAAAAAATTATGAGTATGTGAGTGTCAAATAAACCAATTTCTAAAATGTGCAAATTAAAGACTCAAGATATTAAGAACCCCCAAGGTCTTCTTGAACACCCATCGTACATGTTTTTCTTATCTTTTTTTTCTTTTAACCTTTTTTTATATTTGGATTTCCGTATCACATGTCAAATCATGTATTCAGTGTCGGTAAAGAAAGGAAGTATTAACAAGGCTGTTATGAATAATAACGCCCGACATTTTTGTCGACTCAGCAGTACCGCCTTAGTTTATGTGCGGACAGCTTAATTTGAAATTAAACTGTGTATCTACGAGTCATAAACAGTATAACATTTTACCGAGCAACCCTCGGCCTGTTCTTTGCGAATTATGAAAAAAATACCCGCAAAAGAAATGGGTTACATGGGCGTTTGAGTAAAAGTTTGATAATCAGAACATGTGCACTTAACCCAGTAGCGGAACTCGATTTATTTTTTACGACTGTACAACATTACCATCTATGTTTTTTATTTACATCAAAACATCTTTTAAAAATCCATTTCTCAGCGAAACTTTGAACAATAAGATTTTTGAACATGTATCGTCGCTGGACGTGATAACGTTAGCGGACCGATTCCGATCTATAACCTTTAAAACACCACGGCTAAAGCGATCTTTATTTTAAATAAAGGTTGTTAGGTCAATTTAGCACAGTTCATGCAAGATTTTTACCATCGTTTGGGAAGCGAAATTTTCGTAATTCAAGCTTATTAAATCTGTAGTTACGAGACTTTGATCGTCTACCAACATGTATACATAATAATGCAAGAAGAGTACCAAGCTCAAACAAAACTTACTTGGTTTAATATCGATCTATATAGTCAGGTTTTCCTTTAGAGATCCAACACATGTAATAAAGTATGGACTTCGTACTTCGGTTACATTGCAGACGATAATATATACTCGATCGACAACCTGTCTCAACACGAAACAATCCAGCAAGTATTCTATAGTGCGAAATGAACTTACCTCCGCTTCTTTTTAACCTTAGTTAAAGTTGTTTCGCAATCATTTAATGAAAAACGAGACATGCGCAGTATTGTTGTATTGGGTTATGGTATTTATAGTTACAGACGTCATCGGTTATATATAGCATCTCGGTTTGTACTTCGGAGATCAAAATATAGTAACTCAACTTACAAATAATATGCACTTACAGGATTTTGACCGCCAAACCAGCGAGTATAACCTACAGATCAGGGGAGATAAATGATTTGACAAAATTACCGTGGACAACGAAAATTATCTCGCATTGCCATGATTTGGTGAAAAGACACATGGAAGACAGTTTTCGACTTAATGGGTAAAGGAAGTAAATATCTCCTTTACCGTAAATTGACAAGGTAAAATCCTCGTGTCACGAACCTCGATAGAAAACTATTTAACAAACGATATATGCTTATGCGTTCCACATGGACAGACTCAGATCAGCCTGCGAATCCGCACAGTCCAACATCTAACATTAACCGTTGTTTACCCTGAAGATAGGTGACTGGCTTAATGTTCTTGAAAATAAACGGATCAAGTTCTAAATATTCTATACGACTGTCGAGGCAGTGTGTTCATCACGCACTGCGCACCATACGGTTGGAAATATTCAGCGGCTGGTCCCGGCTTTCTATAAAGGGCGTTCGATGTCGGCTTAGACTAAGAGTAATCAGTCCCATAGTATCCCTATCTATATAGATAGGGATACTATTGGACTAATTGCTCAAATTCTGTACATCAGATATGTTTTATTTGTACAATTTCAAGTTCTTTTGATTTCGAACACTACCAAAAGGTGGACGTTATTCTTATGATGCAAAACAGTTTCGATTGAATTTCTCCAATAAAATGAAGTACTTTGGATTAAGAGGGGGTTGTACGAGCCCCCTAACCCCCTTTGGATCCGCCGCTGATATCACACACGGGTCGGGGCTCATAGCATCCTAGTGTCGATGTATGACTAGGGTAACCCCTGAACTATAACAAAACTAATCCAAAGGTAATTTAAGGGAGAATAATGACAGTCCAAAATCTTTAATTGATAAAGAAATCCTAAATTAAGGGTACTTGTTTGATTCCCCTCGACGAAAAGATTCCAACGAGTACCCACAATATAGAATTTGTGAAAGTAATATTGGAATATTTGAATTTAAAATCCAAAATACTCCCTTAAACTGAAGCCAAATAATCATTAGTTATTCTTTACGTCAATCCATGATCGTGACTGGTGCGATAGCTCAAGTGTTCGAGTGCGGCACCCAAGATCGGAGGTCAGGGTTTCGAGCCCTACAGGCGACGGGTTTGGTTCTTTGGTAAGAGACTTTAAAGTCACCACCTAAGCCCACCCAGCTGTAATTGGGTCGCAGTGGATGAAAAACCTCAAAGTTTTTATTGTGTATGATTCTACTGCATCATGTGAGTGTGTGTGTTGTTATGTTTACATGTAATATTTGCAAATAAAGTATAGACCCGCAATTTCAAGTAAGTGATCAAAGATCAATTTTACATTGAAAATGATAGGAGATAACGATTTCTCGAACCTCACTCATTCTAGCGGATCTAGATATATACTGGTGTATTTTCAAGGCTGAGCTCTGACGTAGGCGCTGAGTCCATTATCATAGGTAAATCGGGTATAATTAAAAAGCAAATAGGAATTTAACCTGATCCCTTCACTGAAATTTTGAAAGTACATGTTTGAGTGAACCTTACGTTTTAAGACAAGCAATAGCAATGATTTAAAAGATTTTTAAACTTTCTTAATGCGTTATTATAACCTGTTTTATTTATTTCGAACAAATGGCACGCGAATCTTACAGTAAAAAAATCTACCTATAATGTCTATGTAAAATGTAATCAGTGTTTGAACTTCAAAACAAAATTAAACAACATGCCATTACACAATTTTTCCCTAAGGGAAAAGTTTAAACATTAAATATAAAACACAAATAATATCAATATTTCGGCATAACTTGTCTATTCTTTTTAAGTCATACGATATCTGCCACGGGACAATATAATGCGTTCATATCGAAAGGCAAAAATCTTACGCAATTTATAGAACCACAAGTTCACGTCTTCCTGTCTTTTTCACACGATGTTTCAACGTGGCTTTGAACCAATGGAATAGTCATAAGTCAACTCTTCCCTAACTTCAATATGTCGTGTAGAGGAAAGACATAATTTATGGATCATTATATGGACTCTGACTGGGAAATAATGGTTCAGGAACATACTAACAATGAAATGACAATCGGAGATCACAATCTCGTAACTACAGCTTTTATAAAGTTGGAGTTACGAGATTTGGACTCACCTATGTTTGATACAATTTTCATTTCCAACAAAATAGGCTATTCAAATCATTTTGGATTCGTCGTAACGCCTTTGGAATCGCGGCAGCAGACGCTAAACAGTCAGATCATCAACTACTTCCTGAAATTGTTTATTAAAATAATTATAATATGACCTACGTCGCCGGAGTGAAATAACCCCGTTGAATATTTTTGATATTACACGGGTGTTATTACACTAGTGAAATAACTATACAAATGAGCTCAAAGCGAAAAGCAACGCTATTTTGTAACCGCGAAAATGACGTCATAATCTATGTTTTGTGACGTCATTTTTAAACGGCGTTATAAGTTTCGCGGAAAATGGAAACGTTGAATTTCAAGAATTTTGACGATTTTTCGCTAAAAATTCGGGTCATATTATAAACAGAATATAAAATTTGTGCTCATAAAATACAGAATTTATTAAAGTCGTCATATAAAACAGATAAAAACTCGGCGCAGCCTTGTTTTTATCGGTTTATAGGTGACTCGTTTAATAATTTCAGTATTCAATGACCACTCATTCAATATCCTCTATGTATCCTTCATCGTAGCTATTATCACAATGCATGAATATCAAAAGGTAAAACTCCTTTGCAATCTGTCGAGCCACAATAACAGGGCTTCCTGTCTTTTTCACTCGCTGTTTCATCGTGGCTTTGAACCGCTTGTCCACTGGAATAGTCATAAGTCAACTCTTCCCCGGCTTCAATATGTCGCGTAGAGAAAAAACACAATTTAGGGATCATTATATGGACCCTTACCGGGACTATCTTTAAATTAGGCTCACAGGAATGGTTCAAGAACCGACCAATGTTCCCTTTCAATTTCGGGTCCACAATCGTCAAAACTGCCCCACTTGCGAAATGCTCCCTAAGAATGAATATGTAATTCATGTCGTCTGATGATTGCTTATGAAACCTGAGTTTTGCCTCGTCTGGTGTCAAAATCTCGCCCGCATATTCACATACAAACGTGTTCTTTAATATTGGTTCTAAAGTCCGGAGGGAGTACCCCTTTCTTATATCACTGAAAATTTCTAGTCTATACTTCAACCCATTTTGGACAACCCTATTTAAACAGCCTGAACTGCACGAACACGAAGAATTACACTCAAAAAGTACTCTGGATTCAACGGCAAAGAATTCATCTTTTAGCTGACGGAGATGATTGTAGGCGAGGCCTCCAGTATTAGATATACAGCTACACACATGTGTCGGAGAATCTGTCAGAGTATCCTCACATTCATCACAAGAACAGCCTTGAATGGTGTCTTCAAACGGCGTAGTGTCTATGCATGGACCAGGAATGTTACAGCAAACATACTCGAACTGGAAAAATATAGATTTTTAACCCATTATCAGATGATAAAATTTGAAAGTTTTTGTCTTCTAGCAAAGAAAACATTATAGTAACTGAATAAATTGCTTATATGAAGAAATTGCTTATACCCCCCCCCCGCTGTTTTCCGAAGCTATATTCTCTTCGGTGGCGTTAAATCGTGAAATTTTTTGACGATCAGTGATCTTTGTCATGTCAGATTGAAGATAACGCTAGGAATAACGCAAATACGTTATTGTGACTTGTTATTACTATTCATTGGTATACAATCGACGAGCAAAAATAACGAATTCTACTTATAAGCTTAATTTTTTCACCCCGTCGAAAATAATGTTAATAGCAAAATTGAGAACAAGGATTATTTTGTTAAAATTCTACCAATGCCCCCACCTCGGCCACTGTTTGTGCGGAGAACTTGTCTGAGTATCCTCATATACATCACAGGAACAACCTAGGATCGTGTCTTCAATACGGAGAGAGTCTAGTTCTGAACCAGGAATGTTGCAGCAAACATAGTCGAAATGGCAAAATATAAATATATAACCCATTACATAAGAATGGTCTCAATTAAAATTTAAGCTGCAGACCAGATTTCTTACGGCGTATGAAATTTAAGACATCTCTACCTCTTGGTAGTTAGTAAGTAGTCAGTTAGTCTTAGTCTCCGTTATTGCATTTGATCTTGCCTGATGACCTTGACTCCGGTCTCTTCTAAAAAGGTCTTGTCACAAGCGATACACATGCATAAGAAGGCTTTCCAAACGGTATTTGGTCTTTGTTTAACTTTTGAACAAATTTGATATTGACTGATACCCTCTCTGAAGTTGATACAACCAGAAAGGTCTTGGAAAAGTCTAAAAAACGTGAAATATCAAGACTTGATCTATATCACTCATGCTTCAAAAGATATGATGAATGCTAAAGTTTTTGATATTTATGTTAAACTTTTTTGGACACTCTTGTGACCAACAGGGCAAAGTTAAAACTATCCCGATCTATCCATGCAAGAGCATAAAAATATCTTTGTTTGGTAATGGTTAATCATCTTTCTTCTTTACTTATTAAAAACAACGTCGCCTATAACGCGTTATTATTTCAGAAGTAATTTTATCATAAATGCACTTCTTTTGTATCACTTATGAGGTTCGTCACTCACATATTTGCCACGGCATGAAAGAAAAAACATACTCATTCACAGGACCAACAAAATTCATATATATTTAGTAATATTAATTTTAGGAATATAACATTTATAAAACAAACTTGAATGCTTCTAAGAAAAACAGTATTGAAAATCGCAAAGAACTTTGCAATTTTCAATGCCGTATTTCAGTTGTATTTTGCCGGTTCTGTTTATCATCGGCCTAAGCGGCAGTTTTTTCTTTAATCAACATGTGTAACTACCCTTCAAAGGTGACACAAAAGTAGTGCATTTCATGATAAAATCACTTCTTAGATAATTACGCGTTCTAAATACATGAAGTAGCGTATTATGGTTACAAGCTATAACAATAATGCACGTAGGAGGGCGACAAAAACACTACTATCTGAGACAAAGTTGTAGTTAAAATATTTTGACATAAATGTTCCGTATACTAAGTTAGTAAATCAGAAACAAAATTGATTTTTTCTATAATGCAAAATGTGTGTGGTGCGAGGATCTAATCATTAGTTATAAACTCCATCCAACCGTCGCATGGTTTAAACCTATTTATTTTACATTGATTGGAAAACAAGTTCTTACAACTTGGACTAATCCCTCTCGATTCTGCTGCCTCGAAAATTCACCAGTACTCGTGCCGAATGTGAGGGCCAATGAAAGAACAAAGATTGATAGCCGCTCCCGGGAATCGAACTCAGGACCTTTGTGTCAAGAGGCCGACGCTCTACCTCTAGACCACGGACACCACAACCCTCGCACGGTAAGCTTTCAACGGCGCCGAAATATATAGCCTATCTAGATAATTAGTCCGAAGGCTTGATCTATACTAATCTACCCTTACAAACTTCATAATACAGAACTAAAGGCAACCAATGCAGCCAAGTATCTAGGTGTCACCATCACTTCTGACTTAAATTGGTCTAAGCACATAGAAAACATCACATCAAAAGCAACATCAACCCTCCGTTTCATCCAAAGAAACGTACGGACCAATAACAAACAGGTCAAAACTGCTGCCTATAACACATATATTAGACCTCAATTAGAATATTGCTCATGCATATGGCATCCCTGGCAAAAAACCCTCTCCCATAATATCGAAAGAGTGCAAAGATCAGCAGCTAGGTATGTCATGAATGACTACAACTACACCAATAGTGTCACCCAAATGATTAACACCCTTAACTGGAAATCCCTACATGAAAGAAGGCTACATAATTCCCTCATACTATTTTATAAAATCAGAGCTGGTACAATAGCTGTAGATAACAGTCACCTTATACAAACAAGAAATCTTAACTATCTTATTCCGTTCTCAAAGACCCAATACTTCACTAATTCCTTTTTCCCCAGGACAGTGAAACAGTGGAACACTCTACCAACTAGTGTCAAGTCCAGCCCTAGTCTCGGCATATTCTCCGAAAGACTAGCGGCATTCAATCTTGTATAAACTACTATCTGCTTTTACTTTTTAACTGTAGCATACTATCTTCTTTTATAGAATTTTAACAATGTAAAATATCTTCTCTTTCCTTAACAGCTCTTTTACCGGTTATTAGCACACCCGCACCCAGTTATAATCGGCAATCGATTGTTGGGTTAAACAGTAGATGTAGAAACAGTAGATGTAGATATCAGGGGTTTTAAAATGTTGTTTACACTATACCATTGGGATCCGCCTTTTGCCAATACCGTGTTCAAATTCTATCTAGAACTGTCAATAAAGAATGAACTTAATAATTATTAGCCAGAATTTCAAGTTCTGCAGGGGCGTGAAATCGTCTTCGATTTCGATACCAGTCTATTCACAGAAAAGGTTCTAGTCTACCACTCGACCGATCTCTATTAGATGTTTTTAAAATGTATTTTATTTCAAAGCGTATTTCACCGATATTTTGTAATGATCATCCAAACCAAATACTCACGTTTGTAATCCATCCACTTGAATCATCACTGTAATAGATGGGAAAATTTTCTGAACCCAAACAAACGTCCCTGCTTTTGTGGTTACAGGGAACTATTACATTTCCCGTTGTCGGCCATTATAACAAAAGCCTATATAGCTCATCCCCAAAAATTGACGGGAAGTCAAGCCTTATATCAAATTAAAGAAAAATCTGTCGCGCATCCAAATAGACCATTTTAAATATGGCATGATCCGTTTTTTCAATGAGTAATGACGTCATCTTTAAGTGAACCCTCCCCACCCGCCAAATTTCACAGTCGGGTCCGGAAAATACCCCGATGTCTAGAAAATGCCTCTCAAGACCCAAAATAGACTCTCACCTTTCCCATTTTGCACCTGACTTGTAGAAACAATGTAAATCTTCGAAAATAAATGATTAGATTTGATCTTGATAAATTATGGACCAATCAGAGGCCGCCCTTATCTTTGTTTACTTCACCGTTAATTCCCTAGACAAAATGTGACAGATGGCGGGAGATTGTAATGGTTCCCTGTAACCTAAAGAGAAAATAAAATGTTCATTAAATTCATTCTTTAAGCATCAAATCATAGAAATATCTTATTCCGAGAAAATTTGAAATTTTCAGCCGGTTATGTAATATACGTACTGAGATATGGTCATATCCCTTTACTCGGTCATTAGGAGATTACATGGAAAAAGAGTCGCCGGGTTAGGAAACTCTGCATTTATAAACACATGTTTTCAGTTTTAAAAATGTGGAATAAGAGTGCAATATAGACTCTTTTCCTATAACTTTTTCACTTCAGTGGTTTTTTCTTAATATTTTTTTAAAATTGTTATGTACTCGAAAATCAGTTCCTTCTACCCGTAATTATCTTCCGTTACACATAACCCTTATCCTTACCCGAAAATTAGCAATTTTTGACATCTTTTAGTGCTCGTGACCATTTTTCTTAAACAATCAATCGTAAATCATATATCAACTGACGCAACTAAATATTGTTAATTTTCATAGAAAAAATTAATGGGTTCGGTGAAATAGATAAGGAGAAAATAGGCCCTTATCCTTGGCGCCGTTGGGACCAAATAATACACATATGCGTGCGGAACCATGCGTTGTGCTATCATTTGATAGCTTAATCGACCCAATGTTCTGCTCATAGTGTCTTACAGTCTGTAACTATTTTTTTCATGCAAGATATTCCTGAAAGTTTTAGTAATAAATTGTATTTTTATGTGGAAATAACCCTTATCCTTAAACTTATTTAAACGCGTTTGCTGAAAAAATTACATTAGATTATATTTTTTATGGTCAGAATTGCTTGCAATTAATATTTTCTTTTGCAGATAAATATTCTACACTTTTTTCTGCAAGTTTGATAGCATTTGGTCAAATAGTTTTTTGTAAATGTAATGATAACCCTTATCACTAGCCGATCAACAAAGCGCTGTTTTCCGCCCTAGAAAGCTGCCGATTTGAGTTTAGATATAATCAAAGTAGCGGTTTCTACCCGGATATATCCCGTCCTCTTGACAGGATACAGTTTAGTTCCAAATTCAAGTTCTAAGATCCATTTCTAAGAAATCTGGGCGTAAAATAACCCTTATCTTTATAAAAATTGGATCTTACTTTTTCTTACTTTGACATTTCATTGAATCTATTTACCACTTTTTTATCTCCTAACTATCGTTTTTATATCGTATTCACATACAGAAATATGTACCAGACTGCTGCTTAACGTTTTAAGGTATTTGGTCGAATAGGTTCAGGCATACGAGCAGATGACCCTTTGCCCGGTTCGATCGGAAAAAAGTGGTTTATTGCTTTAAAAAGCGGCCAAACAACGCAAAAATATAATCTAACCCGCATTTATAAACAAGAAATATCTCTTTCGCGTCACAATTTACAAAAAACAATCAAAATGTCGCTTTTAAAAACAACTGATAGCGATTTTTGGCTTAGATTAGCCCCTATCGTTTCAATAATTGGGTGCGATTTTCTGATTTGTCTTCGCCGAAATGGCGCATTTTGATAAAAATAATTTCCTTTTAAGAGCAGCTTTACACGCACAAATATATTTATCAACTTTGCTTATATTATAAAACCAAATGTATCATAATTTTTTGCAGAAATTGAGCAAAAAACCCTTGCGCCGGACCCCCCCCCCCCCCCTCTTCCCAGAGAGTCCCGATGATGTATACTAGACTTATAAGACAATGCGCTTGCCATTGATTAATTAGATTATTTGCGTCAATTTGCAGTCTAACGTCTTTAAAAATGTTATTTCCTTTCAGATTCAGTCGAAGGGGGCAAAGAAAGAAAGAAAGAAGCACGAAACTTATGTGCAAAAAGATGCAAAATTGCGATCTAACAGTGGGATTTACGTCTAAAAAGTATATGAAAAAGTGTCAGATGGCCCCTTTTTGCTTGACTTTCCATTCAAATAGTATAAACAACTTTTTTCAACTTTTTGTGCGAAAACATGTTGATTTGAAGTGATTTTGCACGAATAATGCGGGTAACGATATAAAAAGTCGAAAGAATAGTACAAATCTATGCATATTGCATTTAGGTTACAGGGAACTATTACATTTCCCGTTGTCGGCCATTATAACAAAAGCCTATATAGCTCATCCCCAAAAATTGACGGGAAGTCAAGCCTTATATCAAATTAAAGAAAAATCTGTCGCGCATCCAAATAGACCATTTTAAATATGGCATGATCCGTTTTTTCAATGAGTAATGACGTCATCTTTAAGTGAACCCTCCCCACCCGCCAAATTTCACAGTCGGGTCCGGAAAATACCCCGATGTCTAGAAAATGCCTCTCAAGACCCAAAATAGACTCTCACCTTTCCCATTTTGCACCTGACTTGTAGAAACAATGTAAATCTTCGAAAATAAATGATTAGATTTGATCTTGATAAATTATGGACCAATCAGAGGCCGCCCTTATCTTTGTTTACTTCACCGTTAATTCCCTAGACAAAATGTGACAGATGGCGGGAGATTGTAATGGTTCCCTGTAACCTAAAGAGAAAATAAAATGTTCATTAAATTCATTCTTTAAGCATCAAATCATAGAAATATCTTATTCCGAGAAAATTTGAAATTTTCAGCCGGTTATGTAATATACGTACTGAGATATGGTCATATCCCTTTACTCGGTCATTAGGAGATTACATGGAAAAAGAGTCGCCGGGTTAGGAAACTCTGCATTTATAAACACATGTTTTCAGTTTTAAAAATGTGGAATAAGAGTGCAATATAGACTCTTTTCCTATAACTTTTTCACTTCAGTGGTTTTTTCTTAATATTTTTTTAAAATTGTTATGTACTCGAAAATCAGTTCCTTCTACCCGTAATTATCTTCCGTTACACATAACCCTTATCCTTACCCGAAAATTAGCAATTTTTGACATCTTTTAGTGCTCGTGACCATTTTTCTTAAACAATCAATCGTAAATCATATATCAACTGACGCAACTAAATATTGTTAATTTTCATAGAAAAAATTAATGGGTTCGGTGAAATAGATAAGGAGAAAATAGGCCCTTATCCTTGGCGCCGTTGGGACCAAATAATACACATATGCGTGCGGAACCATGCGTTGTGCTATCATTTGATAGCTTAATCGACCCAATGTTCTGCTCATAGTGTCTTACAGTCTGTAACTATTTTTTTCATGCAAGATATTCCTGAAAGTTTTAGTAATAAATTGTATTTTTATGTGGAAATAACCCTTATCCTTAAACTTATTTAAACGCGTTTGCTGAAAAAATTACATTAGATTATATTTTTTATGGTCAGAATTGCTTGCAATTAATATTTTCTTTTGCAGATAAATATTCTACACTTTTTTCTGCAAGTTTGATAGCATTTGGTCAAATAGTTTTTTGTAAATGTAATGATAACCCTTATCACTAGCCGATCAACAAAGCGCTGTTTTCCGCCCTAGAAAGCTGCCGATTTGAGTTTAGATATAATCAAAGTAGCGGTTTCTACCCGGATATATCCCGTCCTCTTGACAGGATACAGTTTAGTTCCAAATTCAAGTTCTAAGATCCATTTCTAAGAAATCTGGGCGTAAAATAACCCTTATCTTTATAAAAATTGGATCTTACTTTTTCTTACTTTGACATTTCATTGAATCTATTTACCACTTTTTTATCTCCTAACTATCGTTTTTATATCGTATTCACATACAGAAATATGTACCAGACTGCTGCTTAACGTTTTAAGGTATTTGGTCGAATAGGTTCAGGCATACGAGCAGATGACCCTTTGCCCGGTTCGATCGGAAAAAAGTGGTTTATTGCTTTAAAAAGCGGCCAAACAACGCAAAAATATAATCTAACCCGCATTTATAAACAAGAAATATCTCTTTCGCGTCACAATTTACAAAAAACAATCAAAATGTCGCTTTTAAAAACAACTGATAGCGATTTTTGGCTTAGATTAGCCCCTATCGTTTCAATAATTGGGTGCGATTTTCTGATTTGTCTTCGCCGAAATGGCGCATTTTGATAAAAATAATTTCCTTTTAAGAGCAGCTTTACACGCACAAATATATTTATCAACTTTGCTTATATTATAAAACCAAATGTATCATAATTTTTTGCAGAAATTGAGCAAAAAACCCTTGCGCCGGACCCCCCCCCCCCCCCTCTTCCCAGAGAGTCCCGATGATGTATACTAGACTTATAAGACAATGCGCTTGCCATTGATTAATTAGATTATTTGCGTCAATTTGCAGTCTAACGTCTTTAAAAATGTTATTTCCTTTCAGATTCAGTCGAAGGGGGCAAAGAAAGAAAGAAAGAAGCACGAAACTTATGTGCAAAAAGATGCAAAATTGCGATCTAACAGTGGGATTTACGTCTAAAAAGTATATGAAAAAGTGTCAGATGGCCCCTTTTTGCTTGACTTTCCATTCAAATAGTATAAACAACTTTTTTCAACTTTTTGTGCGAAAACATGTTGATTTGAAGTGATTTTGCACGAATAATGCGGGTAACGATATAAAAAGTCGAAAGAATAGTACAAATCTATGCATATTGCATTTAGGTTACAGGGAACTATTACATTTCCCGTTGTCGGCCATTATAACAAAAGCCTATATAGCTCATCCCCAAAAATTGACGGGAAGTCAAGCCTTATATCAAATTAAAGAAAAATCTGTCGCGCATCCAAATAGACCATTTTAAATATGGCATGATCCGTTTTTTCAATGAGTAATGACGTCATCTTTAAGTGAACCCTCCCCACCCGCCAAATTTCACAGTCGGGTCCGGAAAATACCCCGATGTCTAGAAAATGCCTCTCAAGACCCAAAATAGACTCTCACCTTTCCCATTTTGCACCTGACTTGTAGAAACAATGTAAATCTTCGAAAATAAATGATTAGATTTGATCTTGATAAATTATGGACCAATCAGAGGCCGCCCTTATCTTTGTTTACTTCACCGTTAATTCCCTAGACAAAATGTGACAGATGGCGGGAGATTGTAATGGTTCCCTGTAACCTAAAGAGAAAATAAAATGTTCATTAAATTCATTCTTTAAGCATCAAATCATAGAAATATCTTATTCCGAGAAAATTTGAAATTTTCAGCCGGTTATGTAATATACGTACTGAGATATGGTCATATCCCTTTACTCGGTCATTAGGAGATTACATGGAAAAAGAGTCGCCGGGTTAGGAAACTCTGCATTTATAAACACATGTTTTCAGTTTTAAAAATGTGGAATAAGAGTGCAATATAGACTCTTTTCCTATAACTTTTTCACTTCAGTGGTTTTTTCTTAATATTTTTTTAAAATTGTTATGTACTCGAAAATCAGTTCCTTCTACCCGTAATTATCTTCCGTTACACATAACCCTTATCCTTACCCGAAAATTAGCAATTTTTGACATCTTTTAGTGCTCGTGACCATTTTTCTTAAACAATCAATCGTAAATCATATATCAACTGACGCAACTAAATATTGTTAATTTTCATAGAAAAAATTAATGGGTTCGGTGAAATAGATAAGGAGAAAATAGGCCCTTATCCTTGGCGCCGTTGGGACCAAATAATACACATATGCGTGCGGAACCATGCGTTGTGCTATCATTTGATAGCTTAATCGACCCAATGTTCTGCTCATAGTGTCTTACAGTCTGTAACTATTTTTTTCATGCAAGATATTCCTGAAAGTTTTAGTAATAAATTGTATTTTTATGTGGAAATAACCCTTATCCTTAAACTTATTTAAACGCGTTTGCTGAAAAAATTACATTAGATTATATTTTTTATGGTCAGAATTGCTTGCAATTAATATTTTCTTTTGCAGATAAATATTCTACACTTTTTTCTGCAAGTTTGATAGCATTTGGTCAAATAGTTTTTTGTAAATGTAATGATAACCCTTATCACTAGCCGATCAACAAAGCGCTGTTTTCCGCCCTAGAAAGCTGCCGATTTGAGTTTAGATATAATCAAAGTAGCGGTTTCTACCCGGATATATCCCGTCCTCTTGACAGGATACAGTTTAGTTCCAAATTCAAGTTCTAAGATCCATTTCTAAGAAATCTGGGCGTAAAATAACCCTTATCTTTATAAAAATTGGATCTTACTTTTTCTTACTTTGACATTTCATTGAATCTATTTACCACTTTTTTATCTCCTAACTATCGTTTTTATATCGTATTCACATACAGAAATATGTACCAGACTGCTGCTTAACGTTTTAAGGTATTTGGTCGAATAGGTTCAGGCATACGAGCAGATGACCCTTTGCCCGGTTCGATCGGAAAAAAGTGGTTTATTGCTTTAAAAAGCGGCCAAACAACGCAAAAATATAATCTAACCCGCATTTATAAACAAGAAATATCTCTTTCGCGTCACAATTTACAAAAAACAATCAAAATGTCGCTTTTAAAAACAACTGATAGCGATTTTTGGCTTAGATTAGCCCCTATCGTTTCAATAATTGGGTGCGATTTTCTGATTTGTCTTCGCCGAAATGGCGCATTTTGATAAAAATAATTTCCTTTTAAGAGCAGCTTTACACGCACAAATATATTTATCAACTTTGCTTATATTATAAAACCAAATGTATCATAATTTTTTGCAGAAATTGAGCAAAAAACCCTTGCGCCGGACCCCCCCCCCCCCCCTCTTCCCAGAGAGTCCCGATGATGTATACTAGACTTATAAGACAATGCGCTTGCCATTGATTAATTAGATTATTTGCGTCAATTTGCAGTCTAACGTCTTTAAAAATGTTATTTCCTTTCAGATTCAGTCGAAGGGGGCAAAGAAAGAAAGAAAGAAGCACGAAACTTATGTGCAAAAAGATGCAAAATTGCGATCTAACAGTGGGATTTACGTCTAAAAAGTATATGAAAAAGTGTCAGATGGCCCCTTTTTGCTTGACTTTCCATTCAAATAGTATAAACAACTTTTTTCAACTTTTTGTGCGAAAACATGTTGATTTGAAGTGATTTTGCACGAATAATGCGGGTAACGATATAAAAAGTCGAAAGAATAGTACAAATCTATGCATATTGCATTTAGGTTACAGGGAACTATTACATTTCCCGTTGTCGGCCATTATAACAAAAGCCTATATAGCTCATCCCCAAAAATTGACGGGAAGTCAAGCCTTATATCAAATTAAAGAAAAATCTGTCGCGCATCCAAATAGACCATTTTAAATATGGCATGATCCGTTTTTTCAATGAGTAATGACGTCATCTTTAAGTGAACCCTCCCCACCCGCCAAATTTCACAGTCGGGTCCGGAAAATACCCCGATGTCTAGAAAATGCCTCTCAAGACCCAAAATAGACTCTCACCTTTCCCATTTTGCACCTGACTTGTAGAAACAATGTAAATCTTCGAAAATAAATGATTAGATTTGATCTTGATAAATTATGGACCAATCAGAGGCCGCCCTTATCTTTGTTTACTTCACCGTTAATTCCCTAGACAAAATGTGACAGATGGCGGGAGATTGTAATGGTTCCCTGTAACCTAAAGAGAAAATAAAATGTTCATTAAATTCATTCTTTAAGCATCAAATCATAGAAATATCTTATTCCGAGAAAATTTGAAATTTTCAGCCGGTTATGTAATATACGTACTGAGATATGGTCATATCCCTTTACTCGGTCATTAGGAGATTACATGGAAAAAGAGTCGCCGGGTTAGGAAACTCTGCATTTATAAACACATGTTTTCAGTTTTAAAAATGTGGAATAAGAGTGCAATATAGACTCTTTTCCTATAACTTTTTCACTTCAGTGGTTTTTTCTTAATATTTTTTTAAAATTGTTATGTACTCGAAAATCAGTTCCTTCTACCCGTAATTATCTTCCGTTACACATAACCCTTATCCTTACCCGAAAATTAGCAATTTTTGACATCTTTTAGTGCTCGTGACCATTTTTCTTAAACAATCAATCGTAAATCATATATCAACTGACGCAACTAAATATTGTTAATTTTCATAGAAAAAATTAATGGGTTCGGTGAAATAGATAAGGAGAAAATAGGCCCTTATCCTTGGCGCCGTTGGGACCAAATAATACACATATGCGTGCGGAACCATGCGTTGTGCTATCATTTGATAGCTTAATCGACCCAATGTTCTGCTCATAGTGTCTTACAGTCTGTAACTATTTTTTTCATGCAAGATATTCCTGAAAGTTTTAGTAATAAATTGTATTTTTATGTGGAAATAACCCTTATCCTTAAACTTATTTAAACGCGTTTGCTGAAAAAATTACATTAGATTATATTTTTTATGGTCAGAATTGCTTGCAATTAATATTTTCTTTTGCAGATAAATATTCTACACTTTTTTCTGCAAGTTTGATAGCATTTGGTCAAATAGTTTTTTGTAAATGTAATGATAACCCTTATCACTAGCCGATCAACAAAGCGCTGTTTTCCGCCCTAGAAAGCTGCCGATTTGAGTTTAGATATAATCAAAGTAGCGGTTTCTACCCGGATATATCCCGTCCTCTTGACAGGATACAGTTTAGTTCCAAATTCAAGTTCTAAGATCCATTTCTAAGAAATCTGGGCGTAAAATAACCCTTATCTTTATAAAAATTGGATCTTACTTTTTCTTACTTTGACATTTCATTGAATCTATTTACCACTTTTTTATCTCCTAACTATCGTTTTTATATCGTATTCACATACAGAAATATGTACCAGACTGCTGCTTAACGTTTTAAGGTATTTGGTCGAATAGGTTCAGGCATACGAGCAGATGACCCTTTGCCCGGTTCGATCGGAAAAAAGTGGTTTATTGCTTTAAAAAGCGGCCAAACAACGCAAAAATATAATCTAACCCGCATTTATAAACAAGAAATATCTCTTTCGCGTCACAATTTACAAAAAACAATCAAAATGTCGCTTTTAAAAACAACTGATAGCGATTTTTGGCTTAGATTAGCCCCTATCGTTTCAATAATTGGGTGCGATTTTCTGATTTGTCTTCGCCGAAATGGCGCATTTTGATAAAAATAATTTCCTTTTAAGAGCAGCTTTACACGCACAAATATATTTATCAACTTTGCTTATATTATAAAACCAAATGTATCATAATTTTTTGCAGAAATTGAGCAAAAAACCCTTGCGCCGGACCCCCCCCCCCTCTTCCCAGAGAGTCCCGATGATGTATACTAGACTTATAAGACAATGCGCTTGCCATTGATTAATTAGATTATTTGCGTCAATTTGCAGTCTAACGTCTTTAAAAATGTTATTTCCTTTCAGATTCAGTCGAAGGGGGCAAAGAAAGAAAGAAAGAAGCACGAAACTTATGTGCAAAAAGATGCAAAATTGCGATCTAACAGTGGGATTTACGTCTAAAAAGTATATGAAAAAGTGTCAGATGGCCCCTTTTTGCTTGACTTTCCATTCAAATAGTATAAACAACTTTTTTCAACTTTTTGTGCGAAAACATGTTGATTTGAAGTGATTTTGCACGAATAATGCGGGTAACGATATAAAAAGTCGAAAGAATAGTACAAATCTATGCATATTGCATTTAAAGAGAAAATAAAATGTTCATTAAATTCATTCTTTAAGCATCAAATCATAGAAATATCTTATTCCGAGAAAATTTGAAATTTTCAGCCGGTTATGTAATATACGTACTGAGATATGGTCATATCCCTTTACTCGGTCATTAGGAGATTACATGGAAAAAGAGTCGCCGGGTTAGGAAACTCTGCATTTATAAACACATGTTTTCAGTTTTAAAAATGTGGAATAAGAGTGCAATATAGACTCTTTTCCTATAACTTTTTCACTTCAGTGGTTTTTTCTTAATATTTTTTTAAAATTGTTATGTACTCGAAAATCAGTTCCTTCTACCCGTAATTATCTTCCGTTACACATGACCCTTATCCTTACCCGAAAATTAGCAATTTTTGACATCTTTTAGTGCTCGTGACCATTTTTCTTAAACAATCAATCGTAAATCATATATCAACTGACGCAACTAAATATTGTTAATTTTCATAGAAAAAATTAATGGGTTCGGTGAAATAGATAAGGAGAAAATAGGCCCTTATCCTTGGCGCCGTTGGGACCAAATAATACACATATGCGTGCGGAACCATGCGTTGTGCTATCATTTGATAGCTTAATCGACCCAATGTTCTGCTCATAGTGTCTTACAGTCTGTAACTATTTTTTTCATGCAAGATATTCCTGAAAGTTTTAGTAATAAATTGTATTTTTATGTGGAAATAACCCTTATCCTTAAACTTATTTAAACGCGTTTGCTGAAAAAATTACATTAGATTATATTTTTTATGGTCAGAATTGCTTGCAATTAATATTTTCTTTTGCAGATAAATATTCTACACTTTTTTCTGCAAGTTTGATAGCATTTGGTCAAATAGTTTTTTGTAAATGTAATGATAACCCTTATCACTAGCCGATCAACAAAGCGCTGTTTTCCGCCCTAGAAAGCTGCCGATTTGAGTTTAGATATAATCAAAGTAGCGGTTTCTACCCGGATATATCCCGTCCTCTTGACAGGATACAGTTTAGTTCCAAATTCAAGTTCTAAGATCCATTTCTAAGAAATCTGGGCGTAAAATAACCCTTATCTTTATAAAAATTGGATCTTACTTTTTCTTACTTTGACATTTCATTGAATCTATTTACCACTTTTTTATCTCCTAACTATCGTTTTTATATCGTATTCACATACAGAAATATGTACCAGACTGCTGCTTAACGTTTTAAGGTATTTGGTCGAATAGGTTCAGGCATACGAGCAGATGACCCTTTGCCCGGTTCGATCGGAAAAAAGTGGTTTATTGCTTTAAAAAGCGGCCAAACAACGCAAAAATATAATCTAACCCGCATTTATAAACAAGAAATATCTCTTTCGCGTCACAATTTACAAAAAACAATCAAAATGTCGCTTTTAAAAACAACTGATAGCGATTTTTGGCTTAGATTAGCCCCTATCGTTTCAATAATTGGGTGCGATTTTCTGATTTGTCTTCGCCGAAATGGCGCATTTTGATAAAAATAATTTCCTTTTAAGAGCAGCTTTACACGCACAAATATATTTATCAACTTTGCTTATATTATAAAACCAAATGTATCATAATTTTTTGCAGAAATTGAGCAAAAAACCCTTGCGCCGGACCCCCCCCCCCCCCCTCTTCCCAGAGAGTCCCGATGATGTATACTAGACTTATAAGACAATGCGCTTGCCATTGATTAATTAGATTATTTGCGTCAATTTGCAGTCTAACGTCTTTAAAAATGTTATTTCCTTTCAGATTCAGTCGAAGGGGGCAAAGAAAGAAAGAAAGAAGCACGAAACTTATGTGCAAAAAGATGCAAAATTGCGATCTAACAGTGGGATTTACGTCTAAAAAGTATATGAAAAAGTGTCAGATGGCCCCTTTTTGCTTGACTTTCCATTCAAATAGTATAAACAACTTTTTTCAACTTTTTGTGCGAAAACATGTTGATTTGAAGTGATTTTGCACGAATAATGCGGGTAACGATATAAAAAGTCGAAAGAATAGTACAAATCTATGCATATTGCATTTAAAGAGAAAATAAAATGTTCATTAAATTCATTCTTTAAGCATCAAATCATAGAAATATCTTATTCCGAGAAAATTTGAAATTTTCAGCCGGTTATGTAATATACGTACTGAGATATGGTCATATCCCTTTACTCGGTCATTAGGAGATTACATGGAAAAAGAGTCGCCGGGTTAGGAAACTCTGCATTTATAAACACATGTTTTCAGTTTTAAAAATGTGGAATAAGAGTGCAATATAGACTCTTTTCCTATAACTTTTTCACTTCAGTGGTTTTTTCTTAATATTTTTTTAAAATTGTTATGTACTCGAAAATCAGTTCCTTCTACCCGTAATTATCTTCCGTTACACATAACCCTTATCCTTACCCGAAAATTAGCAATTTTTGACATCTTTTAGTGCTCGTGACCATTTTTCTTAAACAATCAATCGTAAATCATATATCAACTGACGCAACTAAATATTGTTAATTTTCATAGAAAAAATTAATGGGTTCGGTGAAATAGATAAGGAGAAAATAGGCCCTTATCCTTGGCGCCGTTGGGACCAAATAATACACATATGCGTGCGGAACCATGCGTTGTGCTATCATTTGATAGCTTAATCGACCCAATGTTCTGCTCATAGTGTCTTACAGTCTGTAACTATTTTTTTCATGCAAGATATTCCTGAAAGTTTTAGTAATAAATTGTATTTTTATGTGGAAATAACCCTTATCCTTAAACTTATTTAAACGCGTTTGCTGAAAAAATTACATTAGATTATATTTTTTATGGTCAGAATTGCTTGCAATTAATATTTTCTTTTGCAGATAAATATTCTACACTTTTTTCTGCAAGTTTGATAGCATTTGGTCAAATAGTTTTTTGTAAATGTAATGATAACCCTTATCACTAGCCGATCAACAAAGCGCTGTTTTCCGCCCTAGAAAGCTGCCGATTTGAGTTTAGATATAATCAAAGTAGCGGTTTCTACCCGGATATATCCCGTCCTCTTGACAGGATACAGTTTAGTTCCAAATTCAAGTTCTAAGATCCATTTCTAAGAAATCTGGGCGTAAAATAACCCTTATCTTTATAAAAATTGGATCTTACTTTTTCTTACTTTGACATTTCATTGAATCTATTTACCACTTTTTTATCTCCTAACTATCGTTTTTATATCGTATTCACATACAGAAATATGTACCAGACTGCTGCTTAACGTTTTAAGGTATTTGGTCGAATAGGTTCAGGCATACGAGCAGATGACCCTTTGCCCGGTTCGATCGGAAAAAAGTGGTTTATTGCTTTAAAAAGCGGCCAAACAACGCAAAAATATAATCTAACCCGCATTTATAAACAAGAAATATCTCTTTCGCGTCACAATTTACAAAAAACAATCAAAATGTCGCTTTTAAAAACAACTGATAGCGATTTTTGGCTTAGATTAGCCCCTATCGTTTCAATAATTGGGTGCGATTTTCTGATTTGTCTTCGCCGAAATGGCGCATTTTGATAAAAATAATTTCCTTTTAAGAGCAGCTTTACACGCACAAATATATTTATCAACTTTGCTTATATTATAAAACCAAATGTATCATAATTTTTTGCAGAAATTGAGCAAAAAACCCTTGCGCCGGACCCCCCCCCCCCCCCTCTTCCCAGAGAGTCCCGATGATGTATACTAGACTTATAAGACAATGCGCTTGCCATTGATTAATTAGATTATTTGCGTCAATTTGCAGTCTAACGTCTTTAAAAATGTTATTTCCTTTCAGATTCAGTCGAAGGGGGCAAAGAAAGAAAGAAAGAAGCACGAAACTTATGTGCAAAAAGATGCAAAATTGCGATCTAACAGTGGGATTTACGTCTAAAAAGTATATGAAAAAGTGTCAGATGGCCCCTTTTTGCTTGACTTTCCATTCAAATAGTATAAACAACTTTTTTCAACTTTTTGTGCGAAAACATGTTGATTTGAAGTGATTTTGCACGAATAATGCGGGTAACGATATAAAAAGTCGAAAGAATAGTACAAATCTATGCATATTGCATTTAGGTTACAGGGAACTATTACATTTCCCGTTGTCGGCCATTATAACAAAAGCCTATATAGCTCATCCCCAAAAATTGACGGGAAGTCAAGCCTTATATCAAATTAAAGAAAAATCTGTCGCGCATCCAAATAGACCATTTTAAATATGGCATGATCCGTTTTTTCAATGAGTAATGACGTCATCTTTAAGTGAACCCTCCCCACCCGCCAAATTTCACAGTCGGGTCCGGAAAATACCCCGATGTCTAGAAAATGCCTCTCAAGACCCAAAATAGACTCTCACCTTTCCCATTTTGCACCTGACTTGTAGAAACAATGTAAATCTTCGAAAATAAATGATTAGATTTGATCTTGATAAATTATGGACCAATCAGAGGCCGCCCTTATCTTTGTTTACTTCACCGTTAATTCCCTAGACAAAATGTGACAGATGGCGGGAGATTGTAATGGTTCCCTGTAACCTAAAGAGAAAATAAAATGTTCATTAAATTCATTCTTTAAGCATCAAATCATAGAAATATCTTATTCCGAGAAAATTTGAAATTTTCAGCCGGTTATGTAATATACGTACTGAGATATGGTCATATCCCTTTACTCGGTCATTAGGAGATTACATGGAAAAAGAGTCGCCGGGTTAGGAAACTCTGCATTTATAAACACATGTTTTCAGTTTTAAAAATGTGGAATAAGAGTGCAATATAGACTCTTTTCCTATAACTTTTTCACTTCAGTGGTTTTTTCTTAATATTTTTTTAAAATTGTTATGTACTCGAAAATCAGTTCCTTCTACCCGTAATTATCTTCCGTTACACATAACCCTTATCCTTACCCGAAAATTAGCAATTTTTGACATCTTTTAGTGCTCGTGACCATTTTTCTTAAACAATCAATCGTAAATCATATATCAACTGACGCAACTAAATATTGTTAATTTTCATAGAAAAAATTAATGGGTTCGGTGAAATAGATAAGGAGAAAATAGGCCCTTATCCTTGGCGCCGTTGGGACCAAATAATACACATATGCGTGCGGAACCATGCGTTGTGCTATCATTTGATAGCTTAATCGACCCAATGTTCTGCTCATAGTGTCTTACAGTCTGTAACTATTTTTTTCATGCAAGATATTCCTGAAAGTTTTAGTAATAAATTGTATTTTTATGTGGAAATAACCCTTATCCTTAAACTTATTTAAACGCGTTTGCTGAAAAAATTACATTAGATTATATTTTTTATGGTCAGAATTGCTTGCAATTAATATTTTCTTTTGCAGATAAATATTCTACACTTTTTTCTGCAAGTTTGATAGCATTTGGTCAAATAGTTTTTTGTAAATGTAATGATAACCCTTATCACTAGCCGATCAACAAAGCGCTGTTTTCCGCCCTAGAAAGCTGCCGATTTGAGTTTAGATATAATCAAAGTAGCGGTTTCTACCCGGATATATCCCGTCCTCTTGACAGGATACAGTTTAGTTCCAAATTCAAGTTCTAAGATCCATTTCTAAGAAATCTGGGCGTAAAATAACCCTTATCTTTATAAAAATTGGATCTTACTTTTTCTTACTTTGACATTTCATTGAATCTATTTACCACTTTTTTATCTCCTAACTATCGTTTTTATATCGTATTCACATACAGAAATATGTACCAGACTGCTGCTTAACGTTTTAAGGTATTTGGTCGAATAGGTTCAGGCATACGAGCAGATGACCCTTTGCCCGGTTCGATCGGAAAAAAGTGGTTTATTGCTTTAAAAAGCGGCCAAACAACGCAAAAATATAATCTAACCCGCATTTATAAACAAGAAATATCTCTTTCGCGTCACAATTTACAAAAAACAATCAAAATGTCGCTTTTAAAAACAACTGATAGCGATTTTTGGCTTAGATTAGCCCCTATCGTTTCAATAATTGGGTGCGATTTTCTGATTTGTCTTCGCCGAAATGGCGCATTTTGATAAAAATAATTTCCTTTTAAGAGCAGCTTTACACGCACAAATATATTTATCAACTTTGCTTATATTATAAAACCAAATGTATCATAATTTTTTGCAGAAATTGAGCAAAAAACCCTTGCGCCGGACCCCCCCCCCCCCCCTCTTCCCAGAGAGTCCCGATGATGTATACTAGACTTATAAGACAATGCGCTTGCCATTGATTAATTAGATTATTTGCGTCAATTTGCAGTCTAACGTCTTTAAAAATGTTATTTCCTTTCAGATTCAGTCGAAGGGGGCAAAGAAAGAAAGAAAGAAGCACGAAACTTATGTGCAAAAAGATGCAAAATTGCGATCTAACAGTGGGATTTACGTCTAAAAAGTATATGAAAAAGTGTCAGATGGCCCCTTTTTGCTTGACTTTCCATTCAAATAGTATAAACAACTTTTTTCAACTTTTTGTGCGAAAACATGTTGATTTGAAGTGATTTTGCACGAATAATGCGGGTAACGATATAAAAAGTCGAAAGAATAGTACAAATCTATGCATATTGCATTTAGGTTACAGGGAACTATTACATTTCCCGTTGTCGGCCATTATAACAAAAGCCTATATAGCTCATCCCCAAAAATTGACGGGAAGTCAAGCCTTATATCAAATTAAAGAAAAATCTGTCGCGCATCCAAATAGACCATTTTAAATATGGCATGATCCGTTTTTTCAATGAGTAATGACGTCATCTTTAAGTGAACCCTCCCCACCCGCCAAATTTCACAGTCGGGTCCGGAAAATACCCCGATGTCTAGAAAATGCCTCTCAAGACCCAAAATAGACTCTCACCTTTCCCATTTTGCACCTGACTTGTAGAAACAATGTAAATCTTCGAAAATAAATGATTAGATTTGATCTTGATAAATTATGGACCAATCAGAGGCCGCCCTTATCTTTGTTTACTTCACCGTTAATTCCCTAGACAAAATGTGACAGATGGCGGGAGATTGTAATGGTTCCCTGTAACCTAAAGAGAAAATAAAATGTTCATTAAATTCATTCTTTAAGCATCAAATCATAGAAATATCTTATTCCGAGAAAATTTGAAATTTTCAGCCGGTTATGTAATATACGTACTGAGATATGGTCATATCCCTTTACTCGGTCATTAGGAGATTACATGGAAAAAGAGTCGCCGGGTTAGGAAACTCTGCATTTATAAACACATGTTTTCAGTTTTAAAAATGTGGAATAAGAGTGCAATATAGACTCTTTTCCTATAACTTTTTCACTTCAGTGGTTTTTTCTTAATATTTTTTTAAAATTGTTATGTACTCGAAAATCAGTTCCTTCTACCCGTAATTATCTTCCGTTACACATAACCCTTATCCTTACCCGAAAATTAGCAATTTTTGACATCTTTTAGTGCTCGTGACCATTTTTCTTAAACAATCAATCGTAAATCATATATCAACTGACGCAACTAAATATTGTTAATTTTCATAGAAAAAATTAATGGGTTCGGTGAAATAGATAAGGAGAAAATAGGCCCTTATCCTTGGCGCCGTTGGGACCAAATAATACACATATGCGTGCGGAACCATGCGTTGTGCTATCATTTGATAGCTTAATCGACCCAATGTTCTGCTCATAGTGTCTTACAGTCTGTAACTATTTTTTTCATGCAAGATATTCCTGAAAGTTTTAGTAATAAATTGTATTTTTATGTGGAAATAACCCTTATCCTTAAACTTATTTAAACGCGTTTGCTGAAAAAATTACATTAGATTATATTTTTTATGGTCAGAATTGCTTGCAATTAATATTTTCTTTTGCAGATAAATATTCTACACTTTTTTCTGCAAGTTTGATAGCATTTGGTCAAATAGTTTTTTGTAAATGTAATGATAACCCTTATCACTAGCCGATCAACAAAGCGCTGTTTTCCGCCCTAGAAAGCTGCCGATTTGAGTTTAGATATAATCAAAGTAGCGGTTTCTACCCGGATATATCCCGTCCTCTTGACAGGATACAGTTTAGTTCCAAATTCAAGTTCTAAGATCCATTTCTAAGAAATCTGGGCGTAAAATAACCCTTATCTTTATAAAAATTGGATCTTACTTTTTCTTACTTTGACATTTCATTGAATCTATTTACCACTTTTTTATCTCCTAACTATCGTTTTTATATCGTATTCACATACAGAAATATGTACCAGACTGCTGCTTAACGTTTTAAGGTATTTGGTCGAATAGGTTCAGGCATACGAGCAGATGACCCTTTGCCCGGTTCGATCGGAAAAAAGTGGTTTATTGCTTTAAAAAGCGGCCAAACAACGCAAAAATATAATCTAACCCGCATTTATAAACAAGAAATATCTCTTTCGCGTCACAATTTACAAAAAACAATCAAAATGTCGCTTTTAAAAACAACTGATAGCGATTTTTGGCTTAGATTAGCCCCTATCGTTTCAATAATTGGGTGCGATTTTCTGATTTGTCTTCGCCGAAATGGCGCATTTTGATAAAAATAATTTCCTTTTAAGAGCAGCTTTACACGCACAAATATATTTATCAACTTTGCTTATATTATAAAACCAAATGTATCATAATTTTTTGCAGAAATTGAGCAAAAAACCCTTGCGCCGGACCCCCCCCCCCCCCCTCTTCCCAGAGAGTCCCGATGATGTATACTAGACTTATAAGACAATGCGCTTGCCATTGATTAATTAGATTATTTGCGTCAATTTGCAGTCTAACGTCTTTAAAAATGTTATTTCCTTTCAGATTCAGTCGAAGGGGGCAAAGAAAGAAAGAAAGAAGCACGAAACTTATGTGCAAAAAGATGCAAAATTGCGATCTAACAGTGGGATTTACGTCTAAAAAGTATATGAAAAAGTGTCAGATGGCCCCTTTTTGCTTGACTTTCCATTCAAATAGTATAAACAACTTTTTTCAACTTTTTGTGCGAAAACATGTTGATTTGAAGTGATTTTGCACGAATAATGCGGGTAACGATATAAAAAGTCGAAAGAATAGTACAAATCTATGCATATTGCATTTAGGTTACAGGGAACTATTACATTTCCCGTTGTCGGCCATTATAACAAAAGCCTATATAGCTCATCCCCAAAAATTGACGGGAAGTCAAGCCTTATATCAAATTAAAGAAAAATCTGTCGCGCATCCAAATAGACCATTTTAAATATGGCATGATCCGTTTTTTCAATGAGTAATGACGTCATCTTTAAGTGAACCCTCCCCACCCGCCAAATTTCACAGTCGGGTCCGGAAAATACCCCGATGTCTAGAAAATGCCTCTCAAGACCCAAAATAGACTCTCACCTTTCCCATTTTGCACCTGACTTGTAGAAACAATGTAAATCTTCGAAAATAAATGATTAGATTTGATCTTGATAAATTATGGACCAATCAGAGGCCGCCCTTATCTTTGTTTACTTCACCGTTAATTCCCTAGACAAAATGTGACAGATGGCGGGAGATTGTAATGGTTCCCTGTAACCTAAAGAGAAAATAAAATGTTCATTAAATTCATTCTTTAAGCATCAAATCATAGAAATATCTTATTCCGAGAAAATTTGAAATTTTCAGCCGGTTATGTAATATACGTACTGAGATATGGTCATATCCCTTTACTCGGTCATTAGGAGATTACATGGAAAAAGAGTCGCCGGGTTAGGAAACTCTGCATTTATAAACACATGTTTTCAGTTTTAAAAATGTGGAATAAGAGTGCAATATAGACTCTTTTCCTATAACTTTTTCACTTCAGTGGTTTTTTCTTAATATTTTTTTAAAATTGTTATGTACTCGAAAATCAGTTCCTTCTACCCGTAATTATCTTCCGTTACACATAACCCTTATCCTTACCCGAAAATTAGCAATTTTTGACATCTTTTAGTGCTCGTGACCATTTTTCTTAAACAATCAATCGTAAATCATATATCAACTGACGCAACTAAATATTGTTAATTTTCATAGAAAAAATTAATGGGTTCGGTGAAATAGATAAGGAGAAAATAGGCCCTTATCCTTGGCGCCGTTGGGACCAAATAATACACATATGCGTGCGGAACCATGCGTTGTGCTATCATTTGATAGCTTAATCGACCCAATGTTCTGCTCATAGTGTCTTACAGTCTGTAACTATTTTTTTCATGCAAGATATTCCTGAAAGTTTTAGTAATAAATTGTATTTTTATGTGGAAATAACCCTTATCCTTAAACTTATTTAAACGCGTTTGCTGAAAAAATTACATTAGATTATATTTTTTATGGTCAGAATTGCTTGCAATTAATATTTTCTTTTGCAGATAAATATTCTACACTTTTTTCTGCAAGTTTGATAGCATTTGGTCAAATAGTTTTTTGTAAATGTAATGATAACCCTTATCACTAGCCGATCAACAAAGCGCTGTTTTCCGCCCTAGAAAGCTGCCGATTTGAGTTTAGATATAATCAAAGTAGCGGTTTCTACCCGGATATATCCCGTCCTCTTGACAGGATACAGTTTAGTTCCAAATTCAAGTTCTAAGATCCATTTCTAAGAAATCTGGGCGTAAAATAACCCTTATCTTTATAAAAATTGGATCTTACTTTTTCTTACTTTGACATTTCATTGAATCTATTTACCACTTTTTTATCTCCTAACTATCGTTTTTATATCGTATTCACATACAGAAATATGTACCAGACTGCTGCTTAACGTTTTAAGGTATTTGGTCGAATAGGTTCAGGCATACGAGCAGATGACCCTTTGCCCGGTTCGATCGGAAAAAAGTGGTTTATTGCTTTAAAAAGCGGCCAAACAACGCAAAAATATAATCTAACCCGCATTTATAAACAAGAAATATCTCTTTCGCGTCACAATTTACAAAAAACAATCAAAATGTCGCTTTTAAAAACAACTGATAGCGATTTTTGGCTTAGATTAGCCCCTATCGTTTCAATAATTGGGTGCGATTTTCTGATTTGTCTTCGCCGAAATGGCGCATTTTGATAAAAATAATTTCCTTTTAAGAGCAGCTTTACACGCACAAATATATTTATCAACTTTGCTTATATTATAAAACCAAATGTATCATAATTTTTTGCAGAAATTGAGCAAAAAACCCTTGCGCCGGACCCCCCCCCCCCCCTCTTCCCAGAGAGTCCCGATGATGTATACTAGACTTATAAGACAATGCGCTTGCCATTGATTAATTAGATTATTTGCGTCAATTTGCAGTCTAACGTCTTTAAAAATGTTATTTCCTTTCAGATTCAGTCGAAGGGGGCAAAGAAAGAAAGAAAGAAGCACGAAACTTATGTGCAAAAAGATGCAAAATTGCGATCTAACAGTGGGATTTACGTCTAAAAAGTATATGAAAAAGTGTCAGATGGCCCCTTTTTGCTTGACTTTCCATTCAAATAGTATAAACAACTTTTTTCAACTTTTTGTGCGAAAACATGTTGATTTGAAGTGATTTTGCACGAATAATGCGGGTAACGATATAAAAAGTCGAAAGAATAGTACAAATCTATGCATATTGCATTTAAAGAGAAAATAAAATGTTCATTAAATTCATTCTTTAAGCATCAAATCATAGAAATATCTTATTCCGAGAAAATTTGAAATTTTCAGCCGGTTATGTAATATACGTACTGAGATATGGTCATATCCCTTTACTCGGTCATTAGGAGATTACATGGAAAAAGAGTCGCCGGGTTAGGAAACTCTGCATTTATAAACACATGTTTTCAGTTTTAAAAATGTGGAATAAGAGTGCAATATAGACTCTTTTCCTATAACTTTTTCACTTCAGTGGTTTTTTCTTAATATTTTTTTAAAATTGTTATGTACTCGAAAATCAGTTCCTTCTACCCGTAATTATCTTCCGTTACACATAACCCTTATCCTTACCCGAAAATTAGCAATTTTTGACATCTTTTAGTGCTCGTGACCATTTTTCTTAAACAATCAATCGTAAATCATATATCAACTGACGCAACTAAATATTGTTAATTTTCATAGAAAAAATTAATGGGTTCGGTGAAATAGATAAGGAGAAAATAGGCCCTTATCCTTGGCGCCGTTGGGACCAAATAATACACATATGCGTGCGGAACCATGCGTTGTGCTATCATTTGATAGCTTAATCGACCCAATGTTCTGCTCATAGTGTCTTACAGTCTGTAACTATTTTTTTCATGCAAGATATTCCTGAAAGTTTTAGTAATAAATTGTATTTTTATGTGGAAATAACCCTTATCCTTAAACTTATTTAAACGCGTTTGCTGAAAAAATTACATTAGATTATATTTTTTATGGTCAGAATTGCTTGCAATTAATATTTTCTTTTGCAGATAAATATTCTACACTTTTTTCTGCAAGTTTGATAGCATTTGGTCAAATAGTTTTTTGTAAATGTAATGATAACCCTTATCACTAGCCGATCAACAAAGCGCTGTTTTCCGCCCTAGAAAGCTGCCGATTTGAGTTTAGATATAATCAAAGTAGCGGTTTCTACCCGGATATATCCCGTCCTCTTGACAGGATACAGTTTAGTTCCAAATTCAAGTTCTAAGATCCATTTCTAAGAAATCTGGGCGTAAAATAACCCTTATCTTTATAAAAATTGGATCTTACTTTTTCTTACTTTGACATTTCATTGAATCTATTTACCACTTTTTTATCTCCTAACTATCGTTTTTATATCGTATTCACATACAGAAATATGTACCAGACTGCTGCTTAACGTTTTAAGGTATTTGGTCGAATAGGTTCAGGCATACGAGCAGATGACCCTTTGCCCGGTTCGATCGGAAAAAAGTGGTTTATTGCTTTAAAAAGCGGCCAAACAACGCAAAAATATAATCTAACCCGCATTTATAAACAAGAAATATCTCTTTCGCGTCACAATTTACAAAAAACAATCAAAATGTCGCTTTTAAAAACAACTGATAGCGATTTTTGGCTTAGATTAGCCCCTATCGTTTCAATAATTGGGTGCGATTTTCTGATTTGTCTTCGCCGAAATGGCGCATTTTGATAAAAATAATTTCCTTTTAAGAGCAGCTTTACACGCACAAATATATTTATCAACTTTGCTTATATTATAAAACCAAATGTATCATAATTTTTTGCAGAAATTGAGCAAAAAACCCTTGCGCCGGACCCCCCCCCCCCCCCCTCTTCCCAGAGAGTCCCGATGATGTATACTAGACTTATAAGACAATGCGCTTGCCATTGATTAATTAGATTATTTGCGTCAATTTGCAGTCTAACGTCTTTAAAAATGTTATTTCCTTTCAGATTCAGTCGAAGGGGGCAAAGAAAGAAAGAAAGAAGCACGAAACTTATGTGCAAAAAGATGCAAAATTGCGATCTAACAGTGGGATTTACGTCTAAAAAGTATATGAAAAAGTGTCAGATGGCCCCTTTTTGCTTGACTTTCCATTCAAATAGTATAAACAACTTTTTTCAACTTTTTGTGCGAAAACATGTTGATTTGAAGTGATTTTGCACGAATAATGCGGGTAACGATATAAAAAGTCGAAAGAATAGTACAAATCTATGCATATTGCATTTAGGTTACAGGGAACTATTACATTTCCCGTTGTCGGCCATTATAACAAAAGCCTATATAGCTCATCCCCAAAAATTGACGGGAAGTCAAGCCTTATATCAAATTAAAGAAAAATCTGTCGCGCATCCAAATAGACCATTTTAAATATGGCATGATCCGTTTTTTCAATGAGTAATGACGTCATCTTTAAGTGAACCCTCCCCACCCGCCAAATTTCACAGTCGGGTCCGGAAAATACCCCGATGTCTAGAAAATGCCTCTCAAGACCCAAAATAGACTCTCACCTTTCCCATTTTGCACCTGACTTGTAGAAACAATGTAAATCTTCGAAAATAAATGATTAGATTTGATCTTGATAAATTATGGACCAATCAGAGGCCGCCCTTATCTTTGTTTACTTCACCGTTAATTCCCTAGACAAAATGTGACAGATGGCGGGAGATTGTAATGGTTCCCTGTAACCTAAAGAGAAAATAAAATGTTCATTAAATTCATTCTTTAAGCATCAAATCATAGAAATATCTTATTCCGAGAAAATTTGAAATTTTCAGCCGGTTATGTAATATACGTACTGAGATATGGTCATATCCCTTTACTCGGTCATTAGGAGATTACATGGAAAAAGAGTCGCCGGGTTAGGAAACTCTGCATTTATAAACACATGTTTTCAGTTTTAAAAATGTGGAATAAGAGTGCAATATAGACTCTTTTCCTATAACTTTTTCACTTCAGTGGTTTTTTCTTAATATTTTTTTAAAATTGTTATGTACTCGAAAATCAGTTCCTTCTACCCGTAATTATCTTCCGTTACACATAACCCTTATCCTTACCCGAAAATTAGCAATTTTTGACATCTTTTAGTGCTCGTGACCATTTTTCTTAAACAATCAATCGTAAATCATATATCAACTGACGCAACTAAATATTGTTAATTTTCATAGAAAAAATTAATGGGTTCGGTGAAATAGATAAGGAGAAAATAGGCCCTTATCCTTGGCGCCGTTGGGACCAAATAATACACATATGCGTGCGGAACCATGCGTTGTGCTATCATTTGATAGCTTAATCGACCCAATGTTCTGCTCATAGTGTCTTACAGTCTGTAACTATTTTTTTCATGCAAGATATTCCTGAAAGTTTTAGTAATAAATTGTATTTTTATGTGGAAATAACCCTTATCCTTAAACTTATTTAAACGCGTTTGCTGAAAAAATTACATTAGATTATATTTTTTATGGTCAGAATTGCTTGCAATTAATATTTTCTTTTGCAGATAAATATTCTACACTTTTTTCTGCAAGTTTGATAGCATTTGGTCAAATAGTTTTTTGTAAATGTAATGATAACCCTTATCACTAGCCGATCAACAAAGCGCTGTTTTCCGCCCTAGAAAGCTGCCGATTTGAGTTTAGATATAATCAAAGTAGCGGTTTCTACCCGGATATATCCCGTCCTCTTGACAGGATACAGTTTAGTTCCAAATTCAAGTTCTAAGATCCATTTCTAAGAAATCTGGGCGTAAAATAACCCTTATCTTTATAAAAATTGGATCTTACTTTTTCTTACTTTGACATTTCATTGAATCTATTTACCACTTTTTTATCTCCTAACTATCGTTTTTATATCGTATTCACATACAGAAATATGTACCAGACTGCTGCTTAACGTTTTAAGGTATTTGGTCGAATAGGTTCAGGCATACGAGCAGATGACCCTTTGCCCGGTTCGATCGGAAAAAAGTGGTTTATTGCTTTAAAAAGCGGCCAAACAACGCAAAAATATAATCTAACCCGCATTTATAAACAAGAAATATCTCTTTCGCGTCACAATTTACGAAAAACAATCAAAATGTCGCTTTTAAAAACAACTGATAGCGATTTTTGGCTTAGATTAGCCCCTATCGTTTCAATAATTGGGTGCGATTTTCTGATTTGTCTTCGCCGAAATGGCGCATTTTGATAAAAATAATTTCCTTTTAAGAGCAGCTTTACACGCACAAATATATTTATCAACTTTGCTTATATTATAAAACCAAATGTATCATAATTTTTTGCAGAAATTGAGCAAAAAACCCTTGCGCCGGACCCCCCCCCCCCCTCTTCCCAGAGAGTCCCGATGATGTATACTAGACTTATAAGACAATGCGCTTGCCATTGATTAATTAGATTATTTGCGTCAATTTGCAGTCTAACGTCTTTAAAAATGTTATTTCCTTTCAGATTCAGTCGAAGGGGGCAAAGAAAGAAAGAAAGAAGCACGAAACTTATGTGCAAAAAGATGCAAAATTGCGATCTAACAGTGGGATTTACGTCTAAAAAGTATATGAAAAAGTGTCAGATGGCCCCTTTTTGCTTGACTTTCCATTCAAATAGTATAAACAACTTTTTTCAACTTTTTGTGCGAAAACATGTTGATTTGAAGTGATTTTGCACGAATAATGCGGGTAACGATATAAAAAGTCGAAAGAATAGTACAAATCTATGCATATTGCATTTAGGTTACAGGGAACTATTACATTTCCCGTTGTCGGCCATTATAACAAAAGCCTATATAGCTCATCCCCAAAAATTGACGGGAAGTCAAGCCTTATATCAAATTAAAGAAAAATCTGTCGCGCATCCAAATAGACCATTTTAAATATGGCATGATCCGTTTTTTCAATGAGTAATGACGTCATCTTTAAGTGAACCCTCCCCACCCGCCAAATTTCACAGTCGGGTCCGGAAAATACCCCGATGTCTAGAAAATGCCTCTCAAGACCCAAAATAGACTCTCACCTTTCCCATTTTGCACCTGACTTGTAGAAACAATGTAAATCTTCGAAAATAAATGATTAGATTTGATCTTGATAAATTATGGACCAATCAGAGGCCGCCCTTATCTTTGTTTACTTCACCGTTAATTCCCTAGACAAAATGTGACAGATGGCGGGAGATTGTAATGGTTCCCTGTAACCTAAAGAGAAAATAAAATGTTCATTAAATTCATTCTTTAAGCATCAAATCATAGAAATATCTTATTCCGAGAAAATTTGAAATTTTCAGCCGGTTATGTAATATACGTACTGAGATATGGTCATATCCCTTTACTCGGTCATTAGGAGATTACATGGAAAAAGAGTCGCCGGGTTAGGAAACTCTGCATTTATAAACACATGTTTTCAGTTTTAAAAATGTGGAATAAGAGTGCAATATAGACTCTTTTCCTATAACTTTTTCACTTCAGTGGTTTTTTCTTAATATTTTTTTAAAATTGTTATGTACTCGAAAATCAGTTCCTTCTACCCGTAATTATCTTCCGTTACACATAACCCTTATCCTTACCCGAAAATTAGCAATTTTTGACATCTTTTAGTGCTCGTGACCATTTTTCTTAAACAATCAATCGTAAATCATATATCAACTGACGCAACTAAATATTGTTAATTTTCATAGAAAAAATTAATGGGTTCGGTGAAATAGATAAGGAGAAAATAGGCCCTTATCCTTGGCGCCGTTGGGACCAAATAATACACATATGCGTGCGGAACCATGCGTTGTGCTATCATTTGATAGCTTAATCGACCCAATGTTCTGCTCATAGTGTCTTACAGTCTGTAACTATTTTTTTCATGCAAGATATTCCTGAAAGTTTTAGTAATAAATTGTATTTTTATGTGGAAATAACCCTTATCCTTAAACTTATTTAAACGCGTTTGCTGAAAAAATTACATTAGATTATATTTTTTATGGTCAGAATTGCTTGCAATTAATATTTTCTTTTGCAGATAAATATTCTACACTTTTTTCTGCAAGTTTGATAGCATTTGGTCAAATAGTTTTTTGTAAATGTAATGATAACCCTTATCACTAGCCGATCAACAAAGCGCTGTTTTCCGCCCTAGAAAGCTGCCGATTTGAGTTTAGATATAATCAAAGTAGCGGTTTCTACCCGGATATATCCCGTCCTCTTGACAGGATACAGTTTAGTTCCAAATTCAAGTTCTAAGATCCATTTCTAAGAAATCTGGGCGTAAAATAACCCTTATCTTTATAAAAATTGGATCTTACTTTTTCTTACTTTGACATTTCATTGAATCTATTTACCACTTTTTTATCTCCTAACTATCGTTTTTATATCGTATTCACATACAGAAATATGTACCAGACTGCTGCTTAACGTTTTAAGGTATTTGGTCGAATAGGTTCAGGCATACGAGCAGATGACCCTTTGCCCGGTTCGATCGGAAAAAAGTGGTTTATTGCTTTAAAAAGCGGCCAAACAACGCAAAAATATAATCTAACCCGCATTTATAAACAAGAAATATCTCTTTCGCGTCACAATTTACGAAAAACAATCAAAATGTCGCTTTTAAAAACAACTGATAGCGATTTTTGGCTTAGATTAGCCCCTATCGTTTCAATAATTGGGTGCGATTTTCTGATTTGTCTTCGCCGAAATGGCGCATTTTGATAAAAATAATTTCCTTTTAAGAGCAGCTTTACACGCACAAATATATTTATCAACTTTGCTTATATTATAAAACCAAATGTATCATAATTTTTTGCAGAAATTGAGCAAAAAACCCTTGCGCCGGACCCCCCCCCCCCCCCTCTTCCCAGAGAGTCCCGATGATGTATACTAGACTTATAAGACAATGCGCTTGCCATTGATTAATTAGATTATTTGCGTCAATTTGCAGTCTAACGTCTTTAAAAATGTTATTTCCTTTCAGATTCAGTCGAAGGGGGCAAAGAAAGAAAGAAAGAAGCACGAAACTTATGTGCAAAAAGATGCAAAATTGCGATCTAACAGTGGGATTTACGTCTAAAAAGTATATGAAAAAGTGTCAGATGGCCCCTTTTTGCTTGACTTTCCATTCAAATAGTATAAACAACTTTTTTCAACTTTTTGTGCGAAAACATGTTGATTTGAAGTGATTTTGCACGAATAATGCGGGTAACGATATAAAAAGTCGAAAGAATAGTACAAATCTATGCATATTGCATTTAGGTTACAGGGAACTATTACATTTCCCGTTGTCGGCCATTATAACAAAAGCCTATATAGCTCATCCCCAAAAATTGACGGGAAGTCAAGCCTTATATCAAATTAAAGAAAAATCTGTCGCGCATCCAAATAGACCATTTTAAATATGGCATGATCCGTTTTTTCAATGAGTAATGACGTCATCTTTAAGTGAACCCTCCCCACCCGCCAAATTTCACAGTCGGGTCCGGAAAATACCCCGATGTCTAGAAAATGCCTCTCAAGACCCAAAATAGACTCTCACCTTTCCCATTTTGCACCTGACTTGTAGAAACAATGTAAATCTTCGAAAATAAATGATTAGATTTGATCTTGATAAATTATGGACCAATCAGAGGCCGCCCTTATCTTTGTTTACTTCACCGTTAATTCCCTAGACAAAATGTGACAGATGGCGGGAGATTGTAATGGTTCCCTGTAACCTAAAGAGAAAATAAAATGTTCATTAAATTCATTCTTTAAGCATCAAATCATAGAAATATCTTATTCCGAGAAAATTTGAAATTTTCAGCCGGTTATGTAATATACGTACTGAGATATGGTCATATCCCTTTACTCGGTCATTAGGAGATTACATGGAAAAAGAGTCGCCGGGTTAGGAAACTCTGCATTTATAAACACATGTTTTCAGTTTTAAAAATGTGGAATAAGAGTGCAATATAGACTCTTTTCCTATAACTTTTTCACTTCAGTGGTTTTTTCTTAATATTTTTTTAAAATTGTTATGTACTCGAAAATCAGTTCCTTCTACCCGTAATTATCTTCCGTTACACATAACCCTTATCCTTACCCGAAAATTAGCAATTTTTGACATCTTTTAGTGCTCGTGACCATTTTTCTTAAACAATCAATCGTAAATCATATATCAACTGACGCAACTAAATATTGTTAATTTTCATAGAAAAAATTAATGGGTTCGGTGAAATAGATAAGGAGAAAATAGGCCCTTATCCTTGGCGCCGTTGGGACCAAATAATACACATATGCGTGCGGAACCATGCGTTGTGCTATCATTTGATAGCTTAATCGACCCAATGTTCTGCTCATAGTGTCTTACAGTCTGTAACTATTTTTTTCATGCAAGATATTCCTGAAAGTTTTAGTAATAAATTGTATTTTTATGTGGAAATAACCCTTATCCTTAAACTTATTTAAACGCGTTTGCTGAAAAAATTACATTAGATTATATTTTTTATGGTCAGAATTGCTTGCAATTAATATTTTCTTTTGCAGATAAATATTCTACACTTTTTTCTGCAAGTTTGATAGCATTTGGTCAAATAGTTTTTTGTAAATGTAATGATAACCCTTATCACTAGCCGATCAACAAAGCGCTGTTTTCCGCCCTAGAAAGCTGCCGATTTGAGTTTAGATATAATCAAAGTAGCGGTTTCTACCCGGATATATCCCGTCCTCTTGACAGGATACAGTTTAGTTCCAAATTCAAGTTCTAAGATCCATTTCTAAGAAATCTGGGCGTAAAATAACCCTTATCTTTATAAAAATTGGATCTTACTTTTTCTTACTTTGACATTTCATTGAATCTATTTACCACTTTTTTATCTCCTAACTATCGTTTTTATATCGTATTCACATACAGAAATATGTACCAGACTGCTGCTTAACGTTTTAAGGTATTTGGTCGAATAGGTTCAGGCATACGAGCAGATGACCCTTTGCCCGGTTCGATCGGAAAAAAGTGGTTTATTGCTTTAAAAAGCGGCCAAACAACGCAAAAATATAATCTAACCCGCATTTATAAACAAGAAATATCTCTTTCGCGTCACAATTTACAAAAAACAATCAAAATGTCGCTTTTAAAAACAACTGATAGCGATTTTTGGCTTAGATTAGCCCCTATCGTTTCAATAATTGGGTGCGATTTTCTGATTTGTCTTCGCCGAAATGGCGCATTTTGATAAAAATAATTTCCTTTTAAGAGCAGCTTTACACGCACAAATATATTTATCAACTTTGCTTATATTATAAAACCAAATGTATCATAATTTTTTGCAGAAATTGAGCAAAAAACCCTTGCGCCGGACCCCCCCCCCCCCCCTCTTCCCAGAGAGTCCCGATGATGTATACTAGACTTATAAGACAATGCGCTTGCCATTGATTAATTAGATTATTTGCGTCAATTTGCAGTCTAACGTCTTTAAAAATGTTATTTCCTTTCAGATTCAGTCGAAGGGGGCAAAGAAAGAAAGAAAGAAGCACGAAACTTATGTGCAAAAAGATGCAAAATTGCGATCTAACAGTGGGATTTACGTCTAAAAAGTATATGAAAAAGTGTCAGATGGCCCCTTTTTGCTTGACTTTCCATTCAAATAGTATAAACAACTTTTTTCAACTTTTTGTGCGAAAACATGTTGATTTGAAGTGATTTTGCACGAATAATGCGGGTAACGATATAAAAAGTCGAAAGAATAGTACAAATCTATGCATATTGCATTTAGGTTACAGGGAACTATTACATTTCCCGTTGTCGGCCATTATAACAAAAGCCTATATAGCTCATCCCCAAAAATTGACGGGAAGTCAAGCCTTATATCAAATTAAAGAAAAATCTGTCGCGCATCCAAATAGACCATTTTAAATATGGCATGATCCGTTTTTTCAATGAGTAATGACGTCATCTTTAAGTGAACCCTCCCCACCCGCCAAATTTCACAGTCGGGTCCGGAAAATACCCCGATGTCTAGAAAATGCCTCTCAAGACCCAAAATAGACTCTCACCTTTCCCATTTTGCACCTGACTTGTAGAAACAATGTAAATCTTCGAAAATAAATGATTAGATTTGATCTTGATAAATTATGGACCAATCAGAGGCCGCCCTTATCTTTGTTTACTTCACCGTTAATTCCCTAGACAAAATGTGACAGATGGCGGGAGATTGTAATGGTTCCCTGTAACCTTGTCGGCTCAGCATCCCTCGCACCTGCCTCTGTATCCGGTGATTCGTGGGATCTAGAATACCGTGATTTCTTTAAGAGTTTTCCCCATCAAATAAGGGAAATAACTGGTGAAATCATGTTCTTTAAGAAAGGTCGAGTTGTTCATCTTTGCTGTTTTGGATGCTGTCCTGCTTTCAGGATGCGAAAACGTTTGTGAACATCTCAAAACTAAAAAGAGTCATTCCTTGTCGAACTGCGCAGGCTTATTTACTAAAGTAACTTTTGAAATTGGCGCAAAATTAGACAAACATACTGAGTTGAATCGGGGATATGGAATAATTCGTTACTTTGCTGTCTCGGCTGCTGGAACCAGGGACATTTCAAATAAAGGGTCAGTTTTAAAACCGTACGGCCTTTTCCGGGTGCTCACACTTAGTCCTTCTATGCGTTACTGGTCACATTCATCAACTTTTTATGGAACTATATCACACAGCAGCATACGAAAAAACACACAAAATTTTATTTCACGGTTTTACTAAACATCTTACGATTTTTTCTCCTGATTAAGTCAATAATTAAACTTGCTTCTACTGTAGTAACTAAATATGGAATTCTGCCATGCATCATCTTATTCGAATCGTCTTTAGAAGACGATTTCAAGTAATTTGCGGTATTGCAAGGCAGAATCTAACAATAAATAATTTGTGATTTTGATTTACGATTAATTTTACCTTAAGAAGTTTAGTTAACCCTTTCCTGTTTTACAAAATTTTGGACCTGTCCAAATTCACAGGTTTTGCAAACGAAAACTAAAAGTTGATTTAATTTAAAAAATAACCATTCAGTAGGGTAGAAAATAGTGTGGAAAAAGAAGAAATTGCTTGTCAGAAGCAATTTCTTCTTTTTTCAAAATGTTTTCTGAATCATAAAATCACAGGCATGTAAAAAGCAGGGATTAAACAGCAAAGGGTTAAACGGGCTCCAGGAATCAATAATTAGGTGTTCCATAAAAAATAGTTAAAAAATCGTCTTCTCATAAACTATTTTACAGAATTAGACCTAACTTCATTAGGATCAGTGATATTTGGGACAAGCTCTTTAAGCATTCTTCGTTAAATTCTGAATGAGCTGATATTATGGGTACTAAGGGCTGCCGCGTCATAAAAAATGGTCTCATATGGTGACATTTTAAATAAATCTTCTTCACTGAAACTACACATCAGAATTCAAACTTATTTAACCCTTTGCTGTTTAATCCCTGCTTTTTACGAGCCTGTGATTTTATGATTGAGAAAACATTGTGAAAAAAGAAGAAATTGTTTCTGACAAGCAATTTCTTCTTTTTCCACACATTTTTCTACCCTACTGAATAGTTATTTTTCAAATTAAATCCACTTTAAATTTTCGTCTGCATAACCTTTGAATTTGGACAGGTCCAAAATTTTGTAAAACAGGAAAGGGTTAACAGGAAATATTCTTGACACATGCTCTCTCAGATTCGTTAAAATCTGATTGGGTAGTTATCATGAGTTCTTTGGGCTACTGCGTATTCAAAAACATGGGCCTTCTGGGCTTATTATAATCTTTCAAGCTCTCTGAAACTGCTCATCAGAATTCATTCAAACTTCACTGAAATGATCCTTAGGATATGCTCTTTCAGATTTCTTCGTTAAATTCTTGTTGGGATATGTACTTGGGTACTTGTTTATTTCACGTCAGCAAGAAACGGGGGGCCAAAAGGGAGATATCAAAAAAGCTAACTGTCCAAAACTAGGTATGAGATATGAGTGATTTTGTTTAGGACTGTTTTAAGTCAATTCTAAAGGTTGATTGTTGATTGTCTTTGTAATATTGATGAATGGTAAAATATTGCCATTGGTTCTAGCACCATGCTGAACCCTTCACTCCGGCCGTGACCTTTGACCTACTTTCTTAAATATTGATTAATTCAGTGCTAAGACTGTTTTTTAGTAAATACTAAAGGTTGCGTTGATTCTAGCCTCATGTTGAACCCTTGACTCTGACCTTTAGCTTTGACCTTCTTTCTCAAATATTGAATTATTAGGGCTAGGACTGTGTTAAGTCAATACTTAAGGTTGGTTGATGTTTTTTTATTCTGGCATCATGTGGAACTCTTGACACAGTTCTTGACCTTTGACCTAATTTTGTAAATTATTAAATTATTATGGCAAGGACAGTTTTAAGTCAATGATAAAGGTTGGTAGATGATTAGAATTTGATTCTGTCATCATGATGAGCCCTTGACCCTGACTGTGACATTTGACCTACTTTCCTAAATATTGATTTATTAAACATAGGACTGTGTCAAGTCAATGTTAAAGTTTGGTAGATGATTATCTTTGATTTTGACATCATGTGGAATTCTTGATACGGATCTTGAACTTTGATCTACTTTCTTTAATATTGAATTATTAGGGCTATAACTGTATTAAGTCAATAGTAATGGTTGGTAGATGATTGTCTTTGATTCTGGCACCATGTTGAACCCTTGATCTAGTTCTTGATCTACTTTCTTAAATTTATAATTGAAGGGTCCAGGACTGTATGAAATCAATTATAAAGGTTGACTGATGATTGTCTTTGATTCTAGCATCCTATTGAACCCTTGATTCTAACTTTGACCTTTGACCTACCATCTAAAATATTGAATTATCAGGTCAACAGCTATTTTGCAACTAATAAGCGTTTAGGGATGATTGTCTTTTATTCATGCTTCCTGTAGAACCATTGACCCTGACCAGGACCTTTGACACACTTTCTTAAATTTGAAATAATAGGGTCGAGGACTGTATTAAATCAAACGAAGATTTACATTCTCACAGACCTTGACCTGCTTTCCTAAATCCTCATTTACTTAAACTTGAAATTTAAAAAAAACGGGTTTCCGTGTGGCTAACCCCGGTGGAGCGCTACGCCCCCCCCCCCCCCGGGCCTTAAGTACTTCTTGTTCAAGTTTTCGAGTGGCGGGTCATGTATAAACTCATGAAACCCTAGTTAAAGTCTAGTTTATACGCACACCGAGAGACGGGACGTAAATTATGACGTCGCGCACAGCAATGCGTCTAAAATGTAACGTTAAAATAGCGAACGTCGATGGTGTAGCGTCTAGTTTGTTGTTGTTGTTGTTGTTGTTTGTCGGAAAAAAGTTAACGTAATTATTATATTGCTCTCTCTGTCTACAGCCATAGCAATGTCAGAATATATAGTCATCTTTTAAAAAAAATAAAACTCGCATCTTTTCCCGCGCGAAGAATGAAAAATGTCACATAATTTTCAACTTCACATACATGTATAGACATGCGAATACTGGATGGTTACTAAGTTGGGCTCTAAACGTGAAGATGTAATGGGTAGTACGCTTCTTTTGTTAATTGTTATAATGTAGAAGTTATTCTAACATTCCAAAATCTCAGCCTATTTTATTGTGATGATCAATTCGAACTTACAGTAGTTTGTTCATATAAAGTGATGTCATCAATACACACGTTTTGGTAAAAGGAGAATGACGCGTTCCCCCTATTTTTCTTGGAATATTTGAAAACAATTGTTACATTACATATGTGATCACCCGTGGCGATCATTTTTGCGTAAGTCAAAAATTAGAGTTAGGCTACTTCTACAGACGTCAAGTTAATTTAAAATTCTGCAATGCATCATCTCATTGGAATCGTCTTTTAAAGACGATTCCAATGAGATATTGCAAGTCGGAATCTAACAATGAATAAAAACACCAGGAATGATTTGTGATTATGACCGGCTTACGATTAACTTTTCGTAAGAAGTTTAGTAAAACGGGCCAAACGGGTAATGGCTAGGGCCCGGACCCCTTTCTTCGTAGAATCTAGGCAAACATATAGAATAAAACCAGAATATCTGGAAAAAAGCACCATTCAATCCATGTGAGAGGAAAATTTCGTAACTACTGCTTTGTTCAATCTGTATTTATGCAATCATTTTGTTCGTACATTTGGGCATTTCAAAAGATGTTGAACATTTGATGAGATCGTTACCCTCCCTTCTGAGAAATATTTAGACCCGCTTTTGAACCGTCTTCGAAGATACCGCGACTGTCGACTGGATGTTGATATTCATGTTGAACGAAACTAGCGGTATCGTATTACCTTCCTTTGATATATATATAATACATACTTAATGTTATGTATGAGAAAAATATCTAACGAGGTTGGGAGAATTTGATCATTGTCGAGGCCCTGCCGAGATAATTATCAATTCTCAAAACCGAGGCAGATATTTTTTCTCATACATAACATTAAGTATGTATTATATTTATCTTATAACCTCTATTAGACTTGTTTTCGTCGATGTTTCTAACTGAAATGCAAGTTTCTAAAAATAACCGCATTATATCATTGTTCTAAGAATAACTATGTGATATCATAAAAATTATCATACGGGTTGTTATCACACAGCTATCTGTATAGTTATAAGATAAAATTCAATACTGGCTCATCCCGCTTATTTAATTTCATTCCAGATTCATTCAAAAAGCTTCCCCCTTTTCGAATTCACGATGTTCTTAACTGTTCGAAAGCGTCGAGTTTCTTTTTCTGTTCAGTATATTTCACACTGAAATGCAGACACACGCAGGTTAAAGAATTACGAGTGCGAAAACGTTTCTAGTTTTTATCATGGTTCAGCCATTAACTAATTTAACTCATGTGAAGAGGTATTTTAACTCGTGCATTTTTCGGCATGTTTTGTAGACATCCTTTCTTTTAACTTCGTGAAATTTGTCGCTTAATTTCTAAAACCTCGAAACTACAGCTTTATTAAAGCTGTAGTTACGAGACTTTAGAATTTAACCAACTTAAGACAATCAATGCCGAAATCAAGAGTATAGCGAGATAAACGGAGTTGGCTTTGGCTATGTGTAAAGACAGAAATATAGGGTATTTTCAATTAGGCCCCCAACCTCCACAAAATAGACTAATCTGGGATTTTTTTTCGGGGGTGGGGGGTGGGGGGGTGGGGGGTTCAGCCTACTCTCAACTGAACCGCTGTCAGAAAGTACTTTTTGTTCAAGGAATGTTTATGTTTTTTGATACAGCTTATCACTACTTATTCAACATTATATAAGTATATCACTATGGCTGATGCACCTACCATTGATCCAATGGTGTCCTGTTGTTTCGCACATCATTACGTCAAAGACGCCACTCGCTAATCCCACTTAGGTCTGCATTAATCAAATGCCATTTGTCGGGAAACAAACGACTCGTCACAATGTCTTTTCTCAAATGACTAGGCCATAGTTCGAACGCCCGCCACCGGGATTGACTATGCACATATTGTGTAAATTTAAAAAAAAAGGTATATTTCGTCTGCGGCCCCACTCGAAAACGCCTTTTTGTGTGTGACGGGGGCCGAGGGTCTCACAAATCTTGCGTAGCCGATCAACTGTCAGAAAGGAAATGTTCAGAGGAGATAATCTGCCATAATAGACGAAAGCACCAAGCATAGCAGAATAGCGGATATAACTGGTCGGAATTCAAATAATGTGCAAGACGCCATTCCAAGATTTTGGTAGAACTACGATGAAACCCTGGGAATCTTCTTTCTTTTCACTTTCATTTCAGCAAGTTATGACTCTTATTTTAGCGTACCATAAAGGATGTTATACCCTAAGCCATAATTTCTAAATCAATTACTAAAATTATTGTCTAGACATAATTACAAAGCAGATTCACAGCTGTTGAATATTACGTGAAATATGATTACAGTGCATATTCGTAAATGGTTAATCACGGGATCAAGTTTGCATCTAAATAGAAACGCAAAAATTTTGAACAATGCATTGCTAATTTCATATGCAGTCTGTTTTAATTAAAAGCGGTTAATGGCAAGTTATGAATTGACAAATCAATAATCTTTATCCCCACTGAAATTCATTTTTGCGTTTTAATAATATACTGAACGCAAAAAGTTTAGTCGTTTCCTCTTCGGTGGGATATATTTCAAGATGCGATTCATCTATCTCATAAAAGTTTCCATTCATTACATTTCTGTCCAATTTCCTTCCGGATTCCAATAATTTTGTTATGTTAAGACGAAACTGGTCAGCCGTAACGACATTAATTTGAAAAGACCGGTAGAATGGAAAAGTCACACAGTTAAAACAAGGGATGTTACTTCCAATTTTTATCACATTAAAATCTTTCTTGTGATCAACATCATTTTGGGGTATCTTGTCGCAATAAAAAAGAAGTTGGTTAGAGTATAGGATTTTTCTGATGACTCTACAGCATCATCTTAACACCCAACTCACAAAAATGCTACAATTGTTTAACGGAGACAATTTTGTAGAAGATTGTTTATAAGGGAAGGGAAAAAAGTTTTTTTCTGTCTCGTTTTATCCTCAGAAATTGAGTTAATGCACTTTCCTGGTTAAGCGATCACTAACGTTCTACTGACGTTACGGTGGTGTAAATTCAACTTGTTTACTGGTAGACTCTTTATAATTGGTTTCAATTAATCAAAAGAATAGACATGAATGATCCTCAATGATATTTTCACCGAATGCAATCAATAGAGATAATGAAAGCATTCCATTTTACAACGTAACGTCATGACGTTAGGCTTCCCTCACATTGTTGTTTAACAAGATCTGTATAGGGAAAGTGGGGAATGCCATGTCTATATTTATTTGCAATGAACCGTGCGACAATAAAAACACTAGTCGCAGAAGCTAAAGTCAATTTCATCATCTCCAAGATATTCACACCGTATTCGATATATCCATGCGTTATCCTTTTGATATACTTCATGTCAAAAGTTCGCTCTTTTTCGAAGGATGCAATAAATTAAAGTATTTTACGTTTGCTCGGTATAAGAGTAATCAAATAAGACAAAGAACGAAATTGCCTCATTGTGTTATACCCAGATATCAAACAAGTACGTAAAATACACATTAACGTCACTTCAGACGTATGTATTCGATTTGAATTACAACATTTTAACAAAAAGAAAGCCGATCGGATGGCAAATAAATTTCAAATGGAAATTTTCTTTTAGCTTTATAGGTTGAGTTCTCTGAGACGTTATAAAAAGTGCGACTAAACTTTTTGCGTTCAGTATAATTTCTATTTTAGGGACAGTTTAACAATTTGTTTTAATGGGGGTTTACGTCACTTTCCACAATCTTTCAGTTATATCTCGTCGGCTGGAGCACCGAACAATGGATCCATGGTATTTCTCACACCAGTACTACCATTACTACCTCTGCCAGTCCCCAACTGCGATCTCACATAGGTCTACGATAATCAGCCTATTGGTGGAAGACAAATAGTCCGAAAGGATGAGTACCGCCGTCGGAAATTTTAACAATCCTATATCAAAGTTTTCAACACAAATCAAGTAAAAAGTAGGCAGTGTAGGTTAAGATCAGATTGCACGTCTATGTAGGCTGACGTTAGTCTATACTGTCTGTCAAAACTTTTTATTCATCGAGAATATCCGGTGAATAGCTTGTGATGGGTTTAAGGTAGCGGAACTGAATAGTTTCCCAACATTTGAACTAAAAATTTGAACGGGTTACGTTAAAAATAGTTTTTTTTGGTGGATAATTTTACGGTGAAAGTAATGGAACAACAAATGTGATAATTGAATTCGTCATGCGATTATGCATACAGTGAAGTAAATTTCATTTCGGAGGAAAATCTTTTCAAGGAGTTATTTGAATTTTTTTCATACCCGCGTCATCGACGACAAGTGAAACTTTTTCTAATGGATTCTGGATATAGGAAATGGGATAGGAAACACAAGTAAGTGACTCCATTTTTCACCATATGAAATAAATAGTGAAAAATTTACAGTTTACGTTAAAAAAAATGTGTAATTTGAACGATAAAACGGACCAGTTGACGTTGTAATCAATGGCGCGTTTTTTTGACGTCACGATAAACAATTGTATTTTTCTCAACTTGACGTCGTTGTGTATATAGACAAAACTTTGCAAATAAAACTTTGGGCTGTGAAGAATTTGTGCCTTGTGAAGGGCTGTTGTATATATGAAGTAAAAATGAACAAAAAACTTAAGCGGCAGATGCAAATCGTTGAGCGATTCAAGAGTTCCGAGGACATCTCTTCAGCTGTAAAGAGGCCATACGAGCTAAATAAACAAAAATCGTTGATGAAAAAACTGAAAAATACTGACAGAGATGAAATCAAAATTGAAAAAACGGGCGGAGGTATAAAGTTCGAGTTTAATACTGGGTTTTATGAGGTATTTAAGATTGAAGTGGAGAAGTTTTATTCATTGTTGGAAAACCCTTTGAAATGTATTGAGATTCCGGTAACGGATAAAGGCGGAAATAATACAGAAAACATATACAAGATTTACAGCGATGAGGGTCATCTGTATACTTTGAACATGTATCACACACGGTGTTCAAGTTTAGTAAATGGGAAAAAATCGTCACTATTTGTACAAAGCCACATGTTGAAAATATTTGAGTCTATGGAAAATACATTAAATACTTCAAATATATCCGTGGAGGAAATTAATAGGAAGATAAAATCTATCCTTCTACTATGCCGTAACATCGATACATGTCCAAGTTCCTGTACATCGACGAATACAACTGACAAACAGAAAAAGCTGTGCCTTGTTAGATATCCAGAAACACCAGATCATTCTTCTACTGGTACAACCGATGACCAGCAAACTACTTCTCGTGTCGAAGAAGATGTGAATTCGCCTGAATCGGATTCGGAGACTATACAAAATATTCATTCTACCGAATCTAATCAATCGAAAAACGCCGATTCTGAAGTACAAGACCGAGATGAAGCCGCTGATACTCTATCGAACGTTACTTTGAAAGACTTATTTCGAGAAATACACGAAGTGAAGGACATTCTTTTGACCCACATTCATTCCACATCAAAGGCAGTTGGCGGAATAAGAGATGAAATTGTGTCTATAAAGAATCTATGTAAAGTTCAATCTGACACATTCCAGTCGAAAATAGCGGATATTAATGATACTACAGACACAGTAAAAAATGAACTTGCAAGCGTATCGACAATTGTCAGTAAAAAACTGCAGTCAATATCGGACAGGTTAGACAAGGGAAAACCGAAAAAAGACAACAGAAAATCGAAAGTGACAAAAACAACCGATACATTTACGCAGACAGAAAAAGAATCAACCCATGACACACCCACCGGAGTAAATTACAAGAACAGAATAAGTCAAGAAAACGATACTACAGATCACCGAAATAAAACAACAGATAGAGTCCTCATCATAGGAAGTTCCATCCTTCAACGGATTAATAAAAGAGGTTTAGCCCCAAATGTCGACGTTATGACGAATCGCGGGGCAAAAGTTTGGCAAATTAAAAGGAAGCTAGAACACGTTCAGCTTACAAATTACCAAACAGTAATAGTTCAAGTTGGTGGTAACGATCTCGCCGAGGGAAGAAATGAAGAGGCTATCGAGAACGACTTCGTGAAAATGATCGACTATATAAAGTCCAAGTCACCGAAGACAAAAATATGCATTTCTGAAATAACTCCGAGAAAAGATGCAGACGTCAACGACATGAACGATAACATTAATTTCTTGTGTGAAGACAATGGTGTAACCTGCATATCAGTGAGTGAACGACTAAATCTGAATTCGCTCCTATATTGGAAAGATTTTATCCATTTATCAGACAAAGGAACAGCTGTGCTACTGAAAACTTACAATGACTACATTCCCATACTAAAACGAACTCCGAGACAGAAACAAAATGTACAGATTTCTTCGAGTACCAAGTATAATCGCCTGTGCTGTTATTCCTGTGGCCAAGAAGGGCACCGTATTGAGGATTGTACGCAAACTAAACTCAATTACTTTCAAAGCGCACGTGCAAACAGAATAGACAGAATGAATTATCGTAGGAATTTAAATTCCCGTTGTTTTCATTGTGGATTGACCAATCATTTATCTTCGGAGTGTAGACAAATTTACGCACGTTAGGAAATCGCGGACAGATACACGCAAATTTCCCTAAAAAATAAGTTCAGTGCTTTAAGTTCAATATGTTCAAATTGCCAAATATTTCCATGCAGCTGCATGCAATTTAACATTAACTCTGAAAACACGCCAAACGTTCGTATGTATAATTCTAAATCAAAATCTCTGTCTAATTCAAATCTTAATTCTCATTTTCATTCTAATTCTTATACTACCGCGTCTTTTTCTCATTATAAAGAATGTAAAATTCTTCAACCAGTGAATGAATTGACGGTTTGTGATAGTAGCCAGCATCTTAGTTCTAAAAACCTAAGTTTTTTGAACCAAACTATAAAGTTTAAACAAAAAGGTCTACATATCGTTAATCTCAATGTGCAACACATTCTTCCAAAATTTGATGAGATCAAATACATTTTATCTTCTAACGATATTGATATCTTTGGCGCTTGCGAAACGTTTCTTAATGATTCTTTATCCGACTTGAACCTTAATGTTCCCAGTTTTTCATTTATAAGGAAAGACAGAAAACTAAAAAAAGGAGGGGGAATTTTGATTTATTTAAAAAATTGTATCCCGTTTAACCGAAGGTCAGATTTAGAATTGGAAGATATAGAATCGGTATGGATAGAAATATGCCATAAGAACTCAAAATCTTTTCTCTTGTGTTTTGTTTATAGACCACCACAATCAAATAAAGATTGGATATCTTCATTTGATATACAAATAAAAAAAGCAGACGAATACTGTAATGAATATTATATAATTGGGGACTTAAACTACAATTACCTATCAGAAAACAAAAACTTTGAAAATAAAGAGTGGTCTAAATTTACTCTGAAATACGGACTCTCACAAATAGTTACTGAACCAACCCGAATATCTAAAACATCTTCGACAATTATAGACCATATCTATACAAATCGTACTGACAGAATCGCAGAAACATTTGTTTCACCTCTTGCATTAAGTGATCATTTTCCAATTTGTTTGACGCGAAAAATCAGAAACAGGCCTTTTAAAGGAAACGTCCACACTGTTATGACGTACAGAAGTTTTGAAAACTTTGAAGAATACGAATTTCAAAATGACTTAATTTCTACGAATATTCATTTTATTGAAATTGAGCCTGACCCCGAGAAGGCGCTTTCATTATTTTACGACATTTTAAATGGTGTTTTATCTAGACATGCTCCAATCAAGTCAAAGCGTGTTAAAAGTAAACGTTTACCTCAATGGATAAATGCCGAAGTTAAAAAAGCAATGTATGAACGGGATCGTTTCCTTAAATTAAAAAAATGGGATGAATATAAAACTATGAGGAATAAAGTGGTGCATCTCATTCGTAAAAATAAGAAGGAGTTCTACAATAATGCAATCAAAAAGGGGACAAGTAGTAAAGATCTATGGAAAAACTTACACCGAGTACAAAATAATGATAATTTATTAGCTGAACCTGTTCAATTACCTTCGGAAATGGTTTTTAACGGAGAATGTATCCGGGGGGCCCATGATATTATAGAATCATTCAATAAACACTTCATCAATATAGCAAACATTGTGAAAAAGTCACAATTCAATGAACCCCAATTTTACTATCTGCAGAAACATTTGGAAACAGTATTGAAAGGTCAAGTTTTTGATATTGACTTCATAACACCCTTAGAAGTAAAGAAAATGATAAATAATCTCGACAAAAATAAAGCAACCGGAATCGATGGTATTAGTGCCACTATTTTGAAATCTTGTGGCGATCAGATAATTTTACCATTAACATCTATTATCAACAACAGTATTGCAAAAGGTATATTTCCAGATGCCTTAAAGGAAGCGTATGTTCTTCCATTACATAAGGGCTCCGATAGGAAGGATCCAAATAACTATAGACCAATATCTATTTTGCCAACTATTTCAAAGATCTTTGAACGCCATTTATCGAATCAGTTGTTATCCTTTTTGAACAAAAATAATATCCTTAATAAGCACCAATCAGGTTTTAGAGAAAAGCATTCTTGTCAGACGGCCCTTATCCGAATGATCGATGAATGGTCAAAGGATATTGATTCGGGAAAAATCGTTGGTACAGTTTTCGTTGATCTGCAGAAAGCCTTTGATCTTGTGGATCATAAAATTTTGTTGTATAAATTAAGGTTGCATAGATTTTCTATCAAATCCTTAGAATTGTTTGGATCTTATTTGTCCGACAGAAAACAGTATATTAAGAGTAGTGATAACTTTTCCACCCCACAAATCATATCTAGCGGTGTCCCACAAGGCTCTATATTAGGACCGCTTCTATTTCTGATTTATATTAATGACATGAGTTTGTATGGAAATATCTCGAGTTTAGATCTCTATGCAGATGATTCAACATTATATAAGTCTGGAGTAAACATTAACGAAATACAAACCAACTTACAAAGTAGTTTAAAATCTATACTCTCTTGGTGTTCAAATAATAATATGCTTGTCAACCCAATTAAAACAAAATGTATGCTTATTGGACCTAAACATAGATTAAAGAATATTAACCTTTGCTTACAACTAAACGGTGTTTACGTTGAAGTCGTTGAATCTCATAAGATTTTGGGTGTACATGTCGACAACCATCTATTTTGGAATACACACATTGAAAAAACAAGTTCTAAAATCAACAGTAAAATTACATTACTCAAACGAATATCGAATTATCTCACCTTAGAAATGAAGCAACTGTTTTACAATTCGTATATACTTCCTCTCTTTGATTATTGCTGTACAGTTTGGTGGAAAAGTGCTAAATATAGGACTGCTAAATTATCTATACTTCAAAAAAGAGCAGCTCGTGTTATTTTGGGCGCTTCTTCAAGAACACCATCGATTGAACTTTTCACTAAACTAAACTGGATGACATTTGACAACCGATGTAATTATTATACTGGTGTTTTAATTTTCAAATGCTATAATAACCTTTTACCGGAATACATGAATGAGGTTATTTCATTTTGTAAAAACAGTAACTATAATTTAAGGTCGTCTGCACATAATGACATCACACACTCAAAATATAATACGTTGTACAAAAAACGTTCTTTCTCATACAGCAGTATACATGTGTGGAATGAAATCCCAATTTCCATTAGAAATGCATCTTCTTTATCTAGCTTCAAAAACAAATTTAAACAGTATTTGCTCTTAACTAAATCAACAGTCGATGCAGAAAGCATCTAATTTATTTAAGTAAATGGTGTATCTGTCCGAAGATTTACTAATACATGAATTTTCTTGTATATTGTGTCCATTGTTATTTTCATATGTCATCATTTGTCATCATCTTTTTCGGCGACTTTCATCATATCTTTTTTTTTATCATGATATCATTATTTAAACAGATTATCACTTTTCATTAATTTTTCTTTCACTGAAGGCAACATTGTAAAAAAGAGAAATTTCAATTTGTTAATTTTGAAAGATTTGTCTTAATGTTTCACCTTCATAAAATAAAGATATTATTATTATTATTATTATTATTATTATTATCATTTCGGAACTCATGATCTTTCACAATGTTGACCGAGGTTTCGTAATGAAAAACATTAGGAAACCTTGGTTAACACTGTTCAAGTAAATTACTTCCGAAAGGCTGAGGAACTATTACGGTTCCACTACCTTAAAAGTATTAAATCACTGTATTGGAAAACGAGGGAAAAAATAAACTTTTTTTTTCAAAAACAGCGATTCAATTTTCAACTTTTTTTATTCATTTTTTAATGCGACTGCATGTTCCAGTAAATTACAACCAATTGTTTCCTTTGTGCAATCAAGACTCACATTTGAATTTGACATTGTTTGCAGTTTCGTATCAGGAATACAGTTAGTAAATTGAGTCTGCTGCACACAACTTGAATCTAGCGGAAAACATTTTAAATTCAAGTCTAGGCCAAGGTGTGAAAGCTGTTGGGGCTTTAAATCGTGGGGTCCAATATTCGATCCCCGGCGTCCCAACAGATCCTTTTTCAAAATTTGTCTCCCGGGTTACCAATGGGTAGCTCAATTTACTTATGACGGATGGCTGAGCAACTGGAAGCTAGGAAAGGATGTCATGGAATTACTTGTGAGAGAAAGAGAGAAATACCAGGAATCTACAATAAAGTGCTCCAGCCGTCGCTAAAAGACTGGAAAAAACCCGCAAAATAGGGTTAAAAGCCCATTCAAATAAATCATAAGATTCTCAAAATTCGGAGGATACAAAGGAAATAGTTAAAAATCGTATTAAATTTTTCTCCCGCGCCTTCATGATGGAAACACCCTTTGCGAACGTTTGAAAAATTGTACTCCGCATTGTGCGTGATTACATGTGCACTACTGGGTAATAATTCTCAAACGCAGGGATCGTCTAGTGTTTGAAATTGAGGGGTCGTTGACTCCTAAACTTTCAAATTCTGGGTATCAAAACTTATTCAAAATTTTCCAATGGGGTCAAAATGCTCCCCATTAGGAGGAATTTCTAAGGGTCAAAATAGGAAACTTTCAGAATTTCGCGGGTCAATACCCTGGTTTTAGGGTCAAACACGAGCCCTGCAAACGGATCGCAATCGTAGACTGATTTTAGAATTATGTAAACGGAGTTGAAGGCTGACCTGTTATTTAGTTATTGACCGTGTTGCTTTCTTGGGGATTCACGTTTTTGTTGGTTAGCCCGTGACTTTTTAACGTTACGTGTTACATTTTAAGCCTAGTTTACATTTGCCACGGTCGCCATGCGATATCGCAGCTTGCAATTTCTTGTATGATATTTGTTGACATCGTGCGATTCTATTTTCCACGACGTATATGTTCACAAAACAGTGCGGTGTCCGCACGGGTTTACATAAAACTGTTACAAGAATCAATGACGGGTGCCCGTGTGGCGATTGCAAGTTGATCGCGCGATGCCCTCAAGGAGACCGTGCGATTTGTCAACTATTTACAATGTAAACCGTGGGGCTGCCGTGCGATCATCGTGCGATCACTTTCCCGCGCGGGGACCGTAGGATGATATGTTAAAGAATTATAGGAAAAACCTCTCACGGTGGCCGTGCGATGTCCTTACGGCAATCGTGGGATGCCTTTTCGATGTGTCTACAGGCTACGGTCTCCGTGCGGTCGTGCGATTTTAAAAACTTTTTTTACACAAAATTGCAAGGGTTTACGTCACCCGTGAAACCGTGATCGCAGCATTCGCACGGGCTGCGCATGATTTTTGGGTTTCGGCGAGCTACGGGCGCCATGCGGGCTCCGTAAGCCAAATGTAAACGTTTCCAACAGCTACACCTAACAACCGGACTGTTTTGTCGAAATATATTTTGTCTCGTATTGAATTCAATAGCACATTTTTATTCTAGGCGACCACGCGCATGCGTGACGCTATTACGCGCGCGACCAAAGTTAACGAGGCAGGTGTAACATTGTTAAAATGGATCTTACCCAGACAGCATGGATTCTGGTCATTATTGGTAAGCTGGTTTATTTTATTACATATATCGGCTTCCTTGAGAACCCCTTTACTGCTTGGGGAGAAAAGAATAACTTCGACCCGTTTACATAAAAGTATATTTTAGGGATATAAAAATCCCCTCCCCCTTCTCTCTCTCTCCCCTCTCTCTCTCTCTCTCTGTCTCTGTCTCTCTCTCTCTCTCTCTGTCTCTCTCTCTCTCTGTGTCTCTCTGTCATTCTCCCTCTCTCTCCCTCTCTCTGTCTCTCTCTCTGTCTCTCTGTCTCTCTTACTCTTCATCTCTCTCTCTCTCTCTCTCTCTCTCTCTCTCTCTCTCTCTCTCTCTCTCTCTCTCTCTCTCTCTCTCTCTCTCTCTCTCTCTCTCTCTCTCTCTCTCTCTCTCTCTCTCTCTCTCTCTCTCTTTCTCTCTCTCTTAATTTTTTCACGTTTACAAAGAAAAATAAATGTTTGGTGCAATCCATAATGGAGGATAAAAAACGTTAAAATCTTTTCACTATATACATGCTTATTATTTTGATTCATAAATCTCAAGAAGCTTCGAGCATGCTTAATTTTATTTTATTTTCGCTTTCATTGGCTGTGTACTCATATCGAATAAGGGTACAATTTTTTAACGTTTACAAACGTTTTTGCATCTTTTTCCGGGCCAGTTTTATGTATTTTGTGACCATTCATCAAATTATTTCTCGTTGGCTCTTTTTCGAACGAAAGGGTCATATGTTATTTTTGTTGGTTGAAAAAATCGAGTTATACTGAAATAACGTGTAAAACTAATTTGGGCTATAATTGAACTGTGAGAGAAACCGCAAACTTTTTTTGGGTGGTGTAATAAAATTAAATAAATGCTTAACAAGTGAAAAGAAATATTTCTCCGTGTCCAGTAGACTATGATTTGTTTTAATGCTGGAAGGTGGTTTGACGCCGCTTTTAAGTCATATCGCGGGGGCGGCAGCATGTAACAATGGATTCCTGGTATTTCTTTCACCAGTGCTAAAAAATCCCTTCCTGATCCTGGCCCAGCTGCTATCCCACATGGGTTTACGATTGTCGACGCACTTGCCGGAGACAAGTTGTCGGAAACTGAGATTATTGTCGCTACCAACTGCGCTATGACGTTGGCTTCTAGAGGACTAGGAAACTGATGATAATATATGTATATGTGATTTATGAGACCTGGCTCACAGAAAAGGGCCATTTTGGAAAAAAAGGAAAAGTATCGACGCTGATCAGACTGCACGAAATCTTGATCGAAACTGTTCGAAAAATTATTTTTATGAAAAATACTTATGAATACTTTGGCACCGGATTTAAATTACACATGCAATGTATATAGCTTTCTTGTTTGAACAGTCGAAATAAAATATAAATTCTGTGTGTTTGGTCGTCAAACTGGCCCGATTTCAATTAAACTGTTTTGAAGTTTAACTTTTAAGATAATGGATCCGTAATAGTTCCGCATCATTTCGGAACTCATGAACTTTAACATTGTTAATCGGGGATTAAAAGAGTTAAGTCAGCCCTATAAGCTCACGTGGCCGCCGTCATAGCGCACTTGGTAGCGTATCGGACTATTATTCTAGAGGTCCCGGGTTCGATCCCCGACGGCGGCACTCATTCTTTCCGGCTATTTGTCTCTCACCAATGGGTTGATTATCTTAGACCGATGTGAGATAGCAGCTGGGGGCTAGGAAAGGATGTGATGGTTGTACTGGTGAGAGAAATACCGGGAATCATTGTTAGGTGCTTCAGCCGCCGCGATATAACTGAAAAAATGTTGAAATTGGCGTAAAACTCCATTCAATCAAACCATAAGCTCAGTCGATAGATTTGCGGCACCTGACTTCTAAGTCGGGTACAGTGGGTTCGATTCCCGGGCTGGCACTCTAACAAACTTATTGTATATTTCTGGCGAGACATTAAAGTGAGGTCCAGTGTGACGATACTTTACATCGAGCACGTTAAAGAACCACGGTGGATCTCAGCAGTAGTTTCTTCATGTATCCTTGCTATGATCCTCCGTTAAAACTAGCCGTCTTCAGGGGGGCGGGCGGGGTGCGTCGCTCATATGGGCATATGCTACGGTAGAGACGATAAATTAACAGAAATATACAGGAAAGAGTTGAAATTAGATAATTACAGTCAATTGCGAAAATGAAGAGTTAAAAGTTGTACGTCTCCGGTCAATTACGTACAATAAATTAAAGAACTAATTATATCCGACAGACAACTAAATGATTGTGTGTGGGATGGATTGTTGTGAGTCAGCATTAATCATCATGTAGCCCCCGAGCTGGTGGGCATGAATAAATATTTTCATTGTCACCACCCTTTGTCTAAACATCCTATGTCTTGGTAGATCTACTCTGTGATAATTGCAGTTAATGCATCGCAAAATGACAAAATTTTAGACTGGTCTAATTTCAAAGAATATACATAGGACAGCTAAACTTGGCATTGATTTGGAGATGTTTGTCTTTTTTCTGGATGTGATGGTAGTACTGGTGAAAGAAATACCAGAAATACATTGTTAGGTGCTGCAGCCGCCGTGATGTAACTGAAAAATTGTTGAAAGCAGCTTTAAACCCTATTTTATCAATCAATCTACGAACTTTCCAAATGATCCTTTTTGGCTTGATGGGTCCCATTTAGTTAAACTTATATCTAATTTCTTTGAACTTAAGAAGTGGTTTGAAATATACAAGAAACGGTACAAACATTCTTGGGGCCGACCAGTTAATTATGACGTTTGTTGAGTAAGACAGGGTTCATTTCAAGTAATTTCACGTCTCATTTCATTAACCCAGCCTTTTTACACAGCTCCTAACTCTTAATCAATCTTGACTTGCAACAAATGTATTCATAGAACTGACATCACTGCTTAGTCTGGCCGCCAGACTCTTCTTTGCAGATTTTTTTTTTTTTTCAAAGGGAATGAAATGTGTCAGCCATTACATAAATTCTAATAGACTGTCCGCAGTCGTTTTTGTTTGCATATTCAGAATTAAATGCCGTTCTTTTACAAGCCTCTTTAATCCAAGTTCATAGTAACAAGTGCTGAACTTCTTTTAAGAGACTGGTTAGGCATAAGACTTCCAATCTGGAAGTCGTTGGTTTGATCCCCGGTGGCGGCAAATATCCTTTCCGACGTTTGTCTTTCACCAATGGGTAGATAATCGTAAACCTATGTGAAATAGCAGTCGGAGGCTAGGAAAGGGTGTAATGGTAGTACAGGTGAAAGAAATACCAGGAATCCATTGTTAGGTGCTCCGGCCGCCGCGATATAACTGTGAGATTGTTGAAAGCGGCGTTAAACCCATTCAAATCTTTTTAGAGACAGGGGACTTAAATGTAAGATTTGTAATTATTTAATTCCCTTTGAAAAAAAAAAAACACTTTAAGAAGAGTCTGGCAGCCAGACTAAAATTTCAAGTGAGTACCCTGTCTTTGAAAAGAAGAAGGTTTTTGTTCAGCATTTGTTAATATGAACTTGGATTAAAGAGGCTTGTAAAAGATCTACTTCAAAACATTTCTGAAAATGCTAAAAAAAAAACCGACTGCCGTATGAACTATTTATCGAGCAACCTGGGTCCGAGGTTATAAAAAAAATTTTTGTGCTCAACCGAGAATTTTCTCAAATTTTGAATTCAAATTAATGTATGAGCATTAAAGATGATATAAATAAGTTGTTATCTATAACAACTTATTAATATTATATTTTATGTTCATGCATTAAATTGGCATAACAAAAGAATTACGGCTTTAATCTCAAGTTAAAATTTGATAAAATTTTAACTTGAGAAAGAGAAAACTTGGGCTCTGAAGTGTTGTCTAAGCAGCTTCTAAAAACTGCACATATGTGCAAGCTGATCATTGTCTTTACCTCCTGAAAAACAGGAACAAGGACATAACTACCATTACGAACATTACGCAAGTGCGTAATGAAAATGAATCCTCTTTCGAAAATTATCGTTGATGAATGATCATAGCATCGAAACTACAGCTTATTCAAGCTGTACTTACGATGTTTTGATTATTCACAAACGCTCAAATCATAGATAAGTGGAGCGAACGAAGGACATTCATATTTTGTCACAGTAAACTTATCGCCTTTATCCTGTATATTCTATGTTGGTCGCCTTCTGAGTGCGTATGAATTTCAAAACCCTAGTTACGCCTACGAGGAATTATCCGGTCCAGCGAGGAAGGGGTAAATAGTACAAAGTCTGATAATAAAGATCGGATGAAGATTTAGTTCAAATTATTGCAGATACAGTTAACAACACCGTGAAATTGACAAGGTGAACGATTTGGGAATGATTTTGCCGAGAATGAAATTGAATGCGCGGGATGAATGAGTTTTGAGTAAAATTAAAAAGAGGTCATCCATTATGAAAATTTTGTTCAGGATGAACAAAATTAGCGATAATTACTACCTCCCTTTAATAAAATATGCTTCCTATTTCTTCAAGAACCAATTTAACGCTCACAATTTTAATTATGTGAGTGTAATCGCGATTTTTAGCTCCAATGGACTCAGTCTAGCGGAGCTATTGTCATGGCCTGGTGTCTGTCGTGAGTGCGTGCGTCCGTCCGTCCGTCCGTTAACCCTTTCTTTAAACATCTTCTCCTATGAAACCACTGGGCCAATTTCAGTGAAACTTTACAAGAATGTTCCTTGGGTGACCCTTTTCGAAAATTGTTCATGAAATTTTGATGGGTCATAAATATGGGTGCGGCAGGGTGGGGCTTATTTTTAGCCCGAAATCTTTGAACAACATCTACTCCTGAACCAATGGGCCGATTTCAATGAAACTTTACCGTAATGTTCCTTGTGTGACCCTTTATGAAAATTCTCCATGAAATTTTGTTTGGACCATAAATATTGACGTTGCAGATGAGGGTTTATTTTGAGCCCGAAATCTTTGAACTACATCTCCTTCTGATTCACGTTTTCAAATATTGTTCGCAAAATTTTGTTTGGTCCATAAATATGGGCGTGACAGGGTGGGGCTTTAGGTCCTTCTGAATGATGGTGACTTTCATTACCTTCTATTTTCAACATCCCTCTTTCGATTCTTGAGGTGTAAAGCCAGTGGAGCCATACAGGCCCTCATGGGCCTCTTGTTGTTTTTATATATTTATTTTGGATGTTGCCGTTGATTTTATCTTTTTCGGTGAGTTCGGAGCGTATTTGGTATGATTGAATGGAGCGCTTTTGATTGATTTGGAATGGTTATGATCGAGATGAATGTCAAAGCTCCAGGGAGTATTCTTCATGAAATTGTTGCACAAGTCTATGAGGGTCATGGTAACAAAAAGTATGCATTAAAATGTGTAGGACGACACAATTGTGTTGCCTGACCTGGAAAAAGATTCCCTCGAAAAGATGTCTGACCTATTGAATGTTTGTTTGAGCCAATTACACTTTATCTCTATTTAAATATGAACTCTATGAAAAGCGCAAAGGTCTTAAAGTCAGGAATCGAGAACAAATCTGCTATGCATGTACGGCGATTTAAGAGCACTATTCTTTGAAAAATCGATTTTAAACCTTTTTAAACGTTAAAAAGTCACTTCTTAAAGTATACCTTTCTATTGAATTGATAAACTAAGATATTATTATGGGAGGCGATGCTATGATATATAGTGCCATCAACCCCAAGACAAAACAAGCAATAAAAAGTAAATTAGGTAGAGATAGTGTCTTATCTTCTATTATATACGACAGCTCAAGAATCTAGTACCAAGTGTTTTCCGGTAATTACCCGTTATCGCGATGTTCTGAGTGTCTTTCAATATTTGAATGTAGCGCATAATTGCGTATCATGGTCGCTTCAACTATAAGAAAAATTCGCACATATAAATTTTTGTTCGTACCTTTAGACATCTATTGACACTTTAAACTTGTAAAAGAAGATTAAATTCAAAATGAAAGAAAAAAAAGTTCTCTTCTTGAGATAAATACTTTTATTAATGATATTACATTTATACACTAGCTTTCAGCGGCACAGCCTCCTTCATCAGGTGAATCCTATGAATCAAATCATAGTGTTCACCTGATGAAGGGGGCTATGCCGCTGAAAGCTATAGCAATTTAAGACTCGTTAGGAAAAATGGACTAATTTTATGAGATTTCGAAAATAACGAGAGAGTTGCGATAGTACGCGAAGTTATCACTCAGAAGATATGTGATCCGTCACGCGAAAAGGAACCATCTGGGCTTATGCATAAAGTGTCGGATTGCGCAGACTGGCTAGGGTCGAAACTTGGAAATGCGACCCCTGGTTGGCCTTTACTGAACAGAACAGAACAGATATTTTATTTAGCATATCGACTTGAACACATAATGGTTCATCGTTGAAGAACCAATCTCTTTTTTTTTTAATTTTTATTTTAAGGAGTTCCCAGATGGTCCCTTTTCGCGTGACGGATCACATATATTAAAATGGTGTTTTAGGTGTTTCCGGGATGAACTTAATTATCTGATGTGAACAGCTGTCTAATCTATGTCAAATCATTCCCTCTGAAATTATCATTTAGTCATCCCAGGTGAACATCAAAGAGATTCTACATTTGTTGATGTAATCTTCGTCAAACTACACAGTTTAGACCAGTCCGAAATAAATGCATTTGCAGATGACGTTCAAACACCTGTTACAAAAATGTATCTAGCTCTAAGTTTGATGGTCGTCCACAAATTATACGAAAAGTATAGAAGGAAAGAATCCCGCAGTTGTGATTATAGAAGCAAATTTAATATATCAATTTTAATGATTTTATTGTTTTGAGCATTGTTAGATAAAAATCAGGATAAGTCATTCCGCTTTTGCCGAATAAGAAAAAGAAAAGACATGAAAAAATGCGAAAGCTTTAAAAATTCATTCACGACAGCTGGCTAGCTGGTCAGTTACGTGTGCGGTTTTCAATTCTGGAATCGCTAATTCGACCCTTGGCTCGACCAACTTTCATCCGAAGTTTGACAACATTCATTCATTAATCAATTACTTTGACCCCTACCAATGAACGAATGATAAACAGTAGCAGTAAAAAAAGTAAAGGGTTAAATTTTGTGGTTGTTCTGATGTGAGAAACGATAGGAAACGATAGGAAGCCATGGTTAGGCCCACAAGCCGCTGAGATATAACTGCAATAATATTGAAAGTGGTGTTAAATTCAATTCAAACATGCACATGCAGACAAAGATCCAGTCCGTTCGCTGTCAGAACCCATAGTCCTCTTCTCTAGTTGGGGGATAGATCAGGGCTCAAGGTTAAAACTTTTCTCAGACTCAATTCAAATTTTTCTCAAATTTCAATTTGAGATTAAAGCCGTAATTTTGTTTTATTGCTCATTTTAATGTTATAAATAACAACTTATTAATATATTTTTTTATTTTCATACATTTATTTTAATTTAAAATTTGAGAAAATTGAGTCTGAGCCTTAGAAAAGTTTTGTAACCTCGGGCCCGGAACTACGATGAGAATAAAACCCTTCTGACGCTTTATCATTTTCTACTCGAATTAATACAAAAATAAAGAAAAAATAAAGAAACTAGACTTTAGTCTTGATGATAGGTCGTCTGCCGGCCACAGTGAGCTGTCCAAGTTGTCTCGATTCGCAATCCTCTAACAAATTGTCTATCTTGCTTTGAAATAAAATTTAAACCCTATAGTCCGGCAGATATAGGGCTTAACCTTGATTTGGAGTACATAGAAATTGTTTTTATATATTCTGAAAGCTGAGACCTTCAGCTTTAAGAATCAGTCGGATGACACCTTGTCATCCTTGAGCATTTTGAGAAATCCGAGAATTTCAGAATATATAAAAACATTTTCTATGTACTCCAAATCCAGGTTCGACTAAAAAAGCCCTTATATCTGCCGGACTACTATGTCTCTTGTTATTTTGACTGACAAGCCAATATAGAAAGAATGTTTAACGGGAAAAAAAGAGACCGACAAAAATTGGGTTAAGTTTCGTAAATGAGAAGGTCTGATACGATCGCTCAACCCATTCATCACGTAAGGAGAAAATAGAATGGAATAATTCTTTAGTTTGAAATTTAAAATCACGCGTAGAATACCACAAATAACAGATGTTTTATATTATGCCCCAACTTTTTTCGCCACTTATTTCAAATTAACCTATTTTCTACACCAGAACAACTTTTTGTCCCAGATATGTAAGTTCTGTACAGTGACCACAAATTTCATTCGGCACAAATCAAGAAAATTGCATGTGATCAATAGGTGCCATTTGATTCCTACCCATGGGCGAATGAAAACTAGTTTTTATACGCCTGTCGAAGACGGGACGTATTATGGGATCACCCGTGGCGTCCGGGCGTCCGGGTGTCTGGGCGTCCGGGCGTCCGGCGGCCTCCACTTCTTTGTCCGGAGCATAACTCTGTCACTTGAAGTCCGATCGACTTCAAACTTGGCAATTGTATTCTTATCATCATTACGGAGTGCAGTGCACAAGAACCATAACTCTACCTGGCCTATTTTTTGAGTTATTGCCCTTTGTTGTTTTTCATACTAGAATCTTGTCCGGAGTATACCTCTTACCTTTGTCCATCTGTCTCTCTACACAAAACATGACAAAAAATATTCATTCAAAATAACCTCAGTTCTATTCAAACCCCCCAGTTAATACTAAGCAGTGTGACGGGCGTATCTTGTGACAATTTGGCACCTTGTTTTAGGTTAGTCGAGCAGATGTCGGCTCGAAAGACTGATGGTGTGGTATATTTGTGTGAAAATTGACAGGAGGTCATGGGTATGTACAATTGCGGCTACATTTTAACTGGAATTCTGTTTAAAGCCTCTTCAACAACACACACACACAAGTAAAAAAATAGCTTAGCTTAGACTTCTTGAACTCTCTTTGAAACGACTCTAGCTTTTGCCAGTAGAGGCTCTTTATTAGCTCCACTTAGAGAGCGCCAGTTTAAAACATTGACAAGATGAACGATTTTGAAATGATTTAAGAATGAAATTTAATGAGTGTGATGAGAGAGTTTTGAATTATTTTCAATGGACGTAAAACATTAATCAATAATTTTGTCCAATTGGTCGAAATTATTGATATATTTTTGACCTCCCTTTGATAAAAAAATCTTCGCATTATTCTGATTTTATGTCCTCACGCACAAATCAGACGCTCAAGCATCAACACGAACGAAAAATATCTTGCATTTTTTATCGATATTATTGAATCGAATAGTTTCTAAGCTGGGATTTTTTATTTCAATTTTTTTTTTTTTTTTTTTTTTTTGTTTTGTTAGGTGAACAATTTCGGATAATTTTGAGTGATTGGAGTGAGCTTTTGGAATGAATAATCGGAGCTGAGCTAGTAAATCAATTGATTGTAGTAAATTTTCCCGGGTTCGATCCCCGACGGTGGCACTCATTCTTTCAGACTATTTGCCTCTCACCAATGGGTTGATAAAGGATGTGATGGATGTACTGGTGAGAGAAATACCAGGAATCCATTGTTAGGTGCTCCAGCGGCCGCGACATAACTGAAAAAAATGTTGAAAACGGATTTAAACTCCATTCAATAAATCAATGTACGTAAATTACTCAAAACGTGCGTATTTTTGAGGCCCCTGCAAAATACGAAAAGATACTAGGTGTATTGTTTCCGAGCTTTAATGTTTATGGATTACCTCTGATATCATTGTTAGCCCTGACAGTTGTTTGTCTTAGATAGGCACGAAATATTAGATAACACGGATATAACAGAATAGACGTATAAAAACGTATTGTTAGGAAAATTAATGATGTAAAAAACACATTCCGTGAAAAATTTGTTACCTTCATAAATACCGGATACAGAACAGAGTTGTTACTTTGAAGTTTTTCGACCCTTATCCTAGATGCCGTCGATAGGTGGCCAAATCTTCGTAACTGCAGCTTGAATAATCTGAAGTTACGAGGCTTTTGTCGCCAACCGATGACAAATGGGCCATGGGTATGGTGTGTACTATAGTGCCGCAAGAAAGAGTGAGGCTCGAGAAACCGTTATCTCCTATCACTTTCAATGTAAAATTGATCTTTGATCGCTCACTTGAATTTGCTGGTCTATGATCAAATTTGCTAAGTTCAGCCCTGCGTTCAGGATGACAAAACGGTGCGAACAGTTTTCCAATTATACCCCGCTTTGCACGCAAGTGCAGGTGCAAAGCGGGGTACAATTGGAAAACCGTTTGCACCGTTTTGTGATCCTAAACGCAGGGATGGTTAAGTTTCTTTGATTTTTTGATATGGCAGCAGAAATATAGCACCAAGTCTATCGGTAAATCAACCCACACCAGATGTTTTCAATAAAATTGTAAAAGTTTGTTCCATGCAAAGAAATGTTCGTGAATAATGAATAAATATCAAAATCAAGTCCCCTCTCTTTTTTAATATGCGGAACTTTGTTATATGCAACGCTTAGAATTTTTAAATCCACCGATTCGGGCTTGCTAGCAGGGAAACCTTTTCAAGTTCCGACTGTTTAAATGAATTTCATCTCTTCAGAAAGTCACTTGTTTAAGACACGAATTATAAAGCGATTCCATAAATAAACACTTATCCCCCCATCCCCCCAAAATATAAAAAAATACAAAAAATTGGCAAACCATAAGTGGTACAATATCATTAAATTATTCCGAAGGGAATAGAATAAACATTTAATAAAAAACCCTCAGTATTTCAATATTTCGACAAAAATTGGTCTTTTCAAGAAAAATGACACAATTCTTAACACAAATATATTTATTATTAATATTATTATTATGTAGAAGTTTTAAGATTTTTAACACTACTACCCTTTCAAGAAAAAAGAAACAAATCTTAACACAACTATTTAATAATATTATTATTATGTAATAGAGTTAAGATTTTTTTCATTTTTCTCGAAAAAGGCAATTTTTGCCGAAATATTGAAATACGTAAGAGGAATAGACAGCTAGTGACTTGGATGAAATGTTATATATTATGCTGTAGGCTAATGGTATAAGTAAACAACAAGAAGACTTGAGACGTTGCACAATCCACTGCGAAATAGCTACATTACTGTTTAAAGGGAGGCAAAATGCCTTTTAGACAATCTAAAATGTAATGCAACGTGCTTCTATACTGAATCACTTAAGGAACATCACATTTTTAAACAATAAAGAAAAAAGTGAGAGGGAAAAAAACCCCGAGACATTTGATACTGTTATTCGAAGTGACAATAAATTCGAATGGTCTCATAGCTTGAGAAATATTAACAATTTGGTTAATTTTTATTGGCTATTTTAATAGTCTGTGTATAGTAGTGGTGCATAATCAAAGTACTGAAAGTACTGATAAGTTGGAATGCGTTCGAGAGGCGGTTACCTCAAGCTACTAGCGAAGCTGACGCCTCCCGCCCACCACAGGTGATCACATAATATGTATCGTCTTTTGACGGGCGTATATAAATCACAGTATTTCAACAACGAGAGACGCTGAAACCACTGAATCGCTATACAGGCCTGAATCTGATGGAAGAAAAATTATACCAAGAGGGACAGAATGGCCCTAAACCGCTCACCTGAATTCGATTGGTCCAGTGGATCTTATCCAAGAAACTTTCTGGCAAAGATTCTTTCAAACTTGCCTAATTGTTGAAGAGGAGACATTCCAATTATAAGCAGTCATAATAGACCCTGCCAACCCATTCATTACAGAGGAGACTCAAAATTAGCCCTACCCTGCCACGCCCATTTTATGGGCTAATGAAAATTTTGCCAACAATGTTTGGAGAAGGTTATCAAAGGAACATTCTTGCAAAGTTTCATTGAAATCAGCCCAGTGGTTCAGGAGGAGATGTCGTTCAAAGATTTTGGGCTCAAAATAAACCCCGCCCTGCCATACCCATATTTATTGGCCAATTAGAATATAGCGACAATTCTGAAAAGGGCCATCCAGGGAACATTCCGGCAAAATTTCATTGAAATTTGCCCAGCGGTTTAGGAGAAGAAGAAGTTTTAAGAAGAGTGACGACTCACGACGGACGACGGAGTCAGGGTGATTCTAAAGCTCCCCTTGAGCATGTTGTGGTAAGATGAGCTAAAAAGGAAGAAAATGATACGGACCATACAGCCGACTAATGGACACACAGGCGACCTTATACACTCCAAACAGTTTTTTTTATTATTTTTCAATAAACTTCTGCTCCATTTGAGTTATCAATAACATTTTAAATTAGAAGTTGCGCAAATGATTTTTCCATGATGAAAAGCTATTTTCGCAGGGAAGTCTTTTACTTCATGAGTTGGAATGTCAAGACAATTTTTGGACGAAGTTCGATTGTGATTTCGACCTATGTGACTCCACTATTTGGTACTTTCTTGGGTCATTGACAACATTTGTGTCAAGTTCTATGATTTGGGTCAATTGGTTGTAACTGTTGAAACTGTTAACTGTTAAAATTTACTGACGCCCGTGACATCTATGACCCCGAAACAATGGCGCATTTCTTTGGGTCATGGGCAATATATGTGTAAAGTTTCGTTATTGTAGGTCAATTGCTTCTCCGTTTATCTAGCGAAAAGCAAAATGTCAATGGACTGAGAGACAGACATGATGAAATCAATATATGCTCCTCTTCTTCTGAGTTGGGGGTACAGTTAATAACATCTTGAAATTGAAAGGTGAACGATTTTGGAATGATTTAAGCATGATGTTGAATGAGTGAGCGGAGCGAGTTTTAAGTGAAATTAAACGGAGGGAATCCAATGTCGCTTATTTTGTTCAGGATGAACAAAATGAGCGATATATAAAACCTATATAAAATATGCATAAAAGTTCAATCAATAGCTTTCTTTTTCGCCAAGAACCAATCAGACGCTTTAAATTTCATATATGTCAGTGAAATCGCGATTTGGTTCTTGCTTAATTCATTTTGAATGTACATGTTGATCTTATTTTTCTTATAACTTTGAGTGTTTTTTGAATGGTTTGAGTGAGTGTTTGGAATGAATGAATGGAGCGCTGAGTGAGCGATTAAGAATGTTTTCTATTGAGATGAATGTCAATTTCACGATGTAATTAACTGTATGATTGTGCTCTTAAACATGTTGATGTGTAAGAATGTGAAGAAAGCAAGTTGAACTAGATGGTTTGTTTCAAATAGCAAATTGTCTTGGTGTTGTAATTCAATTGGGCAAAAATATTCATAATTCAATTAAAGATGTGGTGGTAAGGATTATATTGGATGAGTATTGGGTTTTGACAATAAAACATTCATGTAGATAACTGCAATATGACGGAAAACAAACGACAATATGTTGCAAAAATATATATTAACTTTAAAAGTGTATCATCACTTTAAAAAAGGTATTTATTTCGTAGCTTATCCAGAATTTTTACAATATAACACCTTGTCAAAAGTTAAATGTGTAATAAGGTCGTTCAGAAAGAGAAACTATACCTTTAAAAGAAGCTATAACATAATTCTACGAAAAACAGGTCGCGACCTTACTAAATAAGCAGATCACGTGATTGGTCTGTGCTTTTGCCACAATACTGAGAAAACAGATCGCGACTTTACCAAATAAGTAGATCACGTGATTGGCTAGTGCTAATTGTCAATTGCTGACGTAATTGGACTTGACTTATCACATGATTTCCAAATATAGTAATGCAAATATGTGATACTAATATATTCGTACGCAACTTTTAATAAATGTCGTTTAAAACATAAATTAGCGTGTTAATACTAAACACGAAGTGATAGTTGTGTAATTGTACAGCATTATTACTTTTTGATGAAATGAACTGTATGTCATTGTCAAGTTGAGATAAACAAAATAGGCCGAAGTGTATTCACATCCTGTTCACGTGATATGTGTTCTCAAGAAACCCGAAATGAAATTATCTTGTGTTCATTTTGCGGTTTTGTTAAATCTAAGTTGGAATTGCTCCGCATTCCAACTTAAAAATGGGAAATAATGTGGTAGTGATTTTTTGCAGAAATCAAATGATTCATATTTTTCATGTGTCATTTTTGATGTTTAATCATTAAAAAAAAGTAATAGTTATCTTATCGATGTTAATTTTCATATAAATTGCTCTAGAGCAATCCAAGTTCTGAAAAATGGGCATTTGAACAATTATAGCACTGGAATCGACGATGAAATTTGCGGCGGAAATCAGTTGTTATGACAATCATCTCATATAGACAATTAATGAACGGTGCACACAAAATTACCGGAAAAATTGGTTGTTCGATAATATCATTTGAAATACACGTGAGTCTCTGACACAGTAGAAAAGATACTAAAAATCCCATCAAAGCACAGATTTAAGAAAGTGTAGTTAAATTATACCCCCCAACCACACACCCAACCTTCCACCCACCGGGTTTAGTATATTTTCTACGTAGAGACAGCACCATTGTTTTTCAAATCATGCTAAAATTAAGTGCTCTCGTCGATTTTGAATACGACTGTTCGTTGGATATTCAAAATAACAATATTCAGGTAGGTACTATATAAAAATATTGTCCTTGTGTGACGTTTCTTTTTGTTTGCTTCAATGAAGCTGTAGTTACGATTTTTTTTAGAATTACACTGACGAAACATTCGTAAATTAGGTAATTTAGTAATCATTTTTTTCATTACAGCAATAATAGTTTACGGTGACGAATGTCCGTATCCGGACCCTCAAGCCCGGTCTATGACATGTATAAAAGATTTACCTGGTGTGAGTTATCGCCCTGTAGACAGCAGACAGCGCCACAGTCCAGACAACCAGGGAACGGCACACAGACGGCGTAAAAAACGGCTCTCCTATAATGAAACGGAAATGACATCATCGGCAGAAATGCCACTGCCATCTACACCGGATATGACGTATGATTTTTTCAACTATTTTTGTAGGTGAGTAATTTTATCCGAGCAGGCATGTGTAGTTCCGTTTTTTTTTATCGTCGCTTCCGTAGCACATGTCCATATGAGCAACGCCCCCAAAAGACGATAAGTTGTTAAAGGGGTGTCATTGCAATGATACATGGCGAAAATACTGCTGAAATCCGCCATGGTTCTTTAACGTGCTTGGTTTAACGTATCATCCGAAAGACAATTAGTTTTGTGAGTGCGCCAGCCCGGGAATCAAACCTACGAAGTCGAACTTTAACAGTTTTGAAGTCCACTGCTCTACCGACTGAGCTAATCGGACTAACATGAGTAGGAATCACCACATTTCAGATTTTATGTAACCTTACCTAGGCCAACGACCTTGGCATTGAAGCTGCTTGATAATTTGATTATGAAGAACAGTTAATAACACCGAGAAATTGACAAAGTGAAAGATTTTGGAATGGGTTTGGAATGAAATTGAATCAGTGTGTGGAGCGAACTTTGTGTGCAATTAATGGGAGGCAATCCAATATCGCTGAATTTTGTTCAGGATGAATAAAATTAGCGATAATTATTACCCCCCCCCCCCCTTTAATAAGATATGCATACATGTTCTAAAAATAGCATCCTATTTCTTCAAGAATCAATCAGACGCTGACAATTTAATTATGTCAGTGGAATTGAGATTTTTTTTCTATTTATATTTTTTTGGATGTTGTTGTTTATTCTATCTTTTTGTACGTGTGTGTGAGTTTGGGGCGATTTGCATGATTTGAGTGATGGTTTGGAATAAATGAATAGAGTTCTTTGCGAGTGATTTGGAATGGAATTTGGAATTTTGATCGAGATGAATGTCAATCTCACGAAGTTTTTTATCTGTATCTATGTTCGTGAAAGAAAAAGGTTTTTTTTATTTATTTTTCTTTTATTTTCTTTATCTTGTTTTTAAAAAGAAAAAAAAAATCGCTTGACATTGACCGTGAATTATTCCATATGGAAAACGTACTCATGATGGAGAATAAGTTTGTGAAGTTATTTTTGAATTTTCAAAAAAATATGTCTTTCTTTGTTTTTATATCAGCTAAGCAAAAACTACTTAAGGTGAGATATTGTGATCTCTAAATATCCGTCGTACGTTTTTGACGTGCGATTTGCGTCGTCCACTATTTCTTTCAACAATATCCCATCCTGAACGAGCCAGTCCTTTTAAAATAAAAACTTAGCAGGAATGTTCCTTTAGCAAAACTTGGATAAAGATATTTAAGTAATTAAACCCCGCCCTAAACTTTGGTTGCCAAGGCAGCAAAAAAGGAGGGCAAGAAATGTGGCCTAGGACATTTTTATAATGATCAATCTTATTCGTGTGATGTTAAAGTCGTTGGGAGACTCTGTGAGCGATACAAGACCATCATGGTCCTCTTGCTTTTGAAAATATGAGCTACTACATGGTCCAAATAATTTCAATATTTGAACTTGACCTGTGGTCTTTACTTTTCGTTGCATAGATATTTGATAAAAACATAGCACGTTTTGAAGTCATCATGCAAAGCGATATTATTTTTTTCTAATCAAAGATTACAAATGTGTCACAGACACGAACGCCCGATTTTTAGTCTGATTTTTATCTGTGAACCATTTGACCTTCACTCGTAACCTAGACCTTGGGCATATCCGTACAAACTCTTGTCGTCACAAGTACTCATCCACGGGAATACCTGTGCCAAGTTTTTTCGAAATTTATCCAGAAGTTTCGCTCTGAACAAGAATTGGGCATACACACATACGAGTGCGTGTACACCTACGCACACACTAACACACAGACAGAGGTAACTTTAGATGACTGTCTCAATTTCATGGCGGGTCAAAACGCAGTTGTCACTTTGGCAAAGTGAAGCTTCGCCTACCTTAAGCGGACAGGACAGGAAAAAGCATTTAGTAACGATCGTTGAGCGAGAAACGACATTTTTTGCTCACCTGAGCATGAAGTGCTCAAGGTGAGCCTTTGGGAATGTGTGATGTGTGTCGTGTGTCGTCAACAGTTGCACTCAAGAAGCCACATTTTTGCCCGATCAGCCTGATTTTTTTCATCCTGATTAAGTTGATAAAATCTCGGACAAGTTGGGTCAACTGGGATCAAAAACTAGGTCACGGGGTCAAATCTTAGAAAAAACCTTGTTTACACTCCATATGCCACATTTTTTGCCCGCTTAACCTGAAATTTTGTCAGAATGATTGTCTTGATAAAATCTCGGATGAGTACGAAATTGGGTCAACTACGGTCAAAAACTGGGTCAGTTGGGCAAATCTTAGAAAAACCTTGTAAGCACTCTTGAGGTCACATTTCTTCCGATTAACCTGAAATTTGGCCAGAATGATTGTCTTGGTGCATTTTCGGATAAGTACGAAACTGGGTCAACTTGGGTCAAGAACTAGGTCAGTGGGTCAAGTCTTAAAAAAAACCTTGTAACTACTCTAGAGGTCACATTTCTTCCGTTCAACCTGATATGTCAGACGGATTATCTCGATAAAATCTAGGACGAGATCAAAATTGGGGTAAAAACAAGGCCATGGGGTCAAATCTTAAAAAAAAAACAGTATGCACTCTAGTGGCCACATTTTTCCTCCGACAAACCTGAAATTTGGTCAGAATGATAGTCTTGATAAATTCTCGAACGAGTTTAAAATTGGATCAACTTAGGAATAAAAATTAGGTCAAAGGGGCAAATCTTAGAAAACCCTTGTATGCACTCTATAGACCACTAATTTTCCCGAATAACCATGAAATTTGGTCAAAATGTTTGTTTTGGCAAAGTATCAGACGAGTTCAAATTGGGTCAACTTAGATAAAACCAAAAAGGATAAAAACCTTTTATGCACTCTAACGACCACATTGTTTATCCGATCAACCTGAAATTTGACCAGAACGATTCCTTGATGAAATCTCAAATAAGTTTGAAATTGGGCCAACTTGGATCAGAAACTTGATCACGGGATCAATTCTTAGAAAAACCCAGTGTGCACTGTAGAGGCCAAATTTCCTCCCAATCAACCTGAAATTTGGTCAGAATGATGTATTGATGCAATTTTGGATGGGTTTTCAACTGGGGTAAAAAATTGTTAAGGGGAGAAATCATAGGAAAACCTAGTATGCGCTGTGGCTACATATTTTACCAAATCAACTTGCAAATTGACAAAAAGATTGTCTAGGTGTATAGAAGCAACTGCATTGTTTAGCTTATTGACCATTTATCATCCTTTTTCAAAACATGCATTAACCCTTTGCTGTTTAATCCCTGCTTTTTACATGCCTGTGATTTTATGATTGAGAAAAACATTGTGAAAAAGAAGAAATTGCTTCTGACAAGCAATTTCTTCTTTTTCCATACTATTTTCTACCCAACTGAATGGTTATTTTTCAAATTAAATCCACTTTAAATTTTCGTCTGCAAAACCTTTGAATTTGGACAGGTCCAAAATTTTGTAAAACAGGAAAGGGTTAAACAATTTTAGACCGTTCATTCAGATGAGCGATTTGGGGCCATTATGACATTCTTGTTTAGAACAAGTATCTAGTAAAGAAAATATATTAAGTTATATACTCTACATTTGTTGAATACTGCCTTCAGTTGTATCATTTTCAGAAAGAATTACGTTGAACAGAAAAATCTGCTATACTCTAGAATTATCAATCTTTGCTCGACTATGCGAATATTTCAGACCGACCACAGTTTATATTTTCCGCGAGAGTTTTAAATTTGGTTAGACAAGTTTTTTTTTTTAAATTGCATATTGGCTTTGATAAGCGCTAAAAGTTTGAGGAGCGAAAACCCCTCTGTTTGTTCATTACCAAGAATAGTTTGCGAATGTTTAAAAATTGTACCATTCTTTGCATGTAGTAGCACGTTTACCTGCGTTTTCATCTAAACACAGCGCCAATATTTAACATAAGACAGATACGTTAATATTATCTTAAGCGTATTGTGTGGCAGTTTTATCGTGTATTGTTGATAAACAAACTTAATTTCTAACTACTTACTTTATTGTTACGAAATGTTTCCCATAAGAAACCATTTTTTCTTAGAACAGCTAAAAGATGAACGGAGAAAAAAAACTATTTTTAGGTTGAAGTGCTTTTCGATGGCTCAGTGCGAATCAGCTGTAACTGCCTATAAACATATAAGCAGTTACAACTGTTTTGCGCTGAACCACCAATATATTGGTGTGGAAATGCAACATGGAGTCAAAATCGAAATCTTTGGGGTTATCTTATGATACTGTTGAAAAAATATTTAACTAAAATTAATCCTGTATCAATAAATAGTCACCTGTATTCAGCAAGCAACGACTATGTCACACGTGAAGCTGAAATTTACTTGTATTAAAGCAAACATTTTCATACGCCACCGAAGGTGGACGTACATTTGGTGTCAATTTCTCGGTCTGTCCATCAGTTCGAGTGTCATTCTACCCGTCCGTACATCTGCAGCTTCTGAAGGAAACTTCTCTTATGAATGGACTTTTTCTTGTCCCATGATCATGCGTGTATTGTGGGCGGTTGGTGATAGTCTGTGGCGCAATTATGTGGCGGCAGTGAGGTTCAGGGGTCCGTTTTACTAAATTTCTTACAAATACATCTAAAGTCAAAACCACAAATCATGCCTAGTGTTTTCAATCATTGATAGATTTAACTTTGCAATATCCCATTGGAATCGTCTTAAGAAGACGATTCCAATGAGATGGTGCATGGCAGAATTCTATATTGAGTTACTACTGTAGAAACAGCTATAATTTTTTGACATACCTAAAAATGATGGTAGGATGTTCAGTAAAACGGGCCCCTGGTCCTGTTATTGTTGCAGTTGCGAATTTGAATTAGGGGGAGTTTAAAAAAAGAAGATGTTATCATTTCAGTAAATATGGTGTTGAAATGGTTCACTGTGCTAAAGGTCTTATTGAGAAATGTTCTGACCATCCTACCATGCGAGAGGCCCTCTTCAATCCGATACAGGCACTAGAAGCCCAGGCTACCTGTGATTTATATGTGACAGGTAAGTACGCGGATCTTTGTTTGGCCGACAACTTCTATAGATTTATTAGTTTCTCAATTTGCTATTTCCTGGGTATAAAGGTAGAACTGACCTGATATCATTCTATAATTTAATGAAAAAGTGAAAATTGGTTCATCATAAAAAAGTAGCAATGTTATATTTTCAATCATGTCTTTAAAAGATAATGAGTTGAATATTGTACTCTATAGGAACATTGTAACTGCAACTCTTCTTTGTATTTGTATGTTGTATTATGGACCGGAGGCATTTGTTTACTAATAAAATTTTCGTATCGTATCAAAGCGGCATAAACAAGAGCAAATTGTTGACAACGTTTTTCAATCTATACATATTAGTCCCCAATTTGTCGCCCATGCATGACCGATTGTATTGCAAATCTCTTAGGATGGCAATTATTGTCAATCATGTATGGGCGATTGTTTAAACGTTACTGTCAATATTATTGCCAATGATTTTTCTCTTATCTTGATCGCTATATAAGGCGTGTGACATCAGCGTGGCGTTCAGGATAACAACTTTCGCGAATCGTTTTCCAAATAAAACCCTGCTTTCCACGTGTACTAATGCGCAAAGCAGGGTACTATTTGAAAAGCGATTTTACACCCTGAGGTCAGGCCAGATTTTTGACATTTATTCTTATTCCGAAAATGACATATATTTGGTATATTTACAAAGTAGAAAGTAAAATTCCTGTTTATACAGAGTCTTCTCTCAGTCTATACTGAGCGGCTAATTTGAGATTATTGGAAATATTATGCATTGTGTTATTTATAGCCTGTGCTGTCATTTTCATAAAGAAAGAAAACAAGTTGAAACATACATGAGACATAAAGAATCAGCAGCCTAGCCAGTATCATAGTGTAGTTAGAAGATTGCCTGTTTGTGGAATGACATTTCAAGATCTTATCTATGTGAAAAGCACAAAGTGAAGACTCTGGACAGACTGTGCAAATGCACAGCCTGGCCAGAGTCTTTGCTTGGTGGACCTTTGAAATTGTTGGAAATGTCACGCACTGGCTCTTTTTCATTTTATGGTCTTTATATACCAAATTTTCTACCGTGACCACCAGAAGTTGCAAGAGTAACTGGTGTCCGTGGTCTAGAGGTAGAGCGTCTTGACCAAAAGGCCCGGTGTTCGATTCCCGGTAGCGGCTATTTATCTTGGTTCTTTCACAAGCCCACACATTCGGCGTGAGTACTGGTGAATTTTTGAGGAGGATGAGTCGAGAAGGATTAATTTAAGTTGTTAGAACTTTTTTACCAAGCGATGTAATATAAATAGGTTTAAACTAAGGTTTAGACAGATTTACATGTGTGTAGGCCTCCAACTAATAGTTTAAAAAAAGCGATCTAATGCTATAGCTATGTTGCATTTTATTGCTTTTTTATTGCCATACTCTGTATTTATTTTTCAGATGACTTTAACCATACACTCCATTGTGTGAACGAGCTTATGTCTTCAGATAGAGTTATAGATTGTGTAACAAACGTGTATTATAACAACAGGGGAAATGGAAAAATAATTGCATCGCAAGACAATATGTGCAGGTAATATAAAACAATCCGGGTACCATTTGTTCAAAGTATGAGCAAAAGGTCGTAACTACAACTGTGTTCAGGATTTACTTATGGCATTTTGCTATATCCTTGGGGAAAATCCTATGAAAAATACTCTTTCGGAAGACCCCTCCCCCTCCTGGAAAAAATATTGATCTGCGCATGAAGGCATATTGTAATTCATTTAAAACGATAGCAAGAAGAATACAGCCTTCTAACTTCTGTTATACAATTTGAGCCGTAGCATGACATTTCCAACAATATGAAATGAGCGCCAAGTAAATACTCTGGTCAGCCTGTGCATCTGCACAGTCTGACCAGAGATTTCGCTTGCTTTTTGTAGATAGATCAGGTTTAGGAGTGTCTTCAGACAGCCAGCTAATCTTCCTTTTGCACTCTGGAACCACCAAATGGTTGCAACCGACACATATTTTAAATTGTTGGTAATGCCATGCACAGGCTAATTTTTAGCCTGGCTCCCAGGCTGTCAGTTAGTTTTAAAATTCATAAGGTAGACTACTGATCTGTAACTATTTTATTTCAAATTACCTCCCATATTCTCAAAAACTGACACTGATCTGCCAGTCAGAGAATATAAGTTGAAAAGAAATTTTCTTTCTCTAGTTGAATTTTACTTATTTTTTCACAATACTTCAGACCAGTGGGACGGGAGCCAGTCTAGCTAATTATATAAGAACGAAATGTAGTTGGACTAATTTTCTTAAATACCTCAAAGGCATGTAGAAATGTAAATCGGCTTTATATCAGAGAGTGATTTTAATTTCGTAAAATAGGTGAAGATGTGAAGTAAAGATTATGCTAACATTTCATTATAACATATATGTAAAGCAATCATTAATCTTTGAGTAAGAAAATAAGAATTCGACAAGAAATCTGTCATTTCCGAAGATAAGAAATAAAGACACAAAAATTGTCTTATTAACTGAAAAGTAGCCAGCATGCTGTCGAGGCAAATTTATACTATGCTCTGCGTTAAAACTGAAAACGTTAGACGCAAAGCAGGGTTCGATTTCTAGACGGTTACACCTTCTTATGTACTTTTATAACCCCTTGCAAATACCAGCAAAAGTTCCTGCATTCCAGAAGCGCAGTAAAGATCCTATAATTCGGTTAATCGTTAATAATAAATTATGCATAAATCAAGTCAGATTTATCTTAATATGTTTATATATTTATAAAATGTAAAAGTCGGATGAATGATGCCTGTGTTTGATAAATTTAATCGTTTTGGACCTTTCTGATCCCTACATCTCGATATAATTTGTGACCCGTCACGCGAAAAGGGACCATCTGGGTAGTGCTTTAAGTGGCGACCCTAGCCAGACTGCGCGAACTGCGCAGACTGACTGGGGTCGAAACTTTTCGCACTGAAGTGATTTTCTGAATCTAGAATGACAAATCAACATTACCATGAAATAATTTTTGAAACGCGACCTCTGGTTGCGCTGTACTAGAATCAGTATCTTTTTTAAATATCATTTTTACAGAATTCCCAGATGGTCCCTGTTTGCGTGACAGTTCATATTTATGAAATATTTATGTGGCGTGACAAACTGAAAAGGATCGTCTAAGGAGTGAATTTAGAGCCTTGTCCGGACTGAGTGGACTTCGCAGGCTAAACGGGATTAAAACTGTTATCTTTCGGTAGACTTTCTGAATGCTGAAGTATCATTATACCTTTCTTATGATTCATGATTTCGTAAAATGCAAACTTATCAGAATGACTTCTGTTGGATCAGACCCCTTTTTGTAAAAGTAAACGGTAAATGTAGAATTCCCAGATGAACCCAATCTCGTATTCAGGGTATTTCATCACTTGTGCATTTAGTTGAAACCGAAATATCTGTGACGAACCAAAATTGATTGCAGTAAATCTATAGACAATGTTAATTCCTAATATTGGATTTTTTTAAAAAAAAGAGTTTCAATTCTGACAATTTGCTTATATCAGTTTTGTATATCGACATCAGGCCCCGAGGTCATAAAACTTCTCTCATTCTCAATTGAAAATTTTGTCAAATTTCAAATTGAGATTTAAGCCGTTATTCTTTTTTAATACTCATTTAAATGTATTAACATGAAAATTAATATTAATAAGTTGTTATAAATAACAACTTATTAATATTATCTTTTAATTTGATACATTTATTTGAATTCAAATTTTGAGATAATTCTCAGTTGAGCCTGAGAAAAGGTTTTATACCTCGGGCCCAGGTACGATAGATTTGGAAGAACAGACAAGATAACTATTAAGTTTAAGAGACCACACTCGTCCAAATCTTTGCTCAGAAATAAACACCGTGAAATTGACTTGCTGAATGATACGGGAACGATTCCGAAATGAAATTGAAAGAGTGTGATGGGCGAGTTATGCATTGAATTAAAGGGGTGTAATGCAATATTACTAATTTTGTTCAAGATGAACAAAAATATCGATATTAATTATCTCCTTCTAACGAAACACGCACAAAGCTTTCTATGGCGTCCGATAAACCACGTTTACAAATTCAACTGAGTCAATGAATTCGTGTTGTTGTTGTTTAATTTCATAAGTTATTTTCATTCTGGATTTAGTTCATTATTCATCTTATATCGTTTTAACTGATTTTGGAGCTTTTTTGAATGGCCTGGGTGTTTGGAATGAATGGAGCGCGATTAAGAATTGGTTCAAGTTGATCGGAATGAGAGACACTTTCAAGATGTTACTGTTTGCGTTTTGAATAACCGACCTACTACAAGTGCGCGTTGCCCTACTTGCTTGTAAATAAAATATAGTAAGAGCAAACGTACATACATCTTAAGATATAAAAAATTCGTAAATTTATCTTGACAGCATCGGGAATAAAACATCTGTTTAATGAAATCGACCTTGTGCTAAATGATTATTTTAAGGCGCACGTTTTGGAAGCCGGTTTAGTGTCGTCCGCTTAGATTTTATCTTGCTGAATTTAAATTTTATTTTAAACGAATAACCAACTCCCAGATATTTCAACCAGTCTTGCCTTATTTTCGACAATAATTAAGTACGGTTAGTAACATCGTGAAATTGACTGTCATTCAGATCAAAACTATTCTTAATCGCTCACTCGGCGCTCCAATGATTCACTCCAAGAGCGACTCTCAATATACATCGGATAGATTTAGGGTCCGTGATTCCAAACACTAATTCAGACCATTCAAAAACGCTAAATAATCACTTAAAATGATAAGATTAACACCAATATTAAAAAAAAATTCTAAGCGAATGATGGGTTCGTAAATACATAGAATTTTTATAGAACTTGTATGCATAATTAATTAAAGGGAGGTAATAACTAACGCTTATTTTGTTCATATTAAACAAAATTAGCGATATTTGATTGCCTTCCTTGAATTTCACTCATTCTCCATTCTTAAATCGTTCAAAAATCTTGTCCATTTCAAGATGTTCTTATCTAAAAAAACAAGGCGGTGTGGACTTAAACCAAACTGCACATCTGTGAAGAAAACTAAGAACTGCCCTTCATCTTCAAGCAATCGTAAACAAAAGTGTAAAAAAAGCCAGCTCCAACCACACACACACACACACAAAATAAAACCTATAAAAATAACGAAAGCGACAGAGAAACGGGATTTTCCATATCTTGCATATTCTTTTCCTATAAAGCGTTTGAAATAACGTGACATAAAGACCTAGGCAATGATTGTTTCTAGTTTTCTTTGAGGTCTAAAACTAAACAACTTTTCACACAGTACGCATTAGTATTCTCCGCATTACACAATCATGCAAAAGTGTGTATGACAATTTTAGCGAAGTTGATTTACGCCAAAGAATTGCATTTTGTTAGATCCGTCTCGGTGCTCTGTAATCAAATGAGCCTTTGCGTGGCATTTCCAACAATTTGACATGTTTTGGGTTGCAAAAATTGAGAAATCTAGACAGCCACCTACTGCAATCAGAAGATCGACTTCTGTTTAAAGGTACTTTGAGACCTTATCTATCTATAAACCCCAAAGTGAAGACTGTTGTCAGCCTGTGCGAGTGCATGGGCTGGCAAGAATCTTTACTTGGGGCATATTCATAATTGTTGGAAATGTCACGCACAGGCTCAAATATCGTATATAAAAAACGAACATTCCGGTTAGGACCGTTTACGTACTCAATTTCTTTCATTGTGATATGAAACAATCATTCTGGACCACCAACAAGAATGCCCGGGTTGGCAAAAACAACACTGTATTTTCACGTGATTGTTATTTCAGAGCCATGGCCGGTACATACAACTGTTTCGTAAACCAGATAGGCCCCACGTGTGGTTTCGAGAACGTTGGGTTTATTGTGGCCGTAATGCGGAGCATGGAAGAACGGCACTGCCGAACTATTGTGGACAGACTGTATTCCGACCCTTTAAAATGGACTTCAACGGCCACGTCAATAAATCACGTGACTTTTATCGTGACTTTAATATTTATGCTCTCAAAGCCTTTAATTGATATAAGCTGATCTTTTAGGACCATTTTATAGTAATCAGATTATTTTTCTAGCGCTCTATGCTCGACTTTTCTGCAATCCACCATTAATAAAACTCCACTAAATCTTGTTCAGAAAATTCCAACGAGGTTATTTCAATGGTACTTATGCTGCCCAGCACTTAGCAGTCATGTGTTCAGGATGCAAAGTCGTATGCGAACGTTTGAATATTTTCCCCGCTTTGCACATGAGTACACGTGCAAAATAGAATAAAAGTTTCCAAACGTTAGCAAACGTTTACATCCTGAACCAAGGGCAGGCAACATGAAATCCAAGGCTAGTTATCCAAAAAAACAGTAAGAGTTTTGTAACCAATCCAAATTTCCCGATGACTGATCTCTCATTTCCGATTCAAAAGAACCATGCGTTCCGGATGTAACGTTTGCGAACGTGAAAAACACAATGTGCCATACGTTTCGCAAACGTTTTCATCCTGAACGCAGGGCAGATTTTCGGCCTAGTTTTGTATCGATTCTGCAGAATTAATGTTTATTTAGAAAGTGAAAACATTTCTACAATTTACCATTCAATCAAATTGATATTGTTAAATGTAACGTTAATATTGCTATATGTTACATGCTTTTACATGCTTCGATCATTTTTTATATTCCTGAATAAAAATGTTGTTTTGTTTACACGAGTAGTACTTTTCTTCATTCTTTAATATAAATGACTGGACGGTATTCGGTACTAATTACCAATTCGCAAAAGTTTAATACTCCATTCTTGTTGGTTTGTTTGCAATAGATTTAAGCCGTTTTAAACAATCTCTGACATATCGCGGCGGCTGGAGCATTCATAACATCTTTTCCTTGCCTCTGGACATCTGCTATCCCACATAGGTCTACAATTATCAACCCATTAGTATTTGGAAAGGGTGAGTGCCGCCGTCGGGGATAGAACCCCGAACCTTAAGATTGACAGTCCGACGCGCTTCTAACTGCGCTTTGCCGGCGGCATCCGAACATGATTTAACGAAGGAATCTGTGGGCTTGTATAGGGAAAGATTTGTGAGTTTTTGACGGACGTGCCCAATAGAACGAAGGACTTCGTCCATTAGAACAAGAGGATCCTGAGGGCCCTAAATCGCTCACCTGATATTTCAAGTAAATTATAATTAAGACTATTTTTCCTGTGATATGGCATGAATCCTTCCCATTTTCAACAGAGTTCATTCTGGTGACCTGGCAAACATTTTGACCAAGTTTCGTGAAGTTTGGACCATATTTGTGGCGTCAGGAGCTCTTATAAGAACATTGTCATCAAGGCCCCTTTTCCCGTGATATGGCATGGATCCTTCCCATTTTCAAAAGGTTCATCCTCATGACCGAACAAATATTCTGACCAAGTTTCATGCTGATTGGACCATATTTGTGGCATCTAGAGTGTAAACAAGAAAATTGTCATTAAGGCCCCTTTTCCCGAGATATGACACGGATCCTTTCCATTTTAGCAAATTTTACAAGGGACGACCCGAGGAATATTTCTGCCAAGTTCGGTTGATTTTGACTCAAAAGTTTAGCAGATGTCGTTTAAAGAAGTTGTTGATAAAATTGTCATTGAGGCCCCGTTTCCCGTGTATGGCACGGATCATTCCAATTTACAATAGAGTTCATCCTTATGACCTAACAAACATTCTGACAAAGTTTCATGAAGATTGGACCATATTTGTGGCTTCTAGAGTGTAAACAAGAAAATTGTCATCAAGGCCCCTTTTCCCGAGATATGGCACGGATCCTTTCCATTTTAGCAAATTTTACAAGGGACCACCCGAGGAATATTTCTGCCAAGTTCGGTTGATTTTGACTCAAAAGTTTAGCAGATGTCGTTTAAAGAAATTGATGACGCCGTGACGGACAGATTGACAGACGGACGCCGGACATTGATAGATTACAGTAGCTCCCTTGAGCACGAAGTGCTCAGGTGAGCTAAAAAGGGCAACTGCAGATTTCAGCTTCAACTCCCCTTCACGAAGAAGACATACTTTTTCCGATCGGAGTACTTGTAACTTAGTAGTAAGTAGTGCATAGCACTATTTGACCATTCTGGATCCTCACTAACGAGTATTAATTCTTTTTGCCAACTACATGTAAAAAACAGACTGTCGCAAAGCGGACTTATACCCCATATAAGCATAGGGAAATGTCCCGCTGATTTTTTTTAGAATATATATGATAATATAGACTATATTATCATATATATTCTAAAAAAAAAAATCAGCGGGACATTTCCCTGTGCATATAAGTGCTTGTCAATAATGAAAAGCCATTTTACATCAAAGGGCCAAAACTCTGTCAAAAGTCAATGGATCGTAGCCAAATTATTACTTGCACATCTTTGCTTAAGACTGATCACATCTGTAAAGTTTAATGAAATCTACCAATTAGTTTCCGAGAAATTGAGTGGGTACAAAAAAGCTACAGGCGGACGGAAGGATTGCCCGACCACTTCACTCCTATATACCACCAAAAAACGTTTGACGATTCTGTTGAGTTTTAACAGCATAGGATTACTGAGATTTTCGCAATAACAAGCATATTACATACAAAAACTACATTGTGAGAAAATGATTTTCAAATTTTCCACAATATAACATTTTGAGAAATGACCTCCGTCAATAAAAAACATATTTTCCATCCAATCACAATTATTTTTGGTTGAATGATATAGCGTCACTCAAGGATCATTCCAGCGAAATGGTTGATATCCAACGATTTGATTCTGAGAAAATGATTTTCAAAGTTTCCTCTATATAACATTTACAGAAATGTCCTCCGCCAATAAAATACATATTTTTCATCCGATTGCAATAATTTTTGGTTGGACTGATACAGGGTCACTCAAGGATCATTCCAGTAAAATTTGGTTGATATCCATCTCTAACATTCTGAGAAAATGATTTTGAAAGTTTCCACCATTTAACATATAGAGAAATGACCTCCGCCCATAAAATGCATATTTTCGATCCGATCACAATAAATTTTGGAAGACCCATAAAGGGTCAACAACATTTTTATTTGGTAGACTGATAAAGGGTCACTCAAGGATCATTCATGTAAAATTTAATTGGTATTCATCAATTAGAATCTGAGAAAACTCATTTTTTACCATATTTGGAAATTAGCCACGCCCATTAAATCCATGTTTTTCATTGGATCAAAATTTCTTGAACAACTTTGAAAGAGGGTCACCAAAGGATCATTCCTGTGAAGTTTGATTGAAATTCATCCAGTAGTTTCTGAGGAGAATATTTTTAAAGAAAAAGTTTACAACCAGACACACAGATGCACTGACGGACTGACGCACGACGGACACAACGCCATGACAATAGCCCCAGTGGCTTTCAGCTAACAAGAGCCGTCAGAGACGGATTATGCTCCCCGAATAAGGCATTGTCACAAAAACAAGAGCCATGTTGGACATGGACATCACCTGCCAAGAAAGCTTGATAGTAAACTGAAGCCTGATAGATAAAAGATTCTATGTACTGTCAAAGATTTGCCTCCTATAAAATCTAAGTAATAAAAATAACAAAGGGCAATAACTCCAAAATTATGCAAGCAAGAGTTGTAGTTCAGGTGTATTGCACTTCTCCTCTATGAGATATATCCACCCATGAAGTTTCAAGTTGATAGCTATTATACATTAGGAGATATGCTCCAGACATAATCTAAGTATCAAAAATAACAAAGGGCAATAACTCCAAAAATATGCAAGCAAGAGTTGTAGTTCTTGTGCACTGCACTTGTCCTCCATAAGATCTATCCACCCATACAGTTTTAAGTTGATAGCTTTTATGCTCTGTGGCCAGATTGCAAGGACTCAAATAAGGTGTTATCTTATACAGCAAACATAAAGGTAACAAACATTAAACTCCCTTTTTGCATGACATATTTTTAGACACAAATATCAAATACCTTATGGTAAAGGGCATCCGATTTGCTACTGAAATGTGAAATTTCATCAAATTCTGAGCATGAGACAAGGTGAAATGAAAGAATAACTGTGTTTTACGCGCTAGCGTAAAGGTAACAAACATTTAGCCCCCTTTTTCCATGATATTTTTTTTTACGTTAATTTTAAATTGTTTATAGTAAAGGGCATCTGATTTGCTACTCAAATATGAAATTTCACTAAATTCTGACTGTTGGACTAGGAGAAATTTGGGAAAAACTGTTTTTTACCCTAAGTCCCCTTTTCCCGTGACAAGGCCTCAAATCCAAAAACCATCACAGATGCATCATCACTATATCATAGGGAGTTCACATGGTAAGTTTCATTTGATTTGGCCCAAGGGTTATGGAGAAATAGGTGGAAATGGACGGACGGACGGATGGACGGAATTACGGACGGACAGACAGACGAAGCAGCAGCTATATGCTCTCCCTTCGGGGAGCATAAAAATGTGTATTTAGCCATCATTTTCTCAAACACCCCCTTTTCAAGGTCCCATTAAAGGTCACTTATTACAAGTTTTATGCCAACTAGATGTTTGTCCAGGACACACTGCTGTAGAGCTCACAAGATTTTACCTTAGGTTACCAAGGACTAATTTTAACATATGACTTTGAGGATATCTGAAATTTTCTTACAAACGACACCTCTACTCATGATCGAAGTGCCAGGTAATTTTGAAATTCATCCATTAAAGAGCCTGCGCATGAAATTTCCAAAAATGTCATTCGTGCGTGATTGACAGCAATATATCAGCATAGGCAACGGCATATAGCACGAAATATAGAACAATTTCAGGATGAAAAAATAGTGCAAACTGTTTTCAAATAAGAACCCGCTTTGTACGCGCGCTTGCGTGTAAAACGGTTTTTGATTTACAAACAGTTTGAACACTTTTGTCATCCTGAACGTATGACTAGTCTTTGACTGTCTGAAGAAACTTTGAGTCAATATCTCTTTAGAGAGAGCAAGATGTAGATTTTGATCAGAATATGCGGAGGCACAGGCTGATTAGTTTTCACAATGCGCACAAGCAAACTTGTTGGAAATGTCACAGGCCCAAATATAAGAGGCAGACTCAGATGCTTGAGCTATACTACGGTTGTGGTCTTTGAATGTTTGACCTAGTCTTGTGACCTTGGAGATATCTAGAAATTTAAATCATATGGCACGTCCTTTCATGATGAAGAACAAGCTGTGTTTGTGAAAAACAAATGCCCCCGTAACAGCATTTTTTTTCAAAATGTTGACCTTGATAGATGCTCTTGGCCATTTAGCATGACCTTGATACCTAAAGATGTACATCTCTGAGATCTTTCATCATGCCAGTTAGGAGACAGGGTATCTATAATATGCTTGAATAAACTGAACAATGAAAGTTTTGGTAATTATTTTAAGAAGTCTGCCCGTCACAGAAGACCCTGACCTTGTCACATGACCTTGACTTTGAAACCAGCAGATGCGTATTATTGAGATCTATCATCATGCCAAATATTGGCATTGTATCTTGAATAGGCTTGAAGGTAATGGCAATGTTTAATTTTTTTGGTTAAGTTTTTTAATTTTTTGACGTTGACAGATGACCTTAACCTTGTCCAATGACCTTGACTTTAGTACCAGCAGATGGGGACCATTGAAAATTATCATAATGCCAAATATGAGCCTTGTATCTTGAAAAGGCTTAAAGATATTGGCAATGTTAAATTTTTTGGTTAAGTTTTTGAGTTATTTGACCTTGACAGATGACAATGACCTTGTCATATGACCTTGACTTCGGTACCAGCAGATGCATATCATTGAGATCTATCATCATGCAAAAGATGAGCCTTGCTTCTTGAATAGGCTTGAAGAAATTGGCAATTTTAAGTTTTTGGTTAACTTTTGCAGACAGACAGAGGGACGGACAATCTTATTAAAATCATCTCTATGAAACCACTACGCTAACACTCCATTACAGACCGGGGCGAAGAGGTAGGCAATATGGTGGATCTGATTTTAATGAGATTGACTGAAGGACAGACAGACAGATAGACGGACAACAGTAAAAAAAATATGCCCCAAATCTTTCAAAGATATTTTAAAAGCCTTCCATAAATGTAGGAGTAACTATTCAAGAGCGAAAACACACATACACCAAACTGTCATTGTGACAACTGTTTTGCTTAGTAGATCTACAAGCCAAGAAATCCACAAAAATTTTCCTTTAACTTAAGATAGGCCTAATTTCAACATTTGACCTTGAGCAGTGACCTTGAAGTTATTTGATGCTCTTTCAATTAATACATTCAGTCATGATGGAGGTACAAGCCCTGCGTTCAGGATGAAAAAACTGTTTGCCAATTATACCCTGCTTTTTGCATACACTTGTTTAAAGGGGGGCAAAATTGGCCAACAGTTGGCAACAATTTGTCTTCCTAAACGCAAGGCAGGCAATTTTAGAATCCATCTACCTCTAGTAACGCCCTTTGAGAAATAATCTCTAGTCTCATTGTCATTACGCAAAAACACGAAGATGTTTGGTAACGTGTCTCTATCATAGGAGGGTGAGTTAACACTAACTCCTGAGATTAAGGAGTCAATTGGACTCCTACACATGAAATCAAAGAGTCCAAGCTAGAAGTAAAGGGTCCAAATTTTCATAATGGGATAAGATTGTGGAAAAGAAGAAATTGATTGTTATAAGCAATTTCTCTTTTTCTACAATATTCTTCCGAAGAAGAATTTTTTCTCATCAGAATACTACAGGAAGCAAGCAAATACTTTCTTCAACAACTTTTTGCAGAGAAAAAATCTACAACTTTGACAAGAAAGGAAAGGATACTGCTCTGTGCATTTGTCTTTCAAAATATTTTCATTTGACCGACCCTTGGAGTCCAACGGACACCTTATCTTCAAATGGAAAGAGTCCTAACTGGTTAACAAGGAGTCTCCGACTCCTGGACTCCCCTTAGTGCCAATCCCTGCACAATCAGTAAGACAAAATGCAAATCATTAGGGGTTTACAAAATTTTGGTCCTTCACCTTCTGATTGAATAATTTTGCCCAAAAAAGCTTTAAAATTTAGTCAGAGTTGAAACATTATTTAAACACTTTCCAGCTTTCATATAATGTTTAGTATAAATTGAAACAGTAGGCAGACGCAATAAAAAGTAGATGTAGGTGAAAAGAAGCATTCACATGTGTATTAATCATATTATCGAAATAGGACCAAATGCTTTTGACAACTTGCAATGTCTTCTCTTTTTTCCTCACAAACTTTTTCTCAAGTTTGTCAAGCATGTGTTAAGCAAGCACCCATGGTACATTTGAAAAGTGCTTGCTTAAGACAGGCGCTTGCTTAATTCTGGTTAATCTAAGTGCAATCAGTTCTCTACGATTTAAGGTCTCGAGTTATTAATGTTGACTCTACTTAGAAGTAGGTTATTTTAGATAAAAGCTGATTTACCCTAACCTTAAGTGCAACGTCCCGTTACTTAGGCTCCACCCTGCCAGGGTATTAATCATGGATAATAAATGTGAAAAGCAGGGTATCATTTGCAAAATGTTGGCAAAAGTTTTCAGCCTGAATACAGGGCTGAATTGATGTAATAAATCTCAGGTATGCAACATCATGACTGAACTAGAGATCATTAAGGTCGTTCACTTACAAGCAACAGCAAATCAACTTTTTTAAATAGATACAAAACTAATGATCATTTGGGGTTTTTTTTCTTTTATTTCTGGAAATTATTTACAACAATATCACTTCAATTCTAAAACATGATTTGGACTAATCTGTTCACAATAGAAATGAAGCAAATGTAGTGAAAATGGGCAATTAAAATGTCTGATAAAGTGTATGATTTGTGTGGAAGTTACAAAATTAATAGAAAGTTTGATCTGGATTTTTTTTCAAGTGCATCTAGTTATACTTTCTCTGAAAGTAAATAGGGGCTACAGATAAGAGAAAGTGATCGCAATATAAATGCTTTTTCTCATACAAGTAACAAATCCTTTGTTATTTGTACTCATTAGAATCATCTTGATGAGATGATTCTAATGAGTACAAATAACATATGATATGATTGAAATACGACCACTTTGTTTGGAAAACAAAATCAGTGTCTATCTGCAGCTTTTAACTCTTAACTATGACTATCTATGACTTTGTAAATAAACATTTTGACGATGATGTAATTTTGATGAAGAACAATGAAGATACTCATTGTATTATTCAGGGGTCAAAGGGAAGTAAATTGTTTCTAATACTCGATTAGCACATGAAAACAATTCAGTTATTATCTTTAACTAAAGGCTATGAGCAACATCCATGTCAGACTTTTTTGTTGGCTTTCTCTTTTATTTTAAAAGAATAGATCTTTTAATCAAATCACCCCCACTAAAAAACTAAAGTGAATGAGCAAAAGCTAAATCTGATTACAATCAATCCCACTTTAACCCACACAGTTTTTCAGTACATGTTAATGCTATAGTTCATAGTGGTGTCAAAATATTAAAGATTAATGTTTGAAAAAAGTTTGGAATAGATGACATCATCTTGTAACAAGTTTGTTGTATTCTTTACCACAGGTCCCACAATATAACACAATAGAGAAGGCAGAACTACAGATACAAGGAAGAGATTTCTGTCTATTTTTAGTCCATTATTACTCCTTCAAACCCTATGGTATGAGTACTCCTTGGAATTGTCTTCACTAGACAATTCGAATGAGTACCCAACACTAAGGGATTAATTAGAGAGTAACAAATTTATTACATTTCAAGAGCTAAGCGCAAAACTACTTAGTGTGCCTGTATTTATAGGCACTTGAAGTAGTATTCAAGGACCCCCTAGATTTAAAATTCCAAAAATACCCATAACTCAGGTTTCAATGAAAGAATAACAAAAATATAACATTTCAAGAAGAAAGTGCATAACTATTGCAAGTGCCTATATTAATAGGCACTTACAATTGTTTTGCACGGACACCCTAAAATTTAAAATCGAAACAGAAATCTCCCCCTCTATCCTAAGCACTGGATTTATAACAAGTTGATCCGAAGTGTCTGATCTCAGTCCTTCATCTCTCCTTCCTCATCTTCCTCTTCCACACCACGCACATACAAAACATTGTTACATCTGAAATAAAACAGCACAGTTCGAATCTTGTACAAAGTCTTGAAATTTTATGATACCTGCATTGTCCTGTATGTCTATGACAGTTCCTATTCAATGCAAATTCTTTTTATGAGCGGCAGCACTGGTTTAACTTTCCCTTAAAGCAATTGAAGGGTTCAGTGCAAGCCTGTGTATATACATAGTATATACAATGTATATACACTTAGTACAGTCTTGCACTGAACCCTCGAATTGCAAAATTTGAGACTGATTGAACATACAAGATATTTTTTCTTTCTTAATTCAAGTATAGCAAGGTGACAATCTGTCAAAAGATACATGTTACACTGCTGGAAGTCAAAGGATGAAAAATAAGGGAAATAACTGAAAAGTTAAGTTGGCTGGAGTTGTGGTTCTTTTGCATTGCACTCTGTATTCGTGATAACATTGCTAAACTTTAAAGTCAATTAGACATAAGGTTATGCTTCTGACAATGAAGTGGACTCTGCCTGTCCACCAGACGCCAGAGGTTATCACATAATGTGTCCCATCTCTCCACAGCTTGCAAAAGCTAATTTAGAAATAGCTCTGAAAGCTTAAAACATGAATTTAAACCTATTCTCAAATTACTAGAATTAAATGTAAGTACAATATGTAATGCTTGTATGTTGATAAAGGAGTAGAAACAGTAAGGTACAGGGTTTTAAGGGTCACAAGTTTTGAAAGTCTGAGACTCTCAAGTTGTAGCCAGGACCCTCACAACTATCTGTTGTGAGTCGTAAAGACCCTCTGGGGATCAGCTTTGGAAAAGAATTGAAGACTGTTTACAACAGTTTTCACTTCTTTCCTTAAGCTGAGCCAAAATAGTCAATAAGTCCAATACTCTCTTAACATTTAACCAAATAACAGCTCTTATTTTATTTTTTTTATCCTGTTTTGTTGCGATTTGGCAAAAACTCTGATGGAAAGGGATAAATAGCTTTGAATAAAATGTGTTTGTTACAGACAAGGATAAAAAAATCAATCAATTGCAATGCATGAGAAATCATTCATTTATTCAGTGAAACTAGATTTTTAGGTTCTGAAAACTCTCACCTGATCAAAACTTCACCTAGATTCCCTGTCAATGCACCATCAATTATCTCTTCAGTATTAGCTAGCTGCAATAGAAAATGGGGATAGAATTATAAGATCTACAGTGAACTTTGCCCATAACAAATGAATATCATTTAATACAATATAATTTAACAGAATTTATCTCATGACGGTTCCATGAGCTCTATTGCAATGGAATATTCATTAGTGTTGGGTAATCAGTTTCAAATCACAATCTATAATCGGTTAGAAATAAATACAGCACTCCTTTGAAAAATAGGATGTGAAAGTTCAGTTAAAACTCATGACCTAAAGACTCTTTCTGCAGATTTTTCTTCCAACAACATGGCTCAGCATGAAACGGTTGTAACTGCCTATTAACATATAGGCAGTTACAACTGTTTCAGGCTGAGCTATCAAACTGATGTCGGTTTCGAAAGCAATATATACATGTAATGGCTTTCATTTATGTGTTTGGAACTGATCAAATGATAATCCAATTTCTTGGTCGATTATCACAATCGGAAGCCCAACCAACTGATTATCGATTATAATCGATTAATCAGCACATCACTAATATTCATCAATCATAACAGTCTTCAGGTATAAAGGTAATAATTCATGTATGATAGGAGCCTGTGCTTGAAATTTCCAACAATTTCAAAAGTGTGCCAAGCAAAGACTCTGGCCAGCCTGTGCATTTGCGCAGTCAGACCACAGTCTTCACTATGCCCTGTGTAGATAGATAGGGTCACAAATTGTCTTTAGACAGATACTCTTCTAATTGCACCATCATTCTGTACATTAGTGGTATTTATTTATCCAGGTAAGATGTATTACAGTACTTTGGAATTTTCAATGCAATATTGTCCATGTGACTTTCAAGGCCACTTAATGTTTCTTCTTCATGCAGACACACACACATGTCAAATTGTTGGAGATGTCACACAGGCTCATATGATCTTTGGTCCCCAGAGTACATGTAGGGCTGTAGAAATATAAATTTACTCCGCTTGTCCCCACGTTGACAACTATTTAGTAAAGACGATTATCTATATATCAAGGATCAAATAAACTTGTCCAGAAAAAGGTGAAAACATGTACCGTATTTCTCCTTATTAACATTCCCGAAAGCTATACACAACATGGTCCTGGAGCCTATTTTAGTATGCATTTTCTGATTTAAAAGATCATTACAATTGATGCCTTTTAGGCCCTTTTCTCTTTAATTTGAGGTGAATAATTCTAAATAATCATATAAATGATTGTTTAGAGGAAATTCATCTCAAATTATAGAAGAATTCTCAAAATTCCTAAAATTTAGGCATACTAAGATGTTATGTATACACCCATTGGTGGGAGACAAAAGACTAAGTGTCACATTGACTCTTGTCAAATGTTGGATAAAAGTTTGCCGAGCTAGTGATCAGGGTTTTGAACCCATTACCAGGCATGCATTACGACTAAACAAGCCCTGCTTGGCCCCCTTAATATTGTACCCTGGCCCTTGAGTTATTCAAAATCAGTTTGTATCTTACCTGCAAATTCATATATCCATCAACAGAGACCAAGTATCCTTTGTATTCCATTCCCCACTTCAGTTTTACTAGCACTGGCTTGCCTGTAAGTCCATTAAGGAATGGCTTTGGGTTCATAGGAAGAGCAGTCTGTAAGAAAAAGAAACAGAGGTACAGATAAGAGGAAGTTAGCCAGTCTGAAATCATTATTCTTCATAAAAACCCTGTTATTGCCTATGGGTACTAATTGGTTTATGGTATCCAATTGCATTCTAGCAACCTGCTTTTAGGTTACCATCAGTACTCTTAGATGATTTCAATTGATTTGAATGAGTACCCACAACAAAGAGTTCAAGCAAGCATCAATTAATATTCAAATAGTCAAAAGCCAAAAATATCCCTCTATCTGTAGCTTTGACTGAAGGTGTATGTTCAAGTAGGGTACCACAATATAAAACTTTTTTACGGTTTTACTTTTCAAGTAGATTGGAAATTGAAAGATTTAAGAGGCTAGAACTTGGAAAACACAGCAAATTCAAGAATCGTCAAATTCTGATATTAAACCTTACAGCAGATATGACTGCTTTAATGGGCCTTTACAGATTGCTAGCATACATTTTGGATAACAGAATGTGGGGGAAAAGGCTACCAAAAGATTGAAACAAAGAGCTCACTGTGAGGATCCTGTTTAACAGAGAGATTGACATCTTTCCCCTGTATAATGCCTACCTGTAAGGTCATCCGTCAACTTGGCCCATTTTCAACTCAGCCCATCTGCAACTCGACCAAACGTATAACTGGGCCAAAATTCATTTTATGCCAAAAACATTATCTTATTGATTATTCGTGAATTATGATTAGTACAAATACAAAATTTTCCAATTTTCTTTCAGTTATGAGGAAATTTACATATGCATCGGTCCTAAAAAGAGTTTAATTGAATTTTATGAAACATTCAATGAATTACACATTTTCAAACACTGCATAGATATTAAAATTAAATTAATAACAAGAGCTGTCACTGTAAGATGACAATGCCCCCGACACCGCTTTGATTTAGAAGTTATGGCCAATGTTAAAGTTTTTGGACGGAATGACGGACGGACGGACGGACGGACAGAAGGACAAGTCAAATTTATGATGCCTCCCTATCGGGGGCATAAAAACAAAAAAAAAATAATATTTTCAAAGTAATAAAGATAAACATAGCAAGGTATAACTGCATTATTTGTAAAAAACGTATGCATATTTCATGCAATATAGTTCAAGTCACATTAGGTTGAATTTTGGGGCAGAGTTGATCAGGTTGAGTTTATTCAAGTGGCCCAGTTGACTGGTAACCACCTGTAAGATGGCTGGGGGTTTTGATGCAAGGATATGATTAAAATTTAGGTCTAGGGGAACTAATTCATTTCCAACCACTCTGGTAGAAAACTTTAGGGAAACTCCGGTCCATATAGGAGAGTTGATTGTTATTGTTTATATTGAGAATTTCCCGCGCATGCGCATTTCTGGTAGGCAAAAAGAGTCAGATCTCTATGTGAGAAGACAATTAAAACTGGTTCAAAATCAACCGTTCATTTAAATTTAAGATAAAAAGAAAATTAAATATCATTTGTACGAATGTTTCCCATTAATGATCAATCGATATTTAAAGAATGTCTAACGTCGTAGCCCTTTATAAGCTTCCCGAGATTAGACTATTTCGTCCGACTTATTGAACGAAGTTGCCATCGACGATAGATCTTTTAGCTATTTAGAATTAGTTGTTTGTCTCTTTAAATAATGTATTTGTTTAGAAAGATTGTAACCTAGAATCTTTGAATAAACATGGCATAGGGTCCGTCTTATATAGACGCTCGAGTTGCGCAATTTAGCTCGAAGGACTCTAAAACACGTGTCCGTGGTTTAGCGCAAGTATTCTTCCTTTGTAAACTTGATGTTTTCTTTTTGTCAATTTTCACGTCATTCATAAAGAAAGTTGAAAATTATGTATGAAACATAGTAAGTGTTTAGGTTTTCAAACATTCATAACTCAGTCTACAGCACTCATGAAAGTTCTAACAAAGCTGTAGTTGCACCGTTTCTGTAAACAATCCGGGATAGTAATATTTTAAGATTTTTATAGAAAGTTTGATGAAAACGGCGGTGGATGAAGGATTTCTATAAAAAGGGTACTAATGTACAACAAAGGGAGAGAAGGTTTGTTTTCCTAGTATTACAAAGTTTTGTTTGAATTTTTGTGTAAAAATGAAACAACTAGGCTACAGATGGGAGTTCATTTGAATCCCTTGAACCCCTTTTTGCATCCGCCACTTGAACAAATTAACTTTCTTTACTGCTTTCCATAACGTAATGAATTTGTATGACATGAACTAAATAAAAAAGTTTGACTCAGATTAATCCGTTCTCAGTGTCAAGTAGAATAAATCTTCGTAACTACAGCCGATCGAGATCTGTTGTATCCGTAGTCGCGCTGTTTTCAAGGGTAAAATCAGACGAAAGGGTCATACGTGTTGAATGTTATTGGGCAAAACGTAAGATGATAAGTAAAATTCATTAACCCTTTCCAATAAAGTAATTTTACCGAGTTTAAGATGACTCGGGTTAAACAACATTTGGGGAAAAAGTGACTTGTAATGTTAATTCGTTCACTCGCCAGAATTTCAGAACTTTCTACTTATTTTTCCTCACATTCATTTCATATGTTTGTTTTTGGAATGTAGTTAAAGTCGTCGTTGAGCAACAGAACATAGCAAATCCATTTTAATCAGGCTGTATAGCAATGTTTCGTTCGCCACCAACCCTTACAATTTCAAGATTATTTTTTGTCGTCTGGTCGGGGTAAAAAATGAAGATTTATAAAAGAACGATCACTTTTTTTCATCTTTAACAAGTAAAGAAATCACGTATGCTTCCATTTCTTTCCTACCCGTTAAAATTGGATTTTTTTACCATCTTATTATTCATTGGGAACTACATAAAGCAGGGGTGTGGAATTCCCATGCCCGACTTGTCCGACATGGGTTTTTCAACCTGCGGACAAGTACTTTTTTCTATGCAACTTGTCCATGGACAAGTTAATACCAGGATAAATATCGGAAAGGTATTTTAAACATCTAAGAGATTGATTATCATAATGATAATATCAAAGGGTAGAAAACATTGTTTTTAATGAAGAAAATGCTGGAGTCCAGCATTTTCTTCTTTAAAAACATTTTTTTCTCAAAATTGGTTAATTTTCTTTTGTGATGACATGTTATTTTTGATCTGGGACAAGTAGAAAATCATCTTTTACTTGTCCGGGGACAAGTGATGAAATGCTGTATTTCCACATCCCTGCATAAAGCATTTCTTTCCTATCCGTTAAAATTGGATTTTTTTACCATCTTATTATTCATTGGGAACTACATAAAGCAAAAAAGAAAAATTCTTCTGAGGACATTTTCGTTTTTGGCGGATTCCATTTTCCGCTGAAGCAAACGCTGCGTTTCAGATATGCAGTAGGCCTAACTTATATTTGATTAAAAATTATCCAGGCCTTTTTTTCAAATTTGAGGAAGAACGATGAGTATTGACAGCTTGTTCAAGACACGGTGATTCGATCTACTAAATGAACTCGGCTCAGAATTGAAAAATCATGTGGGCCTTATTTATTCACCGCTGAAATGGAATCTTAAATGAAATATTTTATTAAAGCTTGATTTAATCTATGACTGATAAGGCATTAAAAGATTTGTGTCAAATGAAACTTCACACTTTATGCCTAATGAATGGGTAAAAGTTGTGTCCAGATGAAAGTAACTTATAATTGGATTAATAATTTTTAGACAAATAAGGGAAAAGGGCCATAAAAACCTTTCTCAATGTTTGAAATTTCTGTGACAGAACATGTGTTGAATTAATGAAATGGGATAAAGAAACAAGAGGCCCAAGAGGGCCTGTATCGCTCCACTGGCTTTAACATCATTAGACTTGCATTAAATGAATCTTTCTTTGAATGAAAACAACAGTTTGAAATCTCTTAAGACCTATTTTATATTAATTAACTGGGTATGGCTCACATTGCACCAAAATTCTCAAGTTTCATTGAAATCGGCCCAACCTTCATCAGGAGATGTAGTTCAAAGATTTCTTCAAAATAAGCCACACTCAGACATGCCAATATTTATGGGCTAATTAATATTTGGCATACAGTTTTTGAAAAGGGTCACAGAAGGAACATTCTGGTAAAATTTCATTGAAATCAGCCCAGTGATTCAGGAGGAGATGTCGTTCAAAGAATTCGGGCTCCAAATAAGCCACACCCTGCCACACCCGTATCTATGGGCCAATCCAAATTTCTTGTACAACTTTGGAAGAGGGTCGCCCAAGGAACATTCTGGTAAAGTTTCATTGAAATCAGCCCAATGGTTCAGGAGGAAATGCTGTTCAAAGATTTTGGGCTCAAAATAAGCCCCGCCCTGCCACGCCCATATTTGGGGGCCAATCAAAATTTCAGGAACAATTTTTGAAAAGGGTTAACCCAGGTACATTCTGGTAAAGTTTGGTTGAAATCAGCCTAGTGGTTCAGGAGGAGATGTCATTTAAAGATTTTGGGCTCAAAATAAGCCCCGCCCTGCCACGCCCATATTTTGGGGTCAATCGAAATTTCTTGAACAATTTAGGTAAACGGTCACCCAAGGAACATCCATGCCAAGTTTCATTGAAATTGGCCCAATGGTTTGGGAGGAGAAGATTTTTAAAGATTTCAAAGTGAAAAAATGTCACGCCCTGCCACGCCCATATTTGGGGGTCAATCTAAATTTCTTTAACAATTTTAGAAGAGGGTCACCCAAGGAACATTTCTACCAAGTTTCATCAAAATCCGTTTATTGGTTCGGGAGGAGAAGATGTTTAAAGAAAAAGTTTACGCACGCACGACGGACACACCGCCATGACAATAGCTCGCTGGCCTTCGGCCAGTGGAGCTAAAAACGGCATTGAAACTCGAATCAGCTCAGTATAGGTAAGATATACTATATTTCGTTTATGAGTGGAAAAAAGACCCACACGTAAATACAGCTTAATTAATGTCGAACAGGGTTGGCAAGTATTGACCGGGGCGGTTTTAACCGGGTGGTTTTAACCGGTTAAAACCGCCCCGGTCAATACTCCTGAAAGTGGTCAATACTGGTCAATACCGGTCAATACTGGTCATTTGAAAAAAACAGGTGGTTAATACTGGTTAATTGAATATTTAAATTGGCTGAGTGAGATTGATTTGTCAATTTAGTGTTTATTACTGTATGAAATATAGCATATATTATGCACATACTGTTTATATGGATATATCATCATTTCTTCTACAGTATGGTTATTTAGTTATTTATGAATAGAATAAAGTACAGCAACTACATTTGTAGTATGAAGTAAATACATTATAATGAGTTCAAAAGACCAATTGACCACCAATCGACCACTTTATGGACTAGATTGCTTTTAGCCTTTCAAAATTGAATAACATGTTTCCTTTATTAATATTATTACATCACTAAGTAATGTTGCTTAAGTCTTTTTCATTATCATAAAAGAATATGGCACTAAATGGCAAGATAATAGGGAATGGTTATTTGAATTGACCAATCGACCACCAATCAACCAGTATTGACCGGTATTGACCGGTTAAAACCAGTATTGACCACCGGTCTGGTCAATACTCCAATCGACCGGTCGATTGCCAACCCTGATGTCGAATGTGCGATATATCAGTTGCTCAACAGCGATTTGTTTGCATTCATTTGCATTTCTGGGTGATTATCTTTAGACGAGAAACATTCTTTTCACAGACAATCAGGGGTTGAAAAATCTTAAAAACCCAACTAGTCCTGTAGGACTAGTAACCATAAATTTTAACTCGCCCTTAAACCAAATTAGCTCGCCCTTCAAATATAATAAAATGTAAGTTAGTCTTATAACAAGAACACAAGTCATTTGAATTGGTTGAAATTTTCATCCTGGTATATATTTAACCCATTGTGACAGTACTTAAATTAAATCAGAACTTTCCACCCAGTGTGTGTGGAAAGGTGTGTTCATATGACATGCGTGGAAAGGTATGGTTTGCTATTTTGTATTCAATATTAAAGAGATGGGTAATCTATGTGGTCTCAACATGTACAGAAGAATATCTTAATGAGCAACACAGATAAAAAGGAATTTGGGATAATAGTAAGCTGGACTACAAAACCAGGGATAATTCTGGCTCAGGAATTTCATGTGCAAAAAATCTCATTCAGTCGAAACTTATGAAAAATACTGAATTTTCAATGGCAATTTGAACCAAATCCTTAGTTTAAAACATATTATGCTGTGAGATTTTTCTCTCATTTAGCCAATTTGAATGAGATTTCTGGCAGAAAAATGAGAGAATTTACACAAATCTCGCCCCAAAATGATCCCTGCAAAACCATTTCTTCTTTAGCCTTTGAAAAATCCGATGGATAATCGGCACTCTTATCATTGAATCTCACGAATAATAGAAACAAATTTTTTGAACCAGTACCATATTTTATTGAATATTAGAAACAATTGGGAGATCAATTGCGGACAAAAAAAATTTAAAATACAAATAGAAAAGTTTTGACCTGGAATAACTTCTTTGCTATAGATATATTTTTCTTTCGTTGTCCGAGTGTTAGCTGCGCTTTAAAACAACCAATGTCATCCCGCTCGTCTTTTTGAAATTGTAATTGATGATCGTTGAAATGCGACCCGATCCCCCATTTGTGTGTGTGTGTTTTTATTTTGTTTTAAAATCTTTTACTAAAAGAAAATCTCTAAAACCATCCCTAACATCTTTCTAAAAGATTTTGAAGGCTTTTGAAAGGGTGCAGATATGATTGAACGCAGCAAGTGTACATTACCAAATTTAGATTAATTATGCGTGCATCAAAATCGCTGTTTCGAAATAATTTACTAACGAAAATTACTTACTTCAAATAAAAAATATAATCCTTATCAAAATATCCGAGTTGTAAAGATGTGAGAATATCATAAGATTTATTTTGAAACAAATCTTTCATATGACTTCACTGTATGAATTTCTGGGAGAATGGCCCGACTTCAAAAGGTCCGCCGAACACCTATATTGGGCGAGGTCATCTGTGTTTTCACAGCAACACAATTTTCTCTCGTGTTTACACGATAGTCTCATTTAATAGTCGCATAAATAGTGGATATAAAAATATAACGGATAGTCTTTAGAAGGGTAACTGAATTTATTTCGGCTCATCCAGTTTACGACTCTCATCGTCGGAACATTTATTTATTTTAAAGACAATCCGCAATTAAGAAGCCGTTGGAAATTGGGAAATATTAACTGCGACTTCGATGCTACATTGCAATGGTCATTTGTACTCGCCCCGTCGGACTAGCTCGCCCAAAATTCTACTCGCCCTCCGGCAATTTCTACTCGCAAATGTGAGCGGGCGAGTGGATTTTTCAACCCCTGACAATGTCATGTGATGATTACTGCATAATCAAAAGGTTGGATGATTTATCTAAATTTTGACACCTTGGTCATCAGGGAATAATCACAGGGAAATGTTCCGCTGATTTTTTTAGAACATATATGATAATATAGACAAGGGGTCGAACTCCATTTTGGAACGAAAATCACCCGACACGAATCAAGCGTCGATTTCTAAGTCAGTTTTTGCCCAATCTGAATGGCCAATACATCATTTCATAGCTAAGTGGATAAACTACCAACGAGTACTAAATTTAATTACCAAACAAACTTCGTTTACGAAAGCCAAACTAAAATGTCGTGCGATTCGACGTCAATTTCGCATCTAAGACAAATACCGGCACAAAATGTTACAGGGATAAACATTCATACAGACGCCACAATCATTGGCATTTACTCCAGATTCAGGTCTTTATTATAATTATAATCAATTTAAAAAATGAATTTACTTATAATTATTATTAATATGGCCAGTTATAAGATAAAAAATAAACACAGTCCGAACGGGTCCGTCTCTCTTCTGTAACGAAAGATTTCATTGGCTACCTAAAATCAGTGAAGATGGTTTCCCGCGTCAACAAAATATTTTTACGGAAGCAGGGGTCCACAATTTAAAACAAATATTCAAAATTGTTAGAATGGAAAAAAGTGAAAATAGACATGAATTTGATAAAATGAAATTAATTTTTTAAAACTTGCCAATACTTTACGTATCGATTTCGTAAAATTCGGTTATAATGGATTATTCATCGAGCAGAGTTATCGTTCGTTTCATAGGGTTGTAACGAATCAAATCGCTCCTTACATTTCACGGTTCGATGTTATGTTATGGCGAATTAGAAATATTTTCAGCAGCGTCTAGGAAAAAACCGTTCTATCGATGCGTTCCAATGTTGTGATGGTTAATTAAATAGCTTTACGTGGTAAATAAATAATGTTCTAACTGAATCTGGAGTAAATACCAATGATTGTGGCGTCTGTATGAACGTTTATCCCTGTAGTATTTTGTGCCGGTATTTGTCTTAGATGCGAAATTGACGTCGAATCGCACGACATTTTAGTTTGGCTTTCGTAAACGAAGTTTGTTTGGTAATTAAATTTAGTACTCGTTGGTAGTTTATCCACTTAGCTATGAAATGATGTATTGGCCATTCAGATTGGGCAAAAACCGACTTAGAAATCGACGCTCGATTCGTGTCGGGTGATTTTCGTTCCAAAATGGAGTTCGACCCCTTGTCTATATTATCATATATGTTCTAAAAAATCAGCGGAATATTTCCCTGTGGGAATAATCATTAGAAATGTACAATCCAAGAACTTGAATATTAGATATTTTACTATTTGTGTATGCAACTGGTAGATCTTTCTGCCTACAGCGATTCCCCGGATGTAAAAATCACGTGACCCATGACGTCATCCATCAACTCATGTATACTCAAATGTTGAAGGTGATCTCTGATTGGTCAATATTATTGAAATTCATAAATGATTGAATATTTTTCAGCCATTTTAATCTGTAGTTGAATTACAATCGAAAAATTAAAGATTATAAACTTTTTTCCCAGTCCAATAGCTATTTTAAAATATGGGTATATTTCTTTGAGGGGCCAGTAAAAACAGCTTTTCTGTAAGGGTCATCTCAAAATTGGCCCAAAAAGTCGTAGAGAAATGGGATCAAGCCATACTAATTTTCATTTCATTTTATGCGCAAATGAACAGGCCTCAATTTAAGACAAGTTTGATCACTTTCACATACTCTTCGACTGAGATATATCCGGAAATGTTATAATGGCCGACAGCGGAAAATGAATAAGTTCCCCTAGACTAAAACTGTACCATGAAAAATTTCTTAGTGATGATACATCAAACTCACTAAACAAAAGAGATAAAATATTTAGGCCCTAATACACAAATGTTGAAAATAATGTTGAATTGCGTACGTTTTGAGGACGAACAAAGACGTAAAACATCGCGAAAACCAATTACAATTGCAAAAGTCATTTACCAAATGAAAGATAACTTAACTCCGATGCTGCAATGGAAAACAAAGCAAATTTTTCCTTAAAACAGATTGATTTACTTACAGCCATTCTTGTGGATTAGAGTTTGTTTCTGATTGCCCAGAAAAAAGAAAAAATTGCCGGCAGCGTGCCTCGTTTTACGGTTAAATAAAGTTGTAAACCGAATTTGTAGAAAATTTTTATTAAAAAAAGTATTAACAGATATATATTTTTTCAAAATTTCTTTTAAATTTTGTAATAGAATTATTGAAGATTATAAAATTACTATGTTGACTTTTATTTTAGAAAGACATTTGTTAAAAAAATGTATTTTTCTTTTCGTAAAATAAAAACGTGAATTTAGACTGGAACATTTAATTCAATTTAGACTGTATGGTCTGCCCCGGTTCACAGTCAACTCGGCATGTGAATAGCTCGGCCCTTCAAATCGGCCCGTTAACTCGGCCCGTCAACTCGGCCTGTTTATATATCATACAGGTACATGTATGTCGATGCATTATGTAAATATTTTTGGGATCTCATGTGCTTTTTTAGATTAATAAACAAACAAAATAGATATGACTAAATACTGTATTCACCTTCAAGATAATCATTTTTTTTAAATTATTTTTCTCCAAGCACAAAAGAAGATGACATTATAATAGTATTATGATGTTTTTGCGTATTAAATATGAAGATCGTAGATTTTAGTCATCAATTTTGAATTTGCACCTCCTTTAAATACATTGCACACATTGATAAACTATCCGATGCGTGTGCATGCTTATATATCCGTTTACTAGGCTCAACACTATATAAAGTATATACAGGCCAAGTTTACGGGCCGATTTTTACACAGACAGAGTTTTACGCGGGCCGAGTTTTCAACAGTTCGAGTTGACAGGAAATCTCTGGCCCAACCAGTAAGAAAATGAATAAAACCCAGAGAAATTTAAATTTGAACCCAAACTAATAGGCAAAGCTTTAAAACGAGCGAAAGAAAAAAAAATTGTAATGAGACATTGACAGGCTGGTGACCAAATCTTGCCGCATGTCATTTCTTTCAAATAAAACTGTTCAAGAAATGGTATGCACTCAGAATGACTCTCCAGCCAGTAGGTCTAGTTTTGTCTGTCTTTTCTGTTAAGGGTGCCGGTTGACTCGCCATATTCACAAAGCCAGATGATGTTTGCGCGGTAGTTACAGTGTCCATCGAATTGTCATACAGTTATTCTGGTGTACTTGTTTTTACAGATACATATATTTTCATTTATGCCTCATTATGTTTAATTTTAGAAAAAAGCATCTTGTAAATTGCAAGGCTTTAAATAATTAAAGAGACAGTACCATGTAGACGCCATAATCTCATTAACATTACAGAGACATCATATTGTACCAATACAATATTTTTCTTGTATATATTTGAACACCTTCATCCTATAGTCCCTGTATACCTATAAGTTAACTTAGAGTTGCTGAATTCCCTTATATAGATCTAGATTACTTATCTATATATCTGTCTGCAAGGACCACTAGATTACCTTGTGAGTGCTTGCAAACACATCAAGAGCACCTAAAATGAATTATTATAAGATAGAAGGTATTGTTCTTTATAATTATCTGGTAAATGCCACCATAAGAAAAAGAAAAAATATCTTGTGAATGGTGGCACTGCTGTGCAACCATAAGAAAAGCATGTCAAATTACAAGATATGACAAACATATCAAATTTGCTTTTAATGAAGCCTCAGCCATTTGTTTATGGGTCACTCATAAACAAATGGCCGAGGCTTCATTAAAAGAAAATTAGGACACTAAGAACCCAGAAAGAAATACAGTTAGGTTTTAAGACAATTTTTCAAACAAGAAATATAAATATATATCTATATCAAATTGCTATTTTAGAATTATAATAGAAAAAACATGTTTATCAGAAGAGAATAGTTTGATGGTTACCAGTCAACTCGGCCCATCGGATAACTCGGCCCGCCCCGGTCAACTCGGCTCTAATAGCCTATAGTAACGTGAACTATATGCATGAAATATGTGCCCGGTTTTGCGTGCCTCGTAAAACCAGGTAATTGGTCATAACAAGAATCTGATTGGTCGTAAAGGTGTATTCCTACGCCTCATATTTATAATGCTTACTTTCGCGGTTTATAGTCACAGTTTTGAATGTCACATGTCGGACCAGTAGTGCTTTTGGTTGTTTAAAATAACCCTCCCTCCCTCCCTAGGTATAATCTATTCAAGATACATTATAATACAGTAATTTATGGAAAAAATGATTTATGAATTTAAATTAATTTCAGATGGTATTTTAAGGTTTTTTGGTTAAGAAATTGATTTAAGTATATTCTTAAATTTGATACTCGTTATTAGAGTTATTCGGCTATTTTATGATGGTTGGCCGTTGTTCAGCATGATCGAAACAGAATATACACATTTGTAAGTTTATCATTTTCATTACTGTAAGTACTCATGTTTGATATTCTGTTTCCTTTCTATAGTATTTCAAGAGATTGATTCATACTAATGGACAGTGTAATGAGAAATGAATATATATGAGCATTCATGTTAAAGATTGTTAAGGTTTCCAATATCTATTGTATGGTCTGACATTCGGTGAGATTTAAACCTATTTATTCATTTATATTAGAGTTTGTTATTCTTGTGTCTTTGGCTAATTTATAAGTTTTGTACAAATGATGCAACTATACCTTACTTTGTTAATCTTTATTATTTTGAAAATAGTTTTATTTGTTTTTGATAACTCATTCAGTGTTTTAATATGTGCGATTCTTTGCACGATTCTTTTTCAATTTAACTCTTCTAAAGGCCGATATATACTTAAATTTCATCCCCACTGAATGAAAATTATATAATATTGTATTTGTACTAACCAACTTGATGAATAATCAATAGGATAAAGTTTTTTGCAAAAAATGATTTTGGGCAGAGTTGCCAGTATGTCTGTGTTTTTGGTTGATTTAAATTTCTGCACAGTTGTCAAAATTGAATTAAGATGTTATTATTTTCATTAAAAGCTTTAATTAATGTATCTTTTTTGTTGTGTTCCTTTTTATTAGATTGTCTGTTTGAAAAAAATACACCAAGGGCCTGTCATCACCTTGGCGTCTTTACTCTTTGGTATTGTTGTTTTAGTTTTGGGCACCCATATGCAATATCTGTTTGACATCAGGTACATGTATAATCTTTTAATTGCACCTTGTAAATAGTTGAAACTTGAAACACAAAAAGAGGGGCAACCTTTTGATTTATCAGATTTCTAGGAAAACAGTATTGGTATTTATTATTAAATGAAATTTACTGATGCTAATTAATAGCAATGCAGACGTACATGTTCTTAAAATGCATGACAATTGCCCATACCAGCTTCCTATGAAAAGATAAAGACAAAACAAATCATCTTATAAAAAATTGGTCCATATTCTTAGACCTATCTAAAGAAAGTTAAGGATAAATTAGTTTTATTAATCTTTTATTATGGATCAGTATTGAAATTTATAATAATGATATTGTTTGAAAATGCTGAAATCGCTTTAAGAATAGACCATTTGTATTTTTTTTTGTAGACAGCAGATGTATTTTTTTGTCAAAATATGCATGGACTGAAGATCTGTGTCCTAGTCTAAAGTTTACTTTTCTACCCGGAAGCACTGGAATACTTGAGTGCCACCTTTGCATTTATTCAGAATGAGGCTCGGTGACGCCACTGTTTCAAATGTAAACATTTTTAACATAAGTCATATCGCGACGGCTGGATCACCTAACAGATTCCTGGTATTTCTCACACCAGTACCACCATCACATCCTTTCTAGCCTCCTTCTGATATCCCACATAGGTCTACGATGATCAACCCATTTGAAGTAGACAAATATTCGGAAAGAACCGCCGTCGGAAAGAGCCGCCGTCGGGGAACGAATCCGGGACATCTAGAATGTCAGACCGACGCGCTACCAACTGCGCTATGACGGCGGCTCTCCCGAATAGAATGTTTCGGATGTTAATTCATTTGAATGAGTGAGGTTAAGTTTGTGTAAAAAAATTCTCGCAATACATGTACTTGTTTTATTGTATACTTAACTCCAAAAGAAACGTGCACAATTATATGTTCTCTTAATGACTTCACCGTTTATGACTTTATTGCCCTTTTTTAAATACCTGTCAAAACCGACTTTCTTTTGTTAGCATATCTTTTTACTGTTAGGCTCCATGTTGTTGGTTTTTTTTTTTTGTTTTTTTTTTTGTAGCAACGCTCTTTTAGTAAACGTGTTCCCTAAGCTTGCCGGTATAGATGTATTTTGTAAACTGAGCTCTGACGTAGGCGCTGAGTCCATTATCATAGGTAAATCGGGTATAATTAAAATGAAATGATAGGAATTTAACCCGACTACTTCACTGCAATTATGAAAGTACGTGTTTGAGTGAACCCTACGTTTTAAGACAAACAATTACGTTGGTTTACAAGGTAAAATGTAAACTTTCTTAATGCGCTATTTAAACCTGTTTTATCTTTTTCAAACAAATGGCACGAGAATCTAACAGTAAAAAGTTGATTTCACGGCTCACCGCGCAAAATCTACCTATACTGATGCACAAAGCTTTATTAAAATGATTTAATGTGCACCGAAAAATGTTTTAGGACGTAGTAATGAACCGTAAAAGCGTTAAACTTTTGCTGTCGGCACTGAAATGTTACGTAAGAACGTTTATCAGCCATTAAAAGTAGGCGTTCCACTATCAAAAACAACTTCAAACTATTCCTGGAACTTGAAGGGTCGTTTTTAAAACATTTAAGCTGCTTTGAGCAGTTTTTCGAAAGGATTTCAAAAGCTGGCGCAACCAACCATGTCTTTTAGTCTTTGCTCGTCACTGCGAAGACAAGATACCAACATCAAATCGTATTGTTGTTTGACTTTACGTTCTATTTATCATAAGTAAACTAACAAAACATGTCGACAATAGGATCCCTGTAAACCCTCAAAAAAGCGTCTTATTAGTCGAATTTCCAAAGGAAAATTGCGCTTTTAGAGCCCGATTGATAATTGCCGAATCTATCTACTGTAACTCGTCAATCGTCCTTAAGGTAACAATGGACACACGCGGTCGGTTTTTTTTTTCGCCCAATGATAATTTTTCTCTCGTTCTCATATGTTGAAGATTAACATTGTATAGACATCATATCAAAATTTGAAGTCGCCTTTCCGCGCTCGTTTTCATGCTACAGATATCTGCCCTGGGATGGTACTGGCCATTTTTCAGTTAAATGTCTATATTCGCTTTCGGTCTATGCATGTATGAAGTGAATAGAGTGAATAAGCATTCCTTTAGAACGTTCGAAAGTGAGTAAAGGGACCGCTTGATCATTCATTTATAGATATAGAAATTGGGTAATATGAAATATTAAGCTTAATATCAGCTGATTGTTTTAAAACACATACTTTAATAAACCTTAAGGTAGCAATGGGCACATGGCGTCATTTTTTTCCGACCAATGAATTTTTGTCTTATTCACATCATGTTGTAGATTAACATTGTGTAGTCATTACGTCAAAATTTGAAGATACATTTCCATGCTCGTTTATCTGCCCTTGACTGGTACTGGCCATTTTTCATTAAAACGGTTATATTCGACATATGTCTAGTACAAGCTCAGTACCAGCTGATATAGGTAGATTTTGAGCGGTGAGCCGTGAAGTCTACTTTTTACCGTTAGATTCCCGTGCCATTATTTCGCTTTAGATAAAACAGGTTTAAACAACACTTTAAAAAGGATACAATTTACCTTTGTCTTAAATCGCAAGGTTTACTCATACAAGTACTTTTATAATTGAAGCAAAGGGATTAGGCCCAATTTCTATCATATGTTTTAGGATATACCCGCTATACCTATGGTAATGGACTCGGCGTCTACGTCAGAGCTCAGTTTGAAAATACACCTATAGCTTTAAAACATATACATGTTGATAGACCTTATACATGTACACAGTGGCTGTTGCCAAGGAAATTTCCCTTTCGTTAATCGCATATGCATAATGTGCCCTTAAAAGTTGAAAATGCGACAATTTTTGTAATTTTAAGGGGGGGAATGCCACAAAAACATTTTTTTTTCTTTTTTTAAATTACCCAATGAATTTTTCTTATTTTCCGATATGTTTAAAAAACAAATTTTCCCTTTATTTGGTAAGAAATCAGGTACCTTTCCGTGAAAATAAGAAAGTTTTTCGTTAGTTTATAGTGACACCCCCCCCCCTAATTGAATGACACTTAAAACGTAATTTTGTTGTTAAATTTAATAATCAAGTCATTCATTTGATATCAAATATTGAAAAGAAGATTAGTTATGAAATTTTACCATCATTACTCTACGTTATTTCCAGAAGCAGAATCTTATGAAAACCGGTCTTTTTAAACAACGCGCAAAAAGAAAACATACTTCCGGTTTATAGAGTCGGGAGGCCACTGTCCATTGCCACCTTAAATATATACACAATTACTTTTACCGGACAAGGTTCTTTTTTACCATTTTTTTAAAGCATGCATTTGAAAGCTAAAACTTCGGCAATTTTAAAGGGAAAAATGCCAAAACTCTGTAAAACTGACAATTCGCTGAAAAAAAACTTATACATAGCGATGTCATATTGTAAAAATAACAGTCCTCTCTTATTCTTTTCCTTTCTTTCTAAAATAACTCTATTACTTTTTCAGGAACATCCTAGCACGGACCATAAATATACAAATTGAGAGTCCCTCATCCTAGATACAGAGAATGATATTTAAGTTTCGTAATTATCAATGTTTTCTGGTCGAGGTTGGGAGAATTTATCAGGACGAGGCTTTGCTGAATCAATAACTTCTTACAGCCGAGACAGAACAATATTAATATTTTAAGACACTATCATGCACTTATCTTTCATGGCTAAAAAATGTAAAAATTGAAATAAGATAAATTTATCGGAAAATTTGAAAGTAAGTATTAAAGAACGTTTCTCAGAACAAAAATTGAAGCATAAAGACAGACAGGAATTTTAGCTTTTTAGTGCATGGTCGGAGACGAATCCCAAAGATATTATCGAACAACCAAATTTGTTTGTTCGTTTTCTTTAGTAGCTAAAACGAGCTGTTTGTGTCATTTAAATTTTCCAAGTCTCTAGGCGAATAACTGATATTTATCACAAAAAAGCATGGTTGAGTGCTGTGCAATAATTCTTTGAATGCTTTTTTCCCCTGTGATTTAGAAAGGAATCTTGGAGACATCCTTTTGAAAATTGACACCGATAATCAATACTAATTCGGAACATCACTCGGCCATTTCCGTAAACTACAACATACCTCGGATGTCATTCGTAATATCACTCGGCCATTTCCGTAAACTACAACAGACCTCGGATGTATGTAAGGCAGATGGGTATGTAACGAAATCGTGCATTTTGTTGGCCGGAAACAGTGTAAGAAAGACTTGCATTTTAGATTTATATCTTTTACAGTAAATAACGGCTGAAAAATCTTAGCGACGTCGAATGTTTTCACTCACAGTTTCGGGGGCTCACGCCATTTAAAGTGACGTCATCGAGTTTTTCGAAGGTTTTTGCCGGATTTTTTAAAAATAGTACGTCTATGTACATCCGAGGTTGATCGTGAGATTGGCCGAGTGGTGTTCTGATGAATCAATACTGTTTTAACACCAATTCATACTCACGAAATTTGGGAGCATTTGACTTTTGAAAATTTTTAAAAACAAATTATTCTAATCTAATGCTAAGAGTTCAGACGCTAAGCACAAGACATTTAACGTAAAGGAACATTGACTCGTAAGTTTTTGTCATAAATAAGTAGCTAGGGACGATCCTCTGAATTTGATTGATTTTTATCGAGTCCCCAAATTTTCCGGACCACTTACACATCCTTTTAGACATATTCCATAACGACTGTATGCTTGAAATATGTTAAAAAGTGTTTGAAAAACACCAACTTTTGCCTGCCGACTTAATGTTTCCGGGAACGTTTAGACGTCAGCACTATGAACATTGAGTCGTCTCTGGTAAATTTTCTCCTTTTCAAGCAATATTCTTCAAAAGTAGGAATATAAAAGTATGAACGAGTGATAAAGTGTTTCATGAACTTGAGACCAGTTTGATCACATTTCCCGGAGCTATTGAATTCACCAGAATCTCTGCTTAGCTTTCAGCGTGCCCCAAAATCCAGACTCATTAAAAGATCACGAATTTCGTACATATATATTATATACTGTAAACGGCTTTATATTGGCGGTGTCCACATTTGGCAGTTTTTCGATTAGGACTTATTGGCGGTGATTTATTTTTGCGCATCTTACTTTAACGCCAAAATAAAACGCTTTACCTATATTTCATTTTTTCGTCGTTCAAAACAACGTAAGTAAAAGAAAGTCAACTTTCTCTTACAATATATACTCTTCAAAAAAAAGTTCTTTGACATTTGATCTATATGCAGATTTTTTATTTCGACAAAAATATATCTATGTGTGTGTAAAGTCTTTCAATGAAGGTGAAGTCAATTTATCTTTATACTGTATTAAAACAGAATTACTTTTTTTGATCAAAAATTTGTAATAGAGACGCTGATTAATGACGTTACTTCGCACGTGTCTTCTAGCGGCAAACTCGACCTCTCGTATCTGGTTCCATACTTTCTAACCGGAAACCCTACTTAGACTGTAGATCTAAGTCGTCGTTGACGTAGCAGTTAGAAAGAAAAATCCCAAATATCGTTACGTTATTCGACATCCTGGACGAACGTTGTTATCCAGCATCAGACTGATCTGGCTCTATACATAGTGCTGTAAGTCATGTTATCTCGGTGCCATAGGTACAAGATAGTCTGTCCGGAAACAACAAAGTCACTTGCAACGGCTTGTCTTATATAGCCTGCCTTGTGGCGACCAATAATTTTCTGACGTTGTTCCTCCGCTACCTTAACATGTTTTCATTACAGTCGTATGCCTAGACGTTCAATTAAAGAAGCAATCAAGTAGTGGCATTTCATCCGCATCATCACGGAGAGCTATCAGGAGTGTCCAGTAGATCTGGAACTGCACGTGATGCATGAGAAATTCAGATTTTACGTAATTTGACGTTGACGTCTCTATCCAGAAACGCTTTTGAGTAATTTAACGCAATTACATATGATATTCTTAGATCTTAATAACTGTTCACAAATAAATCAAAATTTATCTAAGTTTTTACATGAAATCTAAAAAATCGTATGTTTTATCAGTGTAAAAGAACTCTTTTTGAAGAGTATACAATAGTTTGTTATCACACCTTTAGTTATAGTTATAACGCCTGTACAAGTTTTTTTTACACTTTTTAGCTGTAATTTTCGTTAAAATGTATTAACCGACTTGGATCTGGAATCTTGAAATTAAGGGATCAGTGCAGTTCTATTGTAAGTGCCTATAATTATAGGCACTTACAATCCTATTGCGCTGACCCGTCGCTTAGTGTCAACTTTGTCAGCAGATTTTCTTATTCCAATTTGAATAAGTATGGTCTGCATATTTTTTTATAAATCTAATTAAAATTGACTAAAATGTATAGATTTCATATCCATCATAATAAAGAAATTTATCATTTACTAATGACAAATATTTGCGATGGATAAATATTGGCGCATTTTAGCTTGACCGCCAATATAGCCAAAATAAAACCACCGCAAAGATTACCCCGTTAATAGTATGCGCAGACGGAGAGGACTGAAGACCATCCACCTGATCGTTAAATTCGTACCCAAAATTCATCATTTTTGTTGCTTGGGCAGTGTTTTGTTGTTTCAATGCCTTTTCCTTGACTAGTGCTATTGTTATTATCCATGATTAATGTGATACTTAAGGGAAATCAGGTTTTATCTCTAAATAACCTACTTCTAAAGAAAGTCGGCATAAATAACTCGAGACCTTAAATCGTGAATTGGTAACCAAATCCTCGTAGCTTCAGCTTAATCAAGCTGAAGCTACGAGGCCTTGGTAACCAAACGATAAAATGTGTTCACTCTCTCAAAGCACGTGAATCCTTTAGGTTTTAAGATACAGTTATTTGCACGCGTTAACGATGATTACCGACTAAAATTTGAAAGAACCCAAACTATTGAAAAGTAAACTCTCCAAAATACGTCACGGTTAAGCCCTAACCTGCCAGTTCATTAAATACGCAGAATATTATTGATGCAATACGCGAGAAGCGGTCATGCTGTCTGTGGACATCGTCATGGAGTACTTTATTGCTTTTGTTTGGCATAGATAATCTATATACAATCTTTTTCTTGATTTTAAAATTTAGTGGGTGACCAAGATTAAAGTCTCTTTTTAAAAGTATTACGAAGTGTCATTCTGACTGGCAGCAAAACTGAGCTTTTATATTTAGATCTTAATATGGTCTGTCTGAAATTCATTGGATCGATACCATTGACTGTTTTCAGAGAAGATTATTGGTGAAAGAGTTCATGTTTTGTTTCAAAATAAAATTGGGTGCACATGCGATTATTGTTGAAAGTTTTCTTGCTTTGATTCAAAATAAAATTGGATGCACATTAGCTTAGCCAATACATATGCCACAAGGAGCATGATATGAACAAATTTCATAGGTCTATTTAAACAAACATGATAAAAGCTTACTAGATGATTTGCATACCTCATTTAAAAGATGTGTGCATTCTGCTTTCAGAGAAGAAGGGTTTTCAAGATTTCCTTCTTTGTTTCTACGTAAAAGGTAATGCGCAATATCAACAAACTTGGCAGAGGCAAGATGATGCTAAATACTGAATACTAAAGAAATTATATAATAACTGCATAGAATTATAAGAATATAGAAATTGTTCTTAACGTAGTTGACCCGTAATAGTTCCGCAACGTTTCGGAAGAAATGAACTTTAACAGTGTTAACCGATGTTTCCTAATGATTTGCATTAGGAAACCTCGGTCAACATTGAGGAAGTTCATATGTTCCCAAATATTGCTGCACTATTGCGGATCCCCTACCTTAAGCATTGTAGTTATCCTTGACAAGATCTATCCACCTCTGAATTTTCATGATTCTATCTTGCATACTTTTTGAGTTGTGCTCCGGACAGAAATAGTCTACTGACGGACGGACTGATCGACCGACCAAAACAAGCAATAAACCCACTTTTCTTCGAAGGGTTGCATTAGAAGTCTGTCCTTGACTCGAGATACCAAGCAGTTTTGCGTGAATATCAGAATTGTTACCCGTTTTTTCACGCTAGAACACGTGTAAATCGGAGAAAAATTTCGCAAACGTTTGCATTTTAACGCATTGGCTGGTGTTTTAACGACCTCGAGATGAAAATCAGCGCATTTATTCGAATAACCCTATTGCATTTCTGAACCTTTTTTTTCTTACAAACAAATTGCCAATTTTGGGGATATTTTAATCTGTCTAGTTAAGTCTTTCCTATAAAAATTAAGTAGAAAGCAGGCAGTGAAGGCTAAGATTAGATCAAACTTTAGTGCAGGCTTGTCTTAGTCTTTACTGTCTGCCAAATCATTATGTACAGCAGAAATATTTCGTACTCAATTGAACGGTTAATTCTTCATCAAATTATTATGCTGCAGTGTCTAGGATGTTCTGTCCATTTGTATAAGTTTACCTATGAAGGTGCTTCTCATTTTGAATTAAAAGTTACAAAGAAAATAACCTTTCAGATTTTTATTGATATATATTTTTATCCTTTTCATTAAAAATGTATAAAATTTGTAAAACATTTAAACAAAAATATTGCTAATATCAGACAACGGTTAGTATAGGTATATTATGTAAAATTCATATTAACGATTTAAAAATTATCAATACAGATTTGAAGCAATGTTAGTTTGAATAAAGACGACAGAACTGACCTAGAATTATTATATTTATCTTTCTTGTTGAAGAAGAATCAAACAAAAATGAGCCCGTGCGAGACATTTTCAATAATTTCTAGTACTTCCAACAATTTCGCATATGCGCTAAGCAAATCCTCTAGCCAGCCTGTGCATCTGCACAGTCTCACCAGAGACTTAACAATGGGCTCTAATATCTTTTTGTACTATGTTTGTACCCCGCACACATGTGATATTGTTGGAAATGTCACGCACGGGCTAAAATATTATTGTTATATGAACCGGTAATATTATTGAAAAACATGTACATTAATAAAATACATTCTATACTAAACAAGGAAAGAAACGTCGCAAAGCTTATCAATAACTTAGTATAAGTAAAGCTTATCAAGATCCCTTCGCTTGTGCCATACATTCATGAAAAGATTTTGAGTACCGGTACGCAACAAGTCTGCATGCTTGCGATACGAGTAGGCCCAGAAAAAAGTTTTAAATTGGAAAAATCTGTAATTTTCTGTATGAAATTATTATAATGTTCCTTTTTCAGTTCAGTGTATACATATGAATATGGGATATTTATTATAATCTGAGAAATTCTTCAGAATTTCACCATTCTTCTATAATGAATAGAGTTTTTTTTCAAATAAACCATTTATTTGTTATTTTCATAACTTGAATATGGCAATGCATGTCAGTCATGGCAAAAACAGTTACAATTAGCAAATGCAAGATCCCCTGGCAGTGTAGTTTGCAAGACTGAAGATCACGAACTTATTCATACACGCGAGATTTTTTCCAAAGAGCCACCAACATTGAGTTTTTCTGGATCTATTTGGGGACTTCCTGGTGGAATGATGCTGTTTCCTAATGAAGGACCTTTGTACCGGGGACTCTCAAGTTTATCAAGTAAGTATGGTGGATTGACCCCTGTAGGGGATGTTTTAAAAGAGGGAGGAGAAACATTTCGTCTGGGACTCCCTTTTCTGTTTCTCACTTTGTCTTTTGGAACTGCTGCTGGAAGAATGTCCAGATTATCCGGAAATACCTCCGGTCTGGGTATAGGTGCACTTTGTGCGTCACGTGGTGGTAGTTCCGGTCTACAAGGCGGAACCGCCAACTGTGTCCGTGGTTGTTTCTTCACGTGAGGTTGAGAGTCACCAACCTTTTTAAAGCTACTATTTGATGTAAGACCGTACGATGTAGACGATGAAGGTACGTAGTTCGTGCTATCAGCTCTGTCATTTGAAGAATTATGTTCAGATTTCGCGGACGATGAGATGTGTCTCCTTGGGGAACCTTGAGAATAATTTTGGTTTTCATCACTATGATTACGCGAGATTAAATAAGGATCACTGCCAACAAAAGCTCTATTGACAAAACCATTCGGCATTCCTCCACCTGCGAGTTGGTATTGAGCTTTCTTCCAGTCATATAGTGTATCGTCCGCCGTTCCGGAAGTGGAACCAACAAACTGCATTTCCGGATACGTCACTGAACCGTTTTCCTTTGGTCTTTCTGGTGTTCGATATGTTGTTGTCAAGTAACCTGTCTTCATTTCATAACATGTTTTCTTTAATTGGGATTCAAGCTCTGAAAAAGAACGTAAATTGTCGAGCGTGGCTACTTTTGTGTTAAAGGCCTTAAGAAATCAAATGCAGATAAATGATCTCGTTTATGATAAAGAATAGCTATTGGTATTTTGAATAGAGCTTTTCGATAAATTGTTATAGATCTACAACTTTATTTATGGAAAATCTCGGGGTCTTTCGAGTTAGAGTAGTGGATATCTTTATTGAAATGGTAAAAGTTTATCGTCTGAAATACGATAACTATAATGGCTTTACAAAAATATAAGTATTGATTATCTTGTATTCTCTGACAGAATCACAATTCAAAAAGAATGGAAATAAATGCTGTATATAATCAAAAGAATCGTAAGGACTCAAACAAAAACAAACCTTTTACTCTTCGTCTGAAGTAACAGACAATAACGATGCCAAAGATTATAATCAGCAAACAAAGGAATCCTAGAATCCCTAAGATTGTGTAGTCAGGTGTTCCAAACCCTTCCTCAATGGGATGACTATGCGTTGTGGTTTCTATAACGACGGGACCAGATGTGTTACTCCTTGTACAGTGGTCACACAGAGTGGAAACGCATCGTCCGTTGACAATTCGTTCACCAAATTGAAGCCGATTCTTGTCTAATACTAGACGACCTTCGTCGAAACTTCCAACCTGTAAAAAATGCATAAGAGTTACATGAACGGAAGCCTAGATCATGCAATTAATAAAATGAATGACAATGGCATAGCTAGAATGACCACGCTTTTTAAGGCAACACTTATAATAAGCAACCATAGGCCTTCGTAGGCGTAACAAGGGATTTTAAATTCATGCGCACTCAGAAGGCAACAACCAAACAATATAGGATAATGGCGATATTTGGACTGTGAAAAAAGGTGAATGTCTTCCGTCCGCTTCCCTTTTTATGATTTGAGTGTTGCTGAATTATCAAAACACCGTAACTACTAAAAACAGCTGTAGTTTCGATGTTATGATCATTCATCGACGACATTTGTCGAAAGAGGTTTTATTTGTATTACGCACTTGCGTAAAGTACGTAATGGGAGCTACGCACTTTGCCCTATACCAAATCCCTTTGCCAAAAACAACATCTTACAGGGTGAGACATTGCTAAAGATTAGACTTTAAATCAAGTTTTTTTTCCAATAATTCTTACATATACTTGTGGGTACTCATTGGAATCATCTCAATGGGACAACTCAATTAGTACCAACGACATAGGGTTTTGGTGAGAAATAAAAATGTGAGACTCGCTTTGCACCCTCTAAATTGTACTTTTGGTGAATATAAAAGTTGATAAATGCTATGGTGTTCAAACCAAGTAGAATCGTCTCATGAAATTTAAGGCTTTTTACAAGAACACAGTTATGTGCGATAAAATTGACACGATGACAGTTGGTGTGTATAAACAGATGTGTCCAGACCACGGGTTTCTTTGAGATTATGGTATACATAACTAAAGTTAATAATGGGCTCTCTTCAAATTAACTTTTGAAAACGAATTATGACTTGTTTGCCAAAGAACCCGCGCAACATGGTTTGTTGTGTGTATTTTAATCATCATTTCAAGCAACCTCTATTCTATGTAACTTAATCAAAGTGAAAACGCTGTGTGTCTTTTCTTTCATCGACTTGTATGAGAGCTAAGATAAAAGACGGAAATCGAAACAACATATATATTGTGTGAGAATAAATCATATAGTTTACCAAACAAAGCTTGTAACTCCAAAGAGTTTTGAATTCTTTTGCTCAAAATGGTACAATAAAATTAGTAAAAATAAATGAAACTTAAGCTTTTTTGCTCGATGTCGTTAATTAATTAAGAGATTAAGATATTTGTTCTATCATTAACCCACAAATTTGGCGCAAGTACTTGGGAATTTTCCAGGAAGCAGGATCGTGACGGATTAATGTAAGTTGTAGGAACTGTTTTCCGAATCGGTGTAAAATCAAAAGATTTAAATCAGATGAAGATCTTTCGGTACTTTTTGCGGATGCTTGAAAAACAGCCGCGAACTAAAAATATTTTCGTTCAGATATAAATCTAATTCTTCAGTCAATCAGCTTTAACCAAAATTTGTGAAATCTTCTACAATTAAATAATTTAGAAATGAAGATAATATTTTCGTTATCACCAAGGCACCAAACGTGTGAAATCTCGTATATGATTCTTTTTATAAAATCCCTTTACCTGCACATATTCCAGAACACTGTTGATTTCTTGCACGTTGTTGAGGGTGAAACCAACATTACCATTACCGTCATCTTTAAAGACCCTTGTCTGTACCCCACCTCTATCAATTGTCACTTCTCGAATAAATTTTACAACCTCTTCCACAAACTCAAAATACTTCGGACACGGAAACGTATTTTCAAAATTACAATGCCTTTCTTTAGATTGTTTTAGACCTTTGGTTACAGCGCGAACTAATTCTATTGTATGAACAATTCGTTGGTCTTTAAGGAAATATTCAATGTCATCCTCGGAAAATCTTAAACTATCTGCACAAGGTTTGCTATATCTAAACTGAAAACTTTGTGGTAGATCACACAAAAAGGTTTCTTCCCAGTATTGAGTAAACCAATAGTTTCTAGGGTTGGCGATGGGATTCAATGTTCTTATGAATTCGGCAAACGCACTGTCAGTCAGTGGCGCGACTTCATTCTTTAGTGTTATACTCCCCTTAGCTGATTTCCCCTGTATATCTAATAGATATTGTCTGTCACCCCAGTCCTCACTGGCAAGAAACACGAAATCATTCTTTCCCTCTAGTACTGTCAAGAAATCACTTATTCTCCTTTCCGTTCCGAAGTAAACTACCACATTACTTCTCTGATTATCTAGTGTATTGTATGCCTCGAGTAAATCAGTATTAGAATCCTCCGAACTGACACCACTGATTCCAACAGGAGATATCGCGATACATATATCAGATGTATTAGCACTTTCAACTAAACTTTCTTTCCCCTTCTGGCCATAATTATTTTCAACATACATTAGACTAATGTATTTCCATTCCATCTGTCTTATTATGCTTATCATTGCTTTAACCTGCTCCTCGTCACTCGGCACTGTCCGCAGAAAATAAGGGTAATTTATTCTATCATCTAAATCCTTTGAAGAAGCCGACGCAGTAATAACTGGTATGTTAAGCTTATTCATTAAGCCAGCCACTGATTTAGTCACTGTACTGCCGAGAACAGACACAACCGCAATAATTTTACTGACATCTATTATTTCAAAGCTATTAGGTTTATACAGAGCCACAGCACCTGACATCACCTGCGAGAGGACGAGCTCAGTTCTCGGAGAACTATAACAGTCATCTAATATAAGAGCACCAAAATTTATATTTGTTTCATTTCGGCTTATTTCTAATGTATGTAGAAAACTTTCTATAATAACAGCGTCGAGTTGACTCAGTCTAAATTCACCGCACTGGAAAGGGTCGTTCGGATCTGTTTCGTGGACAGAAAATATTCCCACTATCAGAGAATCACCTTCAATGTAAAGGTATTCTATTTCTGGTAAATTCAAACACGTTTCACAATGAATACTGCACGTAGATAATGGAATGGTGTAAGTTGTATCTCCAGTTGTGTCTTCATAAAACGTATGATTTCGAAATTCTCCGATCTGAAGAGTGCAAAATAAAAAGTGTTAAACTTTAAATACTCGTTAATGTATTCTACATATTAATGAAATGTTTAATTAACCAAGTAATTAGTAAAGTCAACCATTAAATTAGTGAATGAATAAAACTTTCGAGTCATTTAGCATGAGGAGGCATTATAAAATCATAGACGGTTGCTCTCCGAAAGAAGTCGTATGTTGTGAGATCTCATTTGAATTGCCTTGATTTATTTTAAACCTATTTTGATACGTTTCTAATAAGCTCCTATAACGCAATGACCACTTGCATCCAAACTTTTAAAATGGTTAAGTTATCACCTTTGTTTAATGCTTTAAGTAAGATAATCGAGAAGTACATTTTGTATCAGTAGATTATCACTACGTTATTCAACCTCGTAATTAAGCCATGTCTTCCTGGTTATCAGGCAAAATGTTATGCTTACATTTTTTCGGATTGGAAGGATATGATATAGAGGATAATCATTTGTTTCAGTGTAAAATTGATTTTTTATTTCATTGAGTGAACAACAAAAGCTATATTTTCACGAGTGACAGAGCCACTAGTGAAAATATAGCTTTTGTTATTCGAGAAATGAAATATTAAACGATCTTACTCGAAAAAAATTATCATTCTATTTCTTTAATGCAAAAATGAGACAAAATGTGAATTTTCTAGGACATATTTTCGCAAAGCGCGTCATTTTGCACGTGATTGCTATGCAACGTTCATTGTGAAGTCACTTTTTTCGCCCCGCATAGATGACGTTCGATTGGGAGAAATGCGCAAAAAAAAAGCAGGGTATAAAATTTTGATAATTTCACTGCTTTTACGGTGAGATTATCAAGTGATAATCTACAGTTATTTCTCGATAAACAATCAAAAAGCATTAAAGAAAATCACTTTTTTCATTGACGATCGACAAATCGTCCATTTTGTGATAAACTAAAGCTAGTAATTTAACTCATGGATTCGTCACTCGTGAAAATGTAGATTTTAACTAAAAAAAAGATAAAGAGGATAATCGTTTGTTTCAGTGTAAGATTGATTTATATTTCATTGAGTGAACAACAAAAGCTTTATTTTCATGAGTGGTGGAGCCACGAGTGAAAATATAACTTTTGTTGTTCATGAAATAAAATATCAATAGATTCTACTAAAAAAACAAACGATTATTCTATTTCTGTATTGCAAAAATGAGACAAAATGGGAATTTTCTAGGACATATTTTCGTAAAACGCTTCATTTTGCACATGATTGCTTTGCAACGTTCATTGTTACGTCACTTATTCGCCCCGTATAGATGACGTCCGATAGGGAGAAATGCGCAAAAGCAGGGTATAAAATTTGGATAATTTCACTGCTTTTGTGGTGAGATTATCAAGTGATAATCTACCGTTATTTCTCGATAAACCACCAAAAAGTATTAAAGAAAAACCGATCTTTCACTGAAACAGATAATAATTCTCAATTTTTATCTGAAGCTTTATGACAAATACAGACAAGCAATTTCAAGAGAGTGATCAAAGATTAATTTTATATTGAAAATGGCAGGAGATATCGGTTTCTCGAACCTCACTCTAGCTTGTGGATCTATACATGTACGATGATATTGATGCGAATACAATGCAGTCATATTTTTCGTAGAACACTAAATATAAATAGAGGATATTGACTGAGTGGTCATTGAACACGGAATTTATTAAACGAGTCATCTTTAAACAGATAAAAAGACTGTGCCAAGTTTTAAAATGTTAAAGATGGCGAGTTTAATAAATTCGGTATTTTATGGGCATTAATTTGATATTCTATCATAATAATGAACTAGTTTTTTGTTATAAAGTGAGGAAATTCCAGAAATTAATAAATTAAAGTCTTACACCAAATATATATCGCCGTTTGCGAATGACGTCAGCAAATGCATTATGACGTCATTTTCTCAATGAAATTACAACGTAGCGTAACGTTCTAAGCTCATTTACATACATAGAGGTATTCCACTTGTGTACCAAAACTCGTCTTATTACAAATATATTCAACGGTTTTTTTTCACGTTCGCGACGTAGGTCATATTACAAATTAAATTACCTTTACTAATTGTGAGTTGTTTACCACTGAAATATCATACAATGGCGTCATTTCACCAACATCTATATCTCCGTTAACATCAAATATTATACTTCTGTTTGACCTGGCAATTTCTGTTATGTTAGCTATTGAACTATCATTGTAAACCAAAGGCTGTTTATCAATATCTAGTCTAAAATTATTTCTTAATTGGTTCCCGTGTAAGTTCGCCTGTCTCTGCAAGGAATATCCAAAGGAAAATATGGCATCAATCGTAGAAACGACATGATCGTTCGTCCACCGGGGTAAACTTGGTATTCCAGAACAAGCCATAAGATCGAGTAAATCCTCCGCTGTCGTATTTGAATTATTAAAAATCATTTCCCATTTTGACTTTACATATTCTTCTGCTTCTACTATTGTTATATATGAAGGCGTGATGGTGATAGTATGGTCATTTAGAGAGTCAGTTGTTATAACATTACTACTGTCGGCGGGATGTGATGTCAGCAACCATGATATGTTGACCATTTCGGCTTGATGAAACTGGTTAAGTTGTTCTAGCATAGTTTTGGCTATAGACCGACTTCCTATATACACGACCCGAAGTTGGTTGTTCTTTGCTCTCTCGCGAATATTTGTTAATGCCGTTCTGTCCAGGTCTACTCCGGTCTGAAATACAAATTATCATTCGCCTCTTTTTTTTTTTTTAGATAATTTTGTCTGTTAAAAGTTGCAGAACTTATTTGTTTTGGTTTCTTCATGCACCCATGGAAAATTATATGACCAAGCAAATATTTTATATGTACGAATTTATTTAATAAGAAAAGTGTTTCATAGATCAATGGCTCAACGCAAAACGGTTGAAACTCCCTATAAACATATATGGAGTTACAACCGTTTTGCGCTGACCCCTCAAAATGACCAATTTTACTACATGTATTTCCTTGATGATACTAAATTGTAAGAGACGAGAAAAATATCCAATCGCATACTCATGCGTGAATAAGCTTTGATCATTGAAGCAATGTGAATAGGTTTTCATTTTAAACAAAAATGCAAAATTTCTTTCAATCATTCAAAAATATTCAAATGTAAAATGTCTCGCAGGCAAAATGCAACTCTTAAAGATCATTCTATGATATACACAATTAGACTATTGCATAATAGACACTATTCTTTCAGCCAATATATGAAAAAACAAGAGGGCAAAAATGGCCCTAAACCGCTCACCTGAATTTTATTGGTCCAGTGGATCTCATTCAAGAAACTTTCAGGCAAAGTTTCATTCACATTTGCCTAATTAATGAAGAAGAGATGTTATTCCAAAATTTACAGTGATTAAGACTCTGCCCACACATTCATTACAGAGGAGACTCAAAATAAGCCCCACCTTGCCGAGCCCACATTTATGGGGGTATCAAAATTACGCGAATATTTTATAAAAAGGGTCACCCAAGGAACATTCTGGTAAAGTTTCATTGAAATCGGCCCATTTGTTTAGGAGGAGATGTCGTTCAAAGATTTCGGGCTCAAAATAAGCCCCGCCCTGCCACGCCCATATTTTTGGGCCAATCAAAATTTTGCGAGGAATTTTTAAATAGGGTCACCCAAGTAACATTCTGGCAAAGTTTCATTGAAATCGTCCTACTGGTTCAGTAGAAGAAGTTTTTCTAAATTGTTGAGGACGGACGACAGACGACGGGCGACGGACGACGGACTCGGCATTACCCTAAAAGCTCCCCTTGAGCATGTTGTGCTCAGGTGAGCTAAAAACTAATACTGTTGAAATATGTTCTATCATCATTTAATCGAGTTTCAAAACAGCCAATGTATATTGAACTTTTTATATAACATATTTTTAGATATGAGAAAACAACTCAACGCCTGACCAAAACTCCATAAGAAACAACGATAGAACACAAAAAAATTGTTCCATGCAATTTATAGTCAGCGATATAAGGCAGGCATAATCGTTACATAATCTATTTTTTCTTATAGGTAAGAACATAATAACCTATATGACAAAATAAAAAATATGAAACAGTTGCATAGGCGTATCAAGGACTTTGAAATTTGAACGCAGTCTCAGAAGGCGACAACTAAATAATATAAAGGATAAAGGCGATATCAGGACTGAGACAAAAGATGAATGCCCGCCATCCGCTCCCTTTTATGTAATTTGAGCGTTGGTGAATAATCATAACGTCGTTACTACAGCTTGAATAAGCTGTAGTTTCGATGTTATGATAATTCATCAACGATATTTCTCAACAGTGCCTTATTTCTTTTACGCACTTGCGTAAATTGCGTAATGGGAGTTACGCCCTTGAGTTGTGTTGTGGTGACAGGGTTGTATTATGTCAAATTTCATGTATCCGAAATAATAAATTTTATGTATCCAAAATAATAACCTGGACTTCAATAACTGTCTCTATGCATATGGAGTAATCTGTGGCTAGTTCTTGTAGTCTATAGGAGGCAAACTTGCTAAAATCATCATTCGCACGGACCACGGCTACGTAGGTAAGGCCTAGACCTCGAAGTGTGGAGAGTACTGCCTGCAAAAGAAGAACGCATGTTCTTTTCATGCAAACATATAAATATAGAAGTACAATAATTCTATTGTGGAATAAATGCTTATACATCGTTCAAACAGCAAAGGTTTAAACACGATTCTCTTATACCATTAGGACATAAATGAAAATTGATTAGATGCCACCATTTCAATGAGTCCGAATCTTCAAGCGAAAAATTCGAATAACCTTTTTCGCATATGATGGTATTCGATAAACAAAAAACAAAAGCAGGGCCTATGGGTGCAGGTGTTGGCTAATGCAAAAAATCTAAGTAGAAAAATGGGCATTACTTTCGGTTCTTCCAGAGTTATCCAGCCGCCACCATAGCGCAGTTGGTTAGGCATAAGACTTCCAATCTGGAAGTCGTGGGTTCGATCCCCGGTGGCGGCAAATATCCTTTCCGACGTTTGTCTTTCACCAATGGGTAGATAATCGTAAACCTATGTGAAATAGCAGTCGGAGGCTAGGAAAGGGTGTAATGGTAGTACAGGTGAAAGAAATACCAGGAATCTATTGTTAGGTGCTCCGGCCGCCGCGATATAACTGAAATAATGTTGAAAGCGGCGTAAAACCCCATTCAATCAATCAATCCAGAGTTATCCCCCTGATAGTCTCTGTAGCATTTGAGATGGTGGACACACTGGCAAAGTTTCATGAAGATAATTTCAATAACAACCAACGATATGACCAACGTTAAAGTTTTACACGCCAACAGCAACGCAAACGCCAATACCAACGCGAACGACGCCTAAGTGATAATAATACATCGGGTGTTCAACGAAAACAGCCGCGCTAAATATGGTTAGATGCATAATGCATATAGCATTTCATTTAAATTACGTAGTGAGGGTATAAGGATGGCAAAATCTATTTAAGAAATCAATTATGTTTGATAATTGTATCACTTATCCTTTTGTCAATAAAAAAGTTCTCGGCAATCAATCTTCAATATCACCCATACACGGTCAATAAAATTGTCAGTCCCATGGATTGACAATATTATTGATGTCGTATAGACGTTATTTGAGCCTGTGCGTGACATTTCCAACAATTTCACATGTGCGCAACGTTAAGACTCAGATCAGCCTGTGCAGCCGCACGGTCTGAGCAGAGTCTTAGCTTTGCACTATATAGATAGATATGGTCTTAATGCATCTTCAGGTGGTCAATAGAAATTCTTATTGCATTTTGTCGTTATCTATTCTGCTCAACGTCTGTATATCACGCTAATATTAAATTGTTGGGAATGTCACGCACAGGCCCATTCATGTTTTATTTAGTGAAATCGACATTATGGTAAAAAATGATCCGTTATCCAGGTCAAACCTGCCTAAATGACGCCCGATTGTAATTTCAGTTGTTTTACCCGTATATTACAAAACAATTAGTTTTAGACTGATCCAATTTCAAACGAATTGAAGCCGTTAATTCAATTTGCGTTAAAACGAAAATATGTTGCAAAATATTGAAGAAAACAAGGAGGAAAGGCGGAGAAATTGCAGACGCTAATTCAATGTAATTTGAAAATGAAAATATACAGCTAAGTGTCGAAAAAAATCATTGAGAAATGGGAGAAATTGCTTGAAACAATCAATTTCTCCTTTTTCTCAATGTTTCCACTTAAATTGATTTCAGTACATTGTAAATACAAAGTTCGGTAAGTGAAAAAATTGTTACATGAACAGGTATAAAGGTTCCTTTATTTTTGGAAATACATGTATCATAATTTGCTTTGTTTCATGAATAAATAATGTTATATTTTTCTAGAAGAATTGGTATTCAGTCTGTTGTCAATGTTATTGTCATTCAAACAGGTTTTCTTGTAGAATAGACCAAATATTATTGATCTTGTACCAAATATGGACCAAATACTATTGATCTTGTATAAATTATGTCAATTTAGGCACAATTAAGGTTATAATTCTATCTTATAACTATACATGTATCCGTGCTACAACATCCCATATGATATCTTTTATGATACCGCATGGATATTTTTAGAACAATAACATAATGCGGTTATTTTAGATACTTACATTTTGTTAGATACATCGGCGAAAATAAGGTAAATAGAGGGTTTAAGATAAATATAATACGTTCTTAGTGTATTGTATGTAAAAACTATCTAACTAGGTTGTGGGAATTGACAATTGTCGAGGCAGAGCCGAGACAATTATCAATTTCCCCAACCTTGTTAGATCCTTTTTTCATACCAATCACTAAGTACGTTTTTTTATGTTTATTTGTGGAAATATTCTATCCTTACCGCTATATTAACATCATCCCGAGTGACGGTTCTATAGAAGTGTGGATGGTACGTTAATCCCTCTGTACTGACAAAAGGGGTGATAATCGGCAGTGATACATTGGCTATCGTGTACAAAATTGCTTCTGTCGTGATACTCTGTGAGGTTCCAATTATACCTGAAATTACAGATTATTTATTGGAGTGAAACTGTGCACTAAATTAGATTGATCTTATGGTAAATACTCTGATAGCTTTATTCATTTGTAACGCGTACTACAAACGAGATTATCCCGAAACTCAGTGAAGCAAATAATTGAAAATGAGTTAAGACAAAAGAAGGTCGATCAGGGCCCGAGGTCATAAAACTTTTCTTAATTTCAACTGAGAATTTTCTCAATTTTAATTCAAAATAAATGTATGAAAATAATAGTTAATATTAATAAGTTGTTATTTAAAACAACTTATTCATAGTATCCTTTATGTTAATACATTAAAATGAGTATTGAAACAGAATTACGGCTTTAATCTCAAATTGAGAAAATTTTGAATTGAGAATGAGAAAATGTTTTTAACCTCGGGCCCAGAGCGAGTATTTCTAAAAAAGCATACGGGAGAATGGAACGACATTTCCAGAAACATTAAAAACTTGGTATCATCGAAAGTGATTGAATCTAGTTAGGCTGAATAGGCTGAATAGCGCTCTATGACCATATTTGACTATAAATACCATTTAGACAAAGTGGGTCTTACCTTTATGACAAGGCACACAAACCACAGACAAGCATGACTAGGATCCCAGCACCGGACCATCCAGTATGCTGGATAAAAATAAGGAAACGTTGCAGACTCAAAGCAACGACGGGGAAGCACTTAAGCGTAGCCGTCTCTCACTCATAAGCTGATGGAGGAGCTCTTCATCAGCTCATCAGAGAGAGCGCTACGTTGTAGCAGGTAGGAACACTCCTTCCTTAATGCAGATTCATTTCTTCTCGGGAAATTTCTAGTCAAATTTTACTGGTCTAAACGTTAAACATATTATTATATTTTCAAAATTTGGCCTTACCTTTTCCATTTCAGGTATTTAGGGAGATCTCATTAGACTGGTCCCCTGTCGACTTCTAGTTGACAGTAGGACCAGTCTAAGAACTCCTTGGATATTTGAGACTTACCTATTTGACATGGAGAACCAACGGCAGACACGCATGACTGAGACCCCAGCACCGGACCATCTAGAACATTGAGGGCGTGGTCAATACTCTTCCATCTTAAACCACAGTCGTCGTGAACATCAAAACCTAGAAGTGTAGGACAAATAGGTTATACATTACATAACAAAGACAATATCTATTAAGTATTAGATCGATGTAGACATTTCTTCAGGTGAACAACTAAAGCTTTAGTTTCGCGAACTGTGGAGCTCTGAGTAAATGCAGGTATCTTTTGCAGTTCACGAAATGAAATTTTCGATCTTCCAAAAATAGCAAAATTTGATGTTGGCATCGGCCCATCTAAGATGACATTGAATAGAGTGAAACGAGCGAAGAAAGCCTTAAAATTTAAGTGATATCACTTGATCCGGGAAAGAAAATCCACGACTAAAATATTTGCTTACAACCAGATAAGAAGTTACTACATTTCGTAGACCGGAACACCCAGAACTTACTAAGCTAGACCAACATGCGCACCGCAACTGAAAAGCGATTCCGAAAAGACTCGTTTATTTGATATGAAAAAAAAGTTTTTATCCGACATTAAAGCTAATTCATCACATCAAGCGGCTTTAAGGCGATGCACATATTTATTTTTCTGGGTTACAAAACGACTAAAACGTCTTATTCCATTGATAAAACCTGTCTCTTGCATAGGCTCTTAAAATATCGTCGGACGGCGACCAAGCTTCATATTCACAGCTTGAATAAGTTCTGTTACGGGAATATGTATTGCACAAACTCAAGGTACCTTAGCATGCGAATATAACCATTTTGATAAGTAATCATATTTGTGCATAGACACTTAAATCCTAAAAACAATATTAGTTAAGATATAGAATAGCAATAACAAGAATTCTGCAATTAAAGTACAATTAATTGGATCATTTTTCCGGAGAGCTATGAAATGATTTCGATTAACTACAATTTTACATACTTCGAAATTTTGAAAAAGAATAAACATATGTGACCCGTCACGCGAAAAGGGACCATCTTGGTAGTGCGTAAAGTGTCGACCCTAGTCAGACTGCGCGGTTTGCGCAGACTGACTAGGGTCGAAACTTTTCGCAATGAGCTTATTTTCTGAATTTAGCATGTTCAATCTACCTTCCAGTGAAAGAATTTTTGAAATGCGACCTCTGGTTGACCAATGCTGGACCCAATCCCTTTTTCAAATATTCATTTTACAAAGTTCCCAGATGGTCCCTTTTCGCGTGGCAGGTCACATATGTGAATAATGTTTATCATTAGGTGATGGCAGAAGGTCCGAGGTAGAGACACAAGCCCATGCGTTCAAGATAACAAAACGGTACATACTGTTTTCAAAATATACCCCGCTTTGCACGCAAGTGCACGTGCAAAGCGGGATATCATTTGCAAAATGCAAACTGAAAATAGACCGTCAGTCAGCCAAACCGGGGAGGCAAAATTTGTTTGAAATTCACATACATGTAGGTATTTATCAGGAATTTTAATGCAGTTTTGAGAAAGTCGACATTTCGGCTCCGTTATGTGTCCGCAGTAACCTTAAAGCGCAAAGCTGCGATGTTGTGTCTCGAAGGCTAAAACAGCATTTAACGCAGCCCTGCGTTCAGCGTGCAATAAAACATTTGCGAACGTCTTGGAATTTTATCTCGCTTATCTCTAAACCGCTATGCTAACGTTTTCATCCTGAACGCCGGTCAAGTTATTCCACTCGGCTTTCCGATGCTCTTGTCCATACCGACGACGATTAATCGATTACAATCGATAAATCAGTTGGTTTGGGCTTTCGTTTGGGATAATCGACTAAGAAATTTCATAATCGATTTATCAGTTCCTTCCAAAGAATTACAAAAAAGCAATTATATATTGCTTTTGAAACTGACATCAGTTTGATGACTCAGTGTGAAACAGTTGTAACTGCCTATATGTTTATAGGTAGTTACAACTGTTTCACGCCGAGCCATGGCGTTGGTAAAACAAATCTGCAGAACGAGTCTTCAAGTCATGAGGTTAATTTTAACATTCAATTCAATTCTTCACGGGTTGAATGATACTTTGGGTGCTGTATTAATTTCTTAAAGAAAACGATTGTACAATCGATCATTAGTTGATTTAGTCTTCCGACCAAAACCCGATTATTGATTGTGATTTGAAACCGATTGCCCAACACTACCGACGACCCATGGATAGTGAAAGAAGTTTCAATTTAAGGTATTGTACAAATATTTGTCCATGTCGAACATAAATGTTTGGATATTTCAATTAAACGTGCATAAATGGACAATGGGACAGTTAGTAACTTTATTTACTTAATAACTTAATCCCTGAAGTAATGCGATATCAGATAAGAACCTTTCCTTTAATACAGTTATTATGAAATTTTCGACGAAATAGGCTCACACCATTGCCATTGAAGTGATTTTGACACACAGGGGGGTTTTAATTACATAACATATAGCTTGATTTAATCCGAAGAAATGAAGGTTTTAAGTTTAAATCGAAATTAATGATAAGCTTGGTAGCGGATCTTTGTACGTTAAACCTGCATTAAGAGCTGTTTTAAAATTATAGACCGCTTTGCACGAAGGTGCATGTGTAAAGCGAGGTATAATTTGCAAACATTTTGCTGCTGTGTTGTCCTCCATAACGCAGAGCTGATTCGCGTAGATTGGTATAAATTTGGGATAAATTTCATAGCGGTATCATTATTGAAGATTCAAGAACTTAAAGATTGTCTTAAAAACGTGTATCAAACCTGCGTTTTATATAGGGTTAATTCTCGTTTTTGAGGGCGTTATCATTTGCATAGACCCGAAAATGGTTTAACGCCCGAGTGCGAAGCACGAGGGCGTTAAAGCATTATGAGGGTCCCTGCAAATATTTACGCCCGAAAAAGCGTGAATTGACGCTATTTTTGCCTACAAAGATAGGTAAGAGCAAAATAATTTCATAGAAACGATATAAAACCATTAACAAACCTACTTATATGCCGTCATGCATTACACCGTCCATCTTGTTTATACCGACGTTGCTTGGTTAATTTATGACGACACATAATTTAACGCGGGATTAAGAGCAACAACTTGAGGTATGCTCTATAATAATGTTAGACAAGGAAATTGATAAAGTCTATAAACCCAGACCGAAAATATTTAAGTGAAAAAAGCCGGGCGTTAACGGCATGAGAATTTACTTATAAATCGACGTTTTCTCTCGTTTATGCCCGGGTTTTGTCCGTTAACGTAAGCCTAAAACGACCCGAAAACGTACATTTTATGCAATAATGTCTCTTTTTACCAAAATTCCATTCATTTTAATTCATCCCCAAAACATGCTTACATTGTCAGAATATGCCTACATCGTCTAGATGAGATTTTTATTGTCAGTTTATACTTACATTGAAAATATAAGTTTACATTATCAATACATGTATATACTCTTCAAAGAAAGTTCTCTGACACCTGTCAAAATCATTTTTTCCTTAAATATGACAAAAAATCGATCACAGCTGGTTGTTTTGCGAACAATAAAAATAAATGAAGAATTTCACGCAATTTGCGATGGGTTACTAGAAAGCGTTTCTGCAAATCCATGTCAAAAGCAAATTCAAACGCAAGTGCACTCTCAGATTAATTGGGTAGTCCCGTAAGTTCTTCATTATGGTTTGAATGAAAGATAATTCCTCAATTGTTTTTGGAATTGAACGTCTCTGCAAAGATTTCACATGAAATATGCTTAAATGTAAAGAGGAACCAAGTAATAAAGCTATGGGGTACCATAAGGCAGGCGCCATACGACAAGTATTTTTAAATGGCTTTGTTGTTTTAGAACTTACCATCTTCAACATCTTGCACCATTTCAACGCGACTCACTAGTTAATGAATAGAACCAGATAAGCCTGACACGTAAAATCAACGTTCGTCCAGCACGGCGTATACCGTAACGATATTTGGGTAATTCCACTTTACCGCAACTTCAAAGGCAATTTTTATTTATAGACGACGTAGAATTTCCGAACAGAAAATGTGGAACTAGATTCATGGGTACATATTTGATTCAGGGCGACGCTTTCGACGTAACTGTCTTAATCGACGTCATCATTGCAAATCGTTGACCGAAAATCAGTAATTCTGTTTAAACTCAGTAAAAAGATGTCCAAACTTCACCTTCCTCGTCTTACTTTACATATGTATAGATATTTTTATCGTAGTAAAAATATCTTTCAGTGTAAAAGAACTTTTTTTGAAGAGTATACATTTTTAATGTCATGATATGTGTTCACTGACAGAATATATCTAAATCGTCGATGTATATGCTTATTGTCAGGATAGGCTAATACTGTCCATGTGTGCTTACATTGCCGGTCAATATGTGCTTACATTGTAAATATGCGCTTACATTGAAAAGTGAAAATTACATTGTAAATATGTGATTTGTGTTGTAAACGTGTGCATACATCGTTAATATGTGCTCACATTTTTATTTTGTGCTTAAATTATAAATTTGTTCTTACTTGACTATATGTGCTTACATTGTCAATATGCGATTGCATTGAAAAAATGAAATTACATTGAAAATATGTGATTTGCATTATAAATATTTTCTTGCATTGTCAATATGTGTCATATTTCAATATATGATCATATTGTAAATATGTTCTTGTAGTATCATAAAGAACCATTTTCATGCCCATTTTGGTCGTTGAATGGCAGATCACAAAATGCACATTGAATCAGCTACCATTCGACTTTGTTGCTTTGTTATATTTCTTATGAATTTGTTTAAAACAAATCGAACTTTTTGTAGTATAAGATACGATAATGGGATTATAATTGGTTACGATAATATATTATATAAAACCCTGCAGCAATGAAAATCTTGTATCCATAATTATGTCGTCTGATCTTTATCTTCATGTCATTTCAAGGGCAAACCATACTGGGCAGTGTTTGGTAAGGTATGCCGAGCATGGTATTATTTTGTCTGAATGGGGTTTCACGTCGCTTTAAACATTTTTGTGTCATATATCACGGTAGCTGGGACACCTAACAATAGATTCCTTGTAGTCTTCACACCGGTATTACATTTACCATAACATCCTTTGCTAACCTACAGCTGCTATATCTCGCGTAGGTTTACGATTATCTACCAATTGGTTGCAGAAAAAAGTCGAAAAGAATATGAGCCGCGATTTTGAATCAAACCCATGATTGAAAAAAAGGTGTCAAGTACAATACCAACTGCGCTTTGGCGGCAGTCCGAACATGGTAAAACCCTTACTGTAGAAAACATATCATATACAATGTGAAATGAACAGCCTCTATGCATACGTGTTAATCCGCCCGTTCGTCTCACATTGAAATGAACTAACTTTTGACGTTAATGGATATATTTGGAAATTTTTTGGCAAAGGTGCTTTCCTTTGCATGCGTCATTTGAAAGAAAAATCAGACTGCCGCGAGGTCAAGCTGAGAGTTCAGGAACAGATTCTTGATGGCGCGACACAAATTGGCTAAGATGGCAAAATCTCATCTAGGCACAGTACCATTCGGAACACCACTCGGCCAATCTCACGATCAACCTCGGATGTACATAGACGGACTATTTTTTTTAAAAAATAACGGGAAAACCTTGGAAAAACTCGATGACGTCAGTTAAAATGGCGTTAGCCCTCGAAACTTTGAGTGAAAATATTTGACGTCGCCAACGCTACTCGTTTAAGTCACTGACGTGAAACCATCGTATCCTTATATATATCTTAAGATTCTTAAATAACGGCTGAAAAATCTAATTTTTGAGAATGATTCGTCATTCTCATAAATTAAGATTTTCAGCCGTTATTTACAGCAAAAGATATAAATCTACAGTGCTAATTTTTCTTTCTCTGTTTCCGCCTAACAAATTGCTCACTTTTGTTACATATCCACCCGCCTTACATACATCCGAGGTCTGTTGTAGTTCACGGAAATAGCCGAGTGATGTTCCGAATGGGCGCGGTAACTGTATTAAAGACGTTGCGGCGTTACAAAGGAAAAGACCGGTTGATGTTAGTACAGTTAAGAACAACGTGCAATTAACAAGTTGAATGATCTTGGAATTATTTTTCAATTAAATCGAACGAGTGTGTGGAGCGAGTTTGGAGTAAAATTCAAGGAAAGTAATCCAATATCGCTAATTTTGATCAAGATGAACAAAGTTAGCGATATGTATTACTTATTTAATAAAAAATACATACAAGTTGTATAAATAACTATATGTCAGTGAAATTGCGATTTTATTATAGTTTTCAATGTTTTAAATAACTTGTTTATCCTATCTTGTTTCAGTGGGCTGGACCGTTTTTGAATGGTTTGAGTTAGTGTTGGGAATGAATGAACGGAGTGCTGAGTGATTGATTTGGAGTGGTTTTGGTCGAGATGAATGTTAATTTCACAATGTTCTTTACTGTAACCACATGAAAATGAATCAAACGTTTTAACGAGGAATGAATTTTATCATAACATACTAAGTTATTTAAGTTGTTGATAATACACATTTAATCCATATGAGAAAGCCTGTTACGCATCTATTATTTGATCCCATCTTTCTGTTCTCACCTCAATAAACTATGCGTGACAGGAATGTGAAATTGACACGTTACATTGTAATAAAACGGAAAACGTTTTTTACCTTAACTGGGATTAATGGTAACATGAAAAGCACAATTTTGTTCGAAATTTGACGATTTATATGTGTTTTCGTTTATCTATCCATCCATCAATCCATCCATCTATCCATCCGTAAGTCTACCAACGCTACACACATTTACCCATCAATACGTCTACCCATCTACCATAATTTTGTCCGTCCACACATCCATCCACACGTCTATCCAACCATTCACACTCCCGCCCGTCCGTCCGTCCAACCATCCTTCCACCTGTCCGTCCGTCCAGCCGTCCGTCTGATGTCGTTCATATTTCAGGAAGCAACTATCTCAGTGCACAGACAAATGTTTCATAATCTGATGTTTGTCATAATAATGAGTTGTTAGGCGATGCTCACTAGCGATTTGACGAGGCCCCATTCGCGCGGTCTGATCAGAGTCTTCTGTGTTCGCTTAATAGGTAACAAGCATCTTAATAAAGTCTGTACATGTCGCAAAAACGAAATTGTTCTACCGAATAGACATCGAAATACTTTCCAGTTTACGGGAAAGTCCGAGCTATGTTCCGAATGGCACTGGCCTATAAGTTTATTATTTATGATATATACACAAAAATCGGAATTTGAAAGAATCCGGACTGTGGTTCTTTTCTTGTCGCAAAAAAAAACAATCCCCTAGATTGTTCCTTTTCTCTTGACGAGTCAAGACGACTGAGGGCAAGTGTTAATAATTATGGTCGTGTTGTTGACATATCAAACACTGATATTGGGGAATATTGCCCATGAAAATGATTTATGGATAAATCTTGATCTACGTCTAATACGGTCGTAGTTGACCAAAGCGAGATTTATAAGTTTGAAATTTGTCAAAGAAATTCCCTTCAAGGTTGACACATGTTAAAAAATATATATGCAATAAATATCAAAAAGATGTTATATACTTAATTCCATTTTCTTCGAAGAAGTTTGGGACCATATGCATGTAGTTTTATTCATTCATTTAAATCGTTTTTTCTTTCTTTCTTTATTTATTTATTTTTTATATCTGTGTGTGTGAAAGATGGGGACTTAATAGCAGCATCACATTCTAAAGCCATTTTACATCTAACGAACTCTATATGAGCTCTAATCCTTGTCACATGACCTTGACCTTGGTATTAGTAGATGCCTATCATTTAGATCTAACACCATGTCAAATATGAGGCTTGTATCTTGAAAAGGTCTGATGATGTTAAGTTTTTGAGTTATTTGACTTTGACTGATGGTCAATGACCTTGACTTTGGTGCTACCAGATGCGAATCATTTTTTTGCTAATTCATTTAGTTATATGACCTTGATAGATAACCTTGACCTTGTCATATGACATTGACCTTTGTATAAGCAGATGCTTTTCGTTGAGATCTGCCATCATGCCAAATACGAGGCATGTGTCTGGTTTAAACCTATTTATTTTACATCGATTGGATTACAAGTTCTTACAACTTAGATTAAACCCTTTTCGATTCTGCTTCTGGAAAATTCACCAGTACTCGTTGCTGAATGTGTTGGCCAATGAAAGAACGAAGATTAGATAGACGCTTCCGGGAATCGAACTCAGGACCTTTGGTTTAACTCTAGACTACCGAAACCACACAAGCATGTATCTTGAAATATTGGCTTTGTTAAGATATTTGGTAGTTTTGCAAACAGTCAGATGGGTGGACGGACCGACAGAGGGACGGACGGACAAAGGAACATACGGACAAGGGTAAAACAATATGCCCCGATCTATTGATGCGGGGGCAAATAAAGTATTTGACTGTCCGTTTATTTGTTAGAATAAAGTTTAAGGCCGTTTTTCCATTTTTTAGTCAAATTGCAGCGACTAGAGCACCCAACCTTTGTTTTTTGGTAGTCCATCACCAGAATAAAACTACATCTACTGTGCTGTTCCACTTATTATTACAATATCTTATTGAGGAAGAAAGGGCTTAAGTTCAGTCCACTAAGGCATCATCGAGTAAAAGGCGGGAGAATTTACACATCGGTTAACAGACAATTTAAAGCGATAATTAGATTCAATTGAAACTGAAACCCAACACTTAAATAAGGTAGTCAGCGATCAAAACCCTTAAATTGTATTTTTTCATTTCACCAAGTTACCTTTCAGATATGAGCCTGTGCGTGAGATTTCCAACTATTTCGAATATGCGCAAAGCAAAGACTCTGACCAGCCTGTGCTACTGCACAGTCTGACCAGAGTCTTCACTTGCGCTTATTAGATAGATACGTTCTCAAAATATCTGTAGACCATTCGGTAAATTTATTTTTTACAGTTTGTGGTTGTCTACACCTCTATGTTTGCACCCTGGGAACATTTCAAATTGTTGGAAATGTCACGCACATGCTCATATATCATTTATCAGGGCGAACAAGACCATCTAGGAACCTCGTTAGATAAATAAGAGGAGTTGTTTTATTAGATGTCAACCGGGGTGCATTTGAGTCAAGATATCCCTTGATCGCTCACACGAGTTCATGGTTGCGATACCATAGGGGGCCGAAATAACCCCCCCCACACACACACCACCATATAGACTAATAATATAAACGTTTATATTATTAGTCTATATGGTGGTGGGGGGTTATTTCGGACCCCTATGATACCGGTAGGAACATGAAATGAACTTCAATTTTCACACTAGCAGTGTACAAAACAGAAATAACTTATTTTTGTTCAAAGCTTTCTTCTAAAAGTCTTTATCTAAAATTCACATAATCAAAAGTTTTAGTAAAGATATTGTCGTGTCTTGAAAGGGGCCTTTAAAGAGTAAACAAGAACACCTTTTCTTGTGATTTCTTGTGATTTTCTATCGTCACTATCCTTGTTACCCCTAACAAACATTCTGACAAAGTTTCATGATGAATTGGCGATATTTGTTGACGACGTACGACAGACATTCAATCAATTCAATGATAAAAAAAAAAAGCTCGAAAAAGCACTGTGTGCGTAGGTGATCTAAAAATCTTATATTTATTGGAAGGTAGAATGTTTATTCTACAATCAGAAAGGAAAACTCCAGACGAATGTTCAATCGCCTTTCGGCAGACCTGTGATATCAACGCACTTAGAAAATCGGTATATTTAAGCGTCACACGGCAAATAACATTGATGGAATTTATTCACATCTCACAAAAGTAGAAATGAGTGGTTCGCCAATGAAAGTCATTAATAGAATTGATTAGGAAAATGCCATTTTTGTATCGACAAAATCTGTGGAGGAGCAAAACGTATGGAAAATCGCTTGCGAACGTTTAAAAATAGTGCCCGCTTTTCACAAATGTATACGCGCAAAATAGCATAATCTTCATAACGTATCGCTAACGTTTTCATCTTGACGCTCTTGCAGATTTTAATATATAATGAAAAAAATATCTAACGCGGTTTGGGGAAATCGATAATTGTCGAAGCTCAATTTCCACAACTGAGTTAGATATTTTTCATACAATACACTAAGTACGTATAATATATTTATATCATGTTCTCTATTTGCATTGTTTTCGTCGATGTTTCTTACAGAAATGCAAATTTCTAAAAATAACCACATTATGTCATTGTTCTGGTTTGGGTTAGACCTATTTATTTTTCATCGATTGGGAAACAAGTTCTTACAATTTAGATTAATCCTTTTCGATTCTTCCTTGTTGTTCTAAAAAATATCGATTTGAAATCATAAGAAATATCACATGGGATGTTATCACACGGTTATTTCTATATTTATAAGATAACAGTCAATTGCGTATAAACAGTGTGCGAACAGAATGAGGAAGACTGCGTGTCTACCAATTTTGAAAATTCTTGCGTATTTTCCCAGGTATGTCAAGAAAAGAACAAATTAAGTTTTCTCACGGCGAACCGAAACAAATTCGTTAAATTATGCATAGAATTCAACTTGCGTGAAAAATAATGAATTTGAAAGACATATCAAAATGAGGGTAAAATGATATAAAAACTAAATCATTATTCTCTCGTATTAGATTTAGATCTTAATTTTTGGAATCGTCGATAAATCATAGTATACCATTTACTTTTTTTCGTTTTCACGCAGTTATGCATCTATTTTTAAGCGATGACAAGTACATGTATATAAATGACATATATTATTTTCCTTTTTATGAATAAACAATACATATCTTAAAAGAAATACTATTATTTGAAACCAGAGGAAATCAATCTTGCTGAATAAAGACATTTTTTAAAGTCAATGACAATTTCATACCACTTTAAAATAAAATACTTGGAATGAGGGGCGCCTTCTCCTCGTAGTTGGTACAGTTAGGTTGAATATTGCTATTTTTTGTAACGCCACGGTAATATTTTAAACGGTTGAAATTGCTTTATGTACATTAAACTTATTAAATTACAAAGATGTCCTCAAACGTAATTTTGTATGAATTAATCCTTGTCGACCCAAATTATTCGTTTTATCCGAAAAATTTCCATTATGCATAAATTGATACCCATATCGATGGTTTAGCACACAAGAGTCGTAACTGTTTATAAGTTTAAAAGCGGTTACATTTGTTTTGCGCTAAGTCATCGATCTCTTCAATTCCGTAAGATTTACATGTAAAGAAATGGTTATCTTTGGTGGTGGGGGGGGGGGGGGGGGTTGTTGCATGAAATTGAAGCTAAAAAAGGGAAAAAAAGAAGAAAGAACAACCAAAGCTATAATAAGCATATAGTCATTCCCACCCCTAAAATCAGGATGATAAAACGGTGCAAACTGTTTTCAAATTTTATGCACGTGGCCTTGGTCTTTCGATTAAATGTCCCAAACCTTTTTGATTGACAAATCTTGAAATGCCATAGAAAAAATATTTATTTCATTCCTTATCGTTTTAAGTTTGAATTTTATTGCAACCGCATTGTCCTGTTCCTTTACATTTCAAAAATTACAAGCTCTAGTTTTACCAACACCAATTAAGTAGAAAGCAGGTGCCCGTTTAACTAAACTTCTTACGAAAAAAAAATCGTAAGTCAAAATCACAAATCGTTTCTGGTGTTTACATTCATTGCTAGTTTCTGCCTTGTAATTTCTCCTCGGAATCGTCTTTACAATTTGATTCCAATGAGATGATGCATGGCAGAATTGTATATTTAGTTATTAGTGTAGAAAACAACTTTAATTTTTGACTTAAGTTGTTAAGTAAAATAGGGCGTATGCTCTAATTTCTGTGCAGGCTAATTTAAATATGTACTCAAAGTAATAGAGAGTCCAATTCAAGATTCAAAATTTTCAATAAACATTGGAAATTTGCCTGGTTGAGATTTAGGTTCTATGAGTATCAATAACATAGGGTGTCATTAATCAATTGAAATTTAAATTGTCTTTTGACTTTTGAAATTGACTACCTACCACCCCTTTAATATCTAAGCAAAATTTTGAAATATTTGTGACCCGTCTGGCAAAGAAGAGACCACTCGAAAAGCGCGTAAAGTGTCGATCCTGGTTAGACTGCGCGGACTGACTAGGATCGAAACTTTTCACGCTTGGACCATTTAATGAATCTAGAAGTTTCAATCTACCTTCATTAGAAGATTTTTTTTGTTTTGCGACTTCCGTTAAATACCTACATTAGAGCCGGTCTTTCTTTTTTTCTTCTTTATTTTTCAAAAATTTATTCAACGGAGTTCGAAGATCGGTCTTTTTCGCGCGACGGATCGCATATATAGAAAACTTACCTAATTTTATTGCACTTTTTTCATTGAATTTATTAACCGCCCATTCCATTAAAGCTATATACTGGATCGCTCTGTCCGAGATATCAGTTCCGCACGTCTGTCCGTCCGTACTCTGTCGGATAGTTATTATCACCGTAAAACGAACATCAGCTCCTGGGTTAATTACTAGAGAGTCCCGGGTGCATGTTCCATCTTGGGCAACGGAGAGGAACAAACTTGCATGTATCGTTACGATGGCCAGAAATAATCCAAAGTATCCCATTTTTGTCATGAATATTCCAAACTGTAAGCTGACTATCTTTTCACTGGAAGAAATGGCCTGAAAAATATAGGTTTTTGAGTATGTGAATGATGTTTTCATGAAGTATGAGCTTGATGTTTTCAACAATGACGCATGTGCGTGAATAAACTGTAATTATCTATTACATGTTTTTATCATTTTTTAAACGTGTTCAAACTGAAGCTCGATTACATATTATTGACATTTAAAAAATGGTGTAAATTGAAAAATAATGCCATATGGTAGAATTTTTTGCCGAAAAGGGGAAAATGTTACTTGCAACCATTTCTTCTCAAGTGAGAAATGGTAGACAATAAATGAGGTACTCTTGAGGAAAGTGTCGTTAGTACCAATTTAGTAGCGCGCAGAGTGAATACATTGATGTGAAATTCGGGACGCATTCATTGAAAATGTTTAAAAAAAACATTACCGACAAGGTCATATCATATGCTTAATTATATGAAGTTGTTTTTTTTTGTGTGTGTGTGTGTGTGTGTGTGTGTGTGTGTGTGTGTGTGTGTGTGTGTGTGTGTGTGTGTGTGTGTGTGTGTGTGTGTGTGTGTGTGTGTGTGTGTGTGTGTGTGTGTGTGTGTGTGTGTGTGTGTGTGTGTGTGTGTGTGTGTGTGTGTGTGTGTGTGTGTGTGTGTGTGTGTGTGTGTGTGTGTGTGTGTGTGTGTGTGTGTGTGTGTGTGTGTGTGTGTGTGTGTGTGTGTGTGTGTGTGTGTGTGTGTGTGTGTGTGTGTGTGTGTGTGTGTGTGTGTGTGTGTTTTTGTACTGCCTTAAATGATTATGGTTTATATCTAAGATGAATTATCTCGCAGGAATAGGACAGAGACTATTCAGAGGATATGACTGAAAATAATAACAGCATTTGACAACTTCGATGGGTGACAAAAATCTCGTATCTACAGCTTGAATACAGCTGAAGACACGGCATTTTGATTGCCCTCAAACGATATGCTGGTTTACTTCTCTCACAATATTATTCCTAAATGTATATTGATTCTTATAAGCATGAAAGTAGATATCTCGGTTAGTAGAGAAAATACTTGCAATTTGAAAAGCTTCAATGATTGTTGTGTGTCTATCAAACTGACAAGGTAGAGAAAGAAAGAAAACGTCACGTATTGTGTGTTTCGTTACATGTGTAGTGACAATTGATACTCGAATAGTTTAAATACGTTCATTATCACAATAACAAAATTGTATGAGGACTTTAAAATACTTTGTGTACTCTAAATGACACTCCCATCTTTTGTCCGTCACCCTTTTATTTTGTTGTCTTTTTTTTCAAATATCTCGAAATCAGTCACTTAGAAAAAATATTGCAAAATAGCCCCAGATTTCTGGGACATTGAAACCATAATGATTTTAACGGGAGCTTCTTCGATGGAAGGTTTCCTGACCCTGTTTTTGACGATTAGTAAACCCATACTCCTAAATGTCCGTGTCATGTTTAACTTATTTTTAACCATGTTTTTGACTCTATTTCATAAAATTTATCTTAACACAAAGCTGAAAAAAATTGTATATCATTTTCACGTTTTACTCTAAAAATTTTACGCGTATAAGTTTTACATTTTTTAAGTGCTTCAATGGACTCTCTCTTTGTACAGACAGACAGACAGACAGACAGACAGACAGATATTTTATTCGTATTTAGGCCACCGGCCCATAACACAACATACATTACAATTCAAAATACAAAAGAGAGTGACAACACAATTATAACTGTGACATTACAATGAGATAGTTATGATACTATTCATGAAGGAAAACTTCAAAAATAAGGGGAAATTTATAATTTGACTGACAAATAGATATATATGTATAACAATAGCTTATGATGGCATTGATCTTCGGCAAATCCAAAGTTTTAATCATCTTTAGTTTTTTTTATTCGATATTCATATATATCAAATATCTTCTACTGAGAAAACAACAACAACAACAACGTAATCTAGGTAAGTTCTTGAAGGATTTCTTTTCGTAATTGAAATGCGCTACAGAGGTACCTCGCTACCCTGAGTATCGTAGTTCTATTATCACATTCTAAAATAGAGTAAAATTATTCAACCGTTCTATTAGTTAGCAAACCTTGTTCAAAGAATCTTTTTCTAAGGGACTCATAGCTTTTACATTGGAAAAAGAAATGATACTCATCTTCGACAACATATATATTTTGGTTTTCACAAATTGTACAATATCGCAAGCGTCTGTCAATGGATAGATGCCTTCCTCTCTCAATCATCAAGTCGTGAGAGGAACATCTAAAAGTTGACAGTGTCTTTTTCAGAATAAAATTTAAATCCGTATTTAGATACAATTCAGGATTAAGCAAAGTTTAAAAATTTCGATAGTGATAAGCTTTTGATGATTCGCTAACGTTCAAACACCATTTTTGTGAGAAGCAATCTATTATTCTCTGCTTAAAAATCTTTAAGAATTCATTTTCATTTCCAATATTATGAGTTATCCAAGCATAGCCAAATCCATAGGTAAATAATAGCTGTTTGATATAAGTAGCCCACGTCTTTCTTCCAGATTCATCTAATTGATAAAGCATATAATAGCACTGTTTCGGATATCGTTTATTATCCATACGAATTAAATGTACCCAATATTTAATACAATTAGGAATATATGTAGTGCAAAGCGGTAATCTTCCGCACTCGCCTAAAGCAAAAAAGTCACTTGTGGTTTTAGATAAAAAACAAATTCTTTTGCAGAACCTTATTTGGACTTTTTCTATTTGATTTACATATTGGTACCCCCAAATGTGAGAACCGTAGCACAAAATAGGCTTAATTGTAGCATCGAATATTTTAAATAATTCTTTACTTTCAAGTAATCCAAATTCTTTACTCAATTTAAATATAGAGTGAATTGCTTTCGTGGCTTGCATAGACAACATTTGATGAGTTTTAGACCATGAAAGAGAGCTTGAAAACCAGACACCGAGATATTTATAAAATTGAACAATTTCAATTTCTTCGTTTTTGTGATTCCATTTTTCTGTTAGTTTAATATTCCCACCCTTTCTAAAGACAATGATCTTTGTTTTTTCAGTATTAATATCTAAGCCTACGCCGTCACTAAATTGTCCAATGAGGTTTATTTGCTTTTGTAATTGTAAGGTAGTATCGGAGAAACTGGAAACGTCATCGGCAAAAAGTAAAACATTAAGTTCTTTTATTTCATTTGATATAAATATGCCTCGATCACTTTTTGCGTTTAAATAATGAATTAAGTCATTAATAAATAATGTAAAAATTTTCGGCGATCCAATACAGCCTTGACGGGTACCAATCGTACAATTAAATGACTGGGTTAACTGGTTACAGATTTTGATACATGATTTCAAGTTTGCATACATCGACTTTACAGTGTTTAAAAAGTTACCATTAATGCCTCTACGCTGTAAGGAATTCCACAACTTATCATGTTGTATCGTATCGAATGCATTTTTATAGTCTATAAAAATACAATAAAATCTACCACGTTTCTTTGAAAGGTATTTTTGCACAACAGACATTAAAGTAAAAATATTATCAGAAGTTGAATAATTCTCCCGAAAGCCTGCTTGTGCTTCATCAATGACGTCATATTAATCACACCATTTTGTCAATCTTGAGTTAAGAATGGAAACAAATATTTTGCAAATGGTATCTATCAATGATACACCACGATAATTATCAGGGTCAAGTTTGTTACCCTTTTTATGAATAGGCGTTATAATACTATTACCCCATTCTACCGGAAAATTACAGCTTGTGAATATTTCGTTAAAAAGTTTTACTAAATAAGGTAAAGATGTATGTATTGTTTTAATGTAAAATTCTGATGGCAACCCATCGGGGCCTGGCGATTTATTCGTTTTTAAACCTTTAATACTTTGAATTATTTCGAATTCCGTTATTGGCAAATTCAGTTCACTGCAGTCATGGATTTCTATGTAGTCTTCTAAAATATCCTTGCTTGCAGTAAGCTTAGAATTGTCAATGTTTAATAAAGAATGAAAATGTTCGTATAATTCAGAGGGTGATATTGGTATCGAGCGATTCACTTTATTACACGATTTTAAAATAGACCAAAATAACTTAGGGTCTTTACGGCTTTCAATTAATAATGATCTTTTACTTGCTTTAAATGATAACTTTTTGCGCCTACATAAAGATTTAAAATTATTTTTCGCGTCTTTATATAGTATCAAATCACTGTCGTTGCGCGTAGACCTAAACCGACGTAAAGCGACGTCTTTAGAATATTTGGCATTTTCACAATCTGTATCCTAAAATTTAGAATTGGTAGACTGCTTTCTGTTACATTCGTAAGATCGACACAACATCATTTTCGCAGAAGATTTAAAGATATTTATAAATTCGTTTTATGAAGCTTGAGCATGCGCACCATTTGAGTTGAATGTTTGAAAGAAATCTTCAAAATTTGATACATTTAGGGTCCGTGTATAAACTCGTGTGTGGATATGGGTTGAGATCAGGAGCTCTGACTCCAACCACCCCCTTGTAATTTCGGCAACAAATATTTATCAGATTAAGGATACATAAAATCTGTATAGTATATATGTAGTCCATAGGCGATGCAAATGCATGACTGTTACTACATTGAGTGCAAAAAATTATCTTACTCTAACGATTGCCATTTTAGGACATATAAGGACATTGGAATCCTGTCACAGGATTATGCGAAAAAAAAAGCTGCAGGAAAATCTGATTTCAAGAAGGAAATTGTGCCGAATTCTCATTAATACACCATCTTTCAAATTTAAACTTTTCTATCCCTTCAAATTCATCCATAAATAAAATTGATTCATTCGTTGTTTGCGTAGTATCGAGTTTTATTGAGATCAAATCGATGAAACATTTTAAATGATAAATACCTTAGGGGATCGTGCGATAAAATGACATTCCACAGATTCGAAAACAAGAGCTTTCAACTAAAAATATAATCCACACATCTCCTTTTGTGGCCGAATACACACGAAAATATGACATGAAAATACGACACAAAACACCACATTTAGTCTTTCTCACTTTATACTGCAAGATATATGTATTCGGTAAATCCGACAGGTACATAAGCAAATAAAAACCTTCACGTCTGCCCATTCATTCATTCAATTGAAAATAGTAACCCTTAAGCTTCTTATGAATATGTAAATATTAGCGCCCTGGTTTTATTTCGGATAATTTGAATTGTATTTTGCGTAAATAGTCGCTCCGGTGACTTTTGATATAATTAGTGTAGATGAGTTACCAAAATATCATAACTATAGCTAGAATAAGCTGCAGTAATGATATTTTGGATAACTCATTCATACACGTGATTGTTGAAAAGGGAAAACTAACGTAAACAATATTGTTTTTGATTTGTCATGTGAGGAGCGATTGTGGCGTCCGTCCGAGTCTAGAGGTAGAGCGTCGGTCTCTTGACTAAAAGGTCCCGAGTTCGATTCTCGCAAGCGGCTATCGATCTTGATTTTTTTTCATTGGTCCACAATTCGGAGCGAGTACTGGTGAATTTTTCAGGAAGCAGGATCGAGAGGGATTTTTCCATGCTGTAAGAACTTATTTCCCAATTGATGTATAAACTACAAAGGTTTTAACCAAAACGAGTTTCTGCGAAGGTCTTTCAATATACGAGTACTGTTCAGTCAACGCAATCGGACACTGTTCTTGCTTTTTTATCAGAATGCACAGAACTTTTATTTATTTAATTAGAGTACTATATTTGAAATAACAAACGAACTCTGAATACTGATATACAGGTTGTTATTTTTGAAGACCAGTTTGCCGATAAATCTCCTGTTTAAGGTAGTGGGCCAATAATAGTTCCGCAACATTTCGGAACTTATGGTCTTTAACAATGTTAACCTGGGTTTCCCAATGAAAGTTAACGACTTACAAAACGTTGCGGAGCTATTACGGGGTCACTATCTTTATTCATTTATTCGAAAGATTTGCCATTAAAGAGTTACTTTAACACCAATGAGAAGAGTTATTTGACATGCAGTGACAGGATGAAAGGATAAACGTGTCCCGATTTTACCTTTAAATCCTAATTCTTTTGTGGAATTTATTCCAGTTTTACTTTACCGCGTTTAACAACTTTGAAGATATATTTTCTTTATCATCATTATCATTTTCTGATCATAATCTTGGGTTTAAACCAAAACGGTCATTTAAGTCTTGCATGAAAAAAAGGTGGAGGTTGGTAGGAAGCATTAACTGTTTAATGAACTTTAATCCATTCCGATACTTCAGGATTTTAAAACAAACTAGTTTAAAGTAAATGTTCTTCCAAAGTACCTGTATACTGTTTAAGCAAGATTTTTGGAGTAGAAGATTTCTTCGTGTGCTTTAAAGTCCGGTGAATGTTTGTCGATTCCGGTTAAATCAGCTGCATTAGACGGTAAAAGTCCCTGTCACAGTGGGACCTACCCTGCGTTCAGGATAACAAAACGGTGCAAACAGTTTTCCAATTATACCCCGCTTTGCGCGTACACTTGCGTGCAAAGCGGGTGTAATTGGAAAACATTATGCATTGTTTTGTCATCCTGAACGCCGGGTTGTTTAAAACAATGAACAAATTCCCCCGAAAAAGTTTAAGAGTTTAAACCTTTTGGTGACATAACTCAATACTGGGCGATTGCCGTTATAATGATCAAAAGTAAGTCAGAGAGGTTTGAAGCCCTGGCTTTTTTTAGTTTATTTCATAGATAGAAAGGAAGGAAAGTCCAATGATTGCTGTTGTTGTATTCAAATACAATCCACTACCCTGATGGTCGAGTGTTAAAAGGACTTAAATTTATCTGAATTTGTAGTTGGGTTCATACTAATATGTTTACGAAAATAATAAGTTTCTTTTTTAATTTTTGTAAAGAGGCCTCACCCGTTGGTTTTGGGACATTTTGGCAAGGTTTTCGGAGAATTCGGTGACTCAAGTTCGACCATAGATTGAAGGAGAAGGTCGCAAATATATGTCTTAGATATTTATTTATTTATTTATTTATTTTTTCAGAAGAACACTACCCGATGAACTTTTCTGTAATTTTTTATTGAAATCTGATGGATAGTTTTAGCGCATAAAATTTAATTTTTCATTGATATGAAAGCTATATGCCTTTTGATTCTGGAGGAGATGATTTTTAAAAGTTTTACTCAATTGCCAGGGTATGCAGATTTACTAGTGGATTCAAATTTATTGAAGTATTTTGGAAAATCAACATCCAATGATATTTTCATGTAAAGATTCGTTTGAATCGGATGAGTACTTTTGGAGATTATTTTAGATTTGCTCAGAGACGGACATTCGGAGAGATGCCGATCACTCCCAAAAGCTCACCTGAGGACTCCGAATTTAGGTATTGGAACCGTAATAGTTCCTCAGCATTTCGGAACTCAAGATCTTTCACAATGTTGACCGAGGTTTCCTAATTAAAATCATAAGGAAACATCTGCAAACACTGTTAAAGTTCATTACCTTCGAAACGTTGCGGAACTATTACGGGTCCATTACCCTAAATATAGAGTGTGTTACATTGTTGGAGAAGAAATTTCAGTTTAAAATTTCTTCTCTAGATTTTTTCTAGATATTGTTTTAAACAAAGATCAAACGAGAGATCGTATTGTACGTTTCAGAAATGATACCCTGTTTTGTATTTGTACGCGCTCATGTAAAAAGCGGTAAACAATTTCTAAACAATCGCAAACCTTTTTTTATTACTGACTGCAGGAGTGGTTACAGTTAACAACACCATGAAAATAGACTTTCATCTGGATCAAAACCATTCAAAATCACTCGCTCAGCACTCCATTCATTCAATCCAAACACTCACTCAAACCATTCAAAAACGCACCAAACTCACTGAAAAAGATAAATTAACAACAATCAACATCACTGACATCATCGAATTGAAAATGTAAGCGTCTGATTTGTTCTTGAAGAAATAGGAAGCTATTTAAAGAAATTACATGCATATTTTATTAAAGGGGGTGATAAATATCACTAATTTTGTTACGTTTCATCTTGAACAAAATAAGCGACATTGGATTACTTCCCTGTAATTTCACACAATACTCACTCATCGCATTCATTCAATTTCGTTCCAAAATAATTCACCTTGTCAATTTTACGATGTTGTTAACTGTATCCCTGGTCAAGGAGTAGAGCGTTGGCCCCTTCATCAAAAGGTTCCGAGTTCGCATCCCGGGAGCGACTATCATTCTTGGTTATTTCCTTGACTGAAGAAAATTGGCACGAGTACTGGGTCATTTCCAGGAAGGAGTATCGAGAGGGATGACTCGGATTTGTTAGAACTTATATCCTAATCGATGTAAAACAAATAGGTTTTAAACCAGAGGAAAGCTGTCCAGTATTCAAGATGAAAGTGGTCTGGAAACGTTTAGAAAATGGAACCCTGTTTCGTACTTCTACGCACACTCGTATTAAGCGGGGTATAATTTCTAAACAATCGCAAACGTTTTCAATTCCTGAACGCAGGGATGGTTATGTGGCTATAATGATAAATTCCTTTCCCTAGGGTGTTAAGATTATATTAGGTGATTAATTAGCACATTGGAAAATAATTACAAATGAAATTGATTTGGGGCGCTGTACAAGGGTTTTGAGTAAATAGCGTAAACGCAATCGTCAAAGCGAGCCTTTTACCACTAAGTGAGAAATTTAATGTGGGTGATCTTAGTAATTTATAATCAAACATGCAATAAAGAAGTCACCTCTATTCAACGACATCTTTCATAATGCGACCATACATTAACGTACCTCTCCGAAAAGCAAACATATATCAAAAGAAAATGATGATCATAAAAAAATTCGAAATGTCCGAATTGATTCCTGTTTCATTAGAATATGTCTCATTGAGAAGTTTTTAATTACTTACGTGTACAATAGCATGGGATACAGTGAAAATGGTGTAAATATTCATTAAGGTAGTGGACCCGTAATGGCTCCGCAGCATTTCGATATTCATGATCTTTCACAATGTTAACCGAGGTTTCATCGGTGAAATCATTTGGAAAACTCGCGGAAATCTTCATCTTAATGTAAAAAACGCACCTCAGTTTGTCTCAAACAAAATCTCATCACATATCCTATATGTCTTTAACAACATCGAGCAACAGATTCTTTTTCTCACATAAACACCAGTTTTTGTACGTTAAAATCGATTTTGGAACGACAAGATGAAAAAAAAAAAAAAAGAAAATAACGTGCGTTAGTCGACGTCATTTAGAACGTGATCCTACGCAGAGATGTGTTTCTTGGATTAAGAATCTTATAATAATTTTTAAGACGTAGCGTATTTTAGATTAAGAATTTAAAGCGGCTAAATAAGAATTTAAAGATATCTCAATGAGGAAACGAAGATGGTTTTGCATTGACATAAAAGTTTAAACGAGTAGCCTTGATGATGTCAAACAATTTCGCTCAAAATATCGAAAATCGTTTCTTATGACGTCTAAATAATCTAGTGTGGCGGAATATTTTAATCTCGCTAATAACAAAGTAGAAGAAAAAATGCGCCAAAGGATATCTATGGTGGATGTTCGTTAAAGAAGACAAGGCAAAGTGTGTGAGAATTACATTATCTTTGCCTAATCAGATGACATGGTTTGTGGTATCAGCATTGGCATATTTATAAATGAGCCTGTGCGTGAAATTCCAACAATTTGAAATGTGAGTGGGATGCAAACATTGAGCTGCGTAGATAGCCACGTACTGTAGATTTAGAGTTACTTGATAGTGTACAAGTACTTTGAGACCTTTAATCTATCTACTAAACGCATAACGAAGACTGGTCAGAATGTGCGGTTGCACAGGCTGGCCAGAGTCTTTGCTATGTACATACATGTATATGAAATTGTTGGAAATCTCACGCGCAGACTCAAATTACATTCAATTAAGGTCATAGATGATCATTTTTACTTTAACACGGCCACGTTAAAATTAGTTAGGATTTCTGGATGTGCTGACAGGCAGACAAAAAGAATGAATCATGCTCCCACCGATCTTCCTAAACTGTTCAAAATATTCATATTTGGTATTTCTCTTTGTTTTCTCACACCTAACGATGATATAAAAACGAATTATCGGGTAGGGTTTTGAGTGAAAGTGGGTTTTAAAACAAATAAGCTTTGTGACCTTTCTCTGTGATGTAATATTCAACAACTAATTAACAAAACAACAAAAGTAATAACAAAAATATTAATATCTTTATGTCTATATTCTTGTGTCTCATTATATTGCACTAAAAGGTGAGTCATGGACATTCCAGTTTTACATTAACATTAGTGTATTAGATCTAGTCCGCAAATGAACTCAAACAAGAGGCCCAAGGGGACCAGTATCGCTCCAAAAACACCTAGTGCCTAACAGATTTATCATATTTCATTAATAAATTACATTAAAAGTATAAAGCTAAGCCATAATCTATTCGTAAGTAAGGCAAATGTTAGTTAATGTATGAAATGAAAATAATCTTAAGTCAACAATCAATCTGACACGAAGGTCCCTTTTTCCGATGACACAGAATAACATTTAAAAGAGGTTCGATGTGTGCATAGTCACATGAAAAGTAACTTTTTTGAAAGCTTCATGAAATATATCTTGACGTTGTGGTTACAAGAAATGCTGCATCACAAAGGCCCATTTTTCCATGACACAGCAATTTAATCACCAAGAAAGAAATCAGAGAGATGGCTATCCAAAGAACAATCCCGACATCAATCATTTGCATCCAAAATTCATTTCAGAGATGATTTTTATTAACATCTTGTCATTTGACACCTTTTTAGCTGACTCAACAGCACCCATGTTTTTCCCCAATAATATTTCAGAAAGAAATCTAGGAAAGCAGGTCTTAAGGTTCATTCTTGTGAAATTTGGTTGAATTATAACCAGTAGTTTAAAAAGAAAATTTTTATACTTTACCATATGGGGCCATTTTGGGTGACACGGCAGCCTGTGGCACCCAAGTTGTCAACCCAATCAGGATTAAAAGAAGGGATCCGAGAGATTGTCCCTAGTATTATTTTTGTGCAGTTTGGTTGAATTCTGACTGGTAGTTTCAGAGAAGAAATTTTTATATTTTAACATATGTGGCCATTTTGGGGTGTCACGGCAGCCTGTAGCACCCAAGTTATCAAACCAATCAGGATAAAATGAAGAAATCTAAAGGGACATTTTCAAAGCACTGTGCAGTTTGGTTTTATTCTGACCGGTAGTTACAGAGAAGAAGATATTTTAGCCTGTGCGCGAGATTTACAACAATTTCAAATTTGCGCAAAGCAAAGACTCTGTCCAGCCTGTGCATCCGCAGAGCCTGACCTGAGAATCTTTCCTATGTATTTAGTGGATAGATAAGGTCTAAAAGTATCTGTAGACCATCAGGTAACTCTATGTTCACAGTATGTGGCTGTCAACGCTACTCAATGTTAATACCTCACAAACGTATCAAATTGTTGGAAATGTCATGCACATGCTCATTTTTTTTATATATTTGCCAAATTGGGCCATTTTGGGGTGACCCAACAGTCCGTACTGCCCAAGTTATCAGCCTAATCAGGATTAAAAGAAGGTATCTGAAAGAGCATGTCCAAAGCATCATTCTTGTGAACTTTGGTTAGATTCTGACAAGTAGTTTTAAAGAAGAAGATTTTCATTCCTTTACCATAAGGGGCCCTTTTTTGGTGACATAATTCCCGTGAAATTTCTGACCAGTAGTTTCAGAGAAGAAGACGTCAAAGGAAAAGTCTACGAACTCACGTACGCACGGAAGCACTGACGCACAGCGGACAAAAGGCCATGTCAATGGCCCGCTGGTCTTCATCCAATGGAGCTAAAAGTTATCAGCAAATACCGTGAATGGCGTTTAGCTCAGTCACGTGAAGCTCTGTTTTGACGCAGGACTGCATGCGGATGCTATTGTTTGACTGCATGCGCTTGTAAGATTGAATTGACTGATCTCGTGTGAGAATCTGTGGTCTAGAGCAGTGACAATTTTCTATGTGACCCGTCGCGCGAAAAGGGACCATCTGGGTAGTGCGTAAAGCTTCGACCCAAGTCAGACTGCGCGGTTTGCGCAGACTGACTAGGGTAGAAACTTTTCGCAATGCGCTTATTTTCTGAATCTAAAATGTCCAATCTACCTTCAAGTGAAAGAACAAATGCGACCTCTGGTTGGCCAATGCTGCACCCAATCTCTTTTTCAAATATTCATTTTACAAAGTTCCCAGATGGTCCCTTTTCGCGTGACGGGTCACATTATTATTATATAAAAAATTCTAACAGAAACTAAATTTTGTGGATATTCATTTGAACTGTGATTCCGTTGAATAATTATCATATACGCATGCGTTAATTGTATGATTATTAAATACTCCAATCTAAGCTTTTTAAACTAGCCTGTGTCTAAATATTTTAATCTTTGTAGCGTTAAGAATTCGCATAATATGACGTCAAACACTGACTGGTATTCTGTCATATTTCACACAGACTGGTAGTCGCATAAAAACAAGTTTGTCCTTGTCCACATACAGTCCGTTGTCATGGTGATGCTCAATCAATTGATGCACGTCCGCAAACATCTTGGCATGGGTCACAAAATGATACAGGTGCTTGTCTTGGACTTTTGTTCGAACCCGAAAATGAAGTAACTCGCCACGATCCCTGTAGATAGATAAAACAAATACCTTTATTAGACTCTGAAATAAACAGTTCGATGCAGTCAACGTAAATTGCTCGTTTATTCCAAGAGGGCTCAAGATTTAAATCCGACATTTATTTTCAAGCGACTTCAGAGCCAACATTTTCCTAGTTCTGACGTTCAATAGCAATTTCTAATTATCTTATGTCATCAACTTCATATATATGCCTATTAAAATCGCTTGAATTTTAGATAATATTAATGGGAAAAGAATTTGTAGTTTAATTGGTTTATTGTCTGAAATTTTTCAGGTGCAAATAATCTCGATTGTTTTTTTTTTATTTTTCAGATGATAAATATCTTGCGAGTTGTCTCTCTTTGGTGATTATAATAGGCCTATTCAAGTAAGTAAAACGTCTTACGTGACAGTTATGATCAAATTCTTTTTACTCCGATGGTACCAATAAATATACATTCCGTCCTCATGTTTAACATCACCTAATGTTTTGTGCACCTAAAACAGTTAAAACTGCTATAAAAACCCAGCCCATAGTAACATTTATCAGTATTATAGCTTTTAGTCAAGGAATTACATATCGAGTGGGCACATCAAAACTATTGTAAGGGACACTTACAATACTTTTGAGGTGCCCCCTCGTATATTGTGAAACGCAATCGTCAACGTACTTACAGTGGTAAAACTGAATGAATTATTTACGGTAGTACGGACTATGGACGACTGACATAAATGTATAGAGAAAACTCACCACAATTATTTAATTATGTAGTGATTCTACATACTCAAAATAGACGTCCGCTGACCTCCAACAAGTGGAGCTAAAAATCGTCAGAAATGTGTAAGAATAGGTCAAGGTCAATAGGATAAATGGGGATGAATTAGATTTTCTATAATGTTATTTCGAAGATACTGACTTACATTTCAACATGTGATTAGGGCACTCTTTTGAATCATTTTTGTAGAGACAATGAAAAAAAACCAAAAAAACCCAACAATAAGTTTTGTTTAACTTTTTTTTTTAAAAAGAAAATAAAATGAGCTAAGAATGACGTTACCCATCTAAAAACGTTGGTTAGAGACCAAAACTTCGATACAATTTTCATAATGTAGTTACCAGATATTAGACATTCTCTGACTAAATGATAATGTAGTGACAAAAAACAGAACGAAAAAGACCAAGAATACTAATCATCTTAGATGAAATCAAAAGATCGTTAGATATTGAACATAGGCAGAATGATTTGGGTGGGAGCAACTATTGAAATACTAGATCAACTGAAGATAGTAAAAATATTATACTAACCGTATATTCAGTCTCCTTCGGGCTCCAACATCTATATCCTCGAAGCTCATTGTTGTAGTGAGTAAAAAGATAGTCATTTGCTAGACAATGATCAAGTAGAGGTCTGCTTGTCTTGCCTCCGATCACCGTTCTATAATTATCATCAGGCAAACAACTTGGTCTTGTAGACATATGACTTGAATTCCTGCGTAAACTACTTGTTTGGGAAGTTAGTACCTCATTGCTATCGCTAGGCACTGATGGAAGAGGGCGTGACGTTGTTGAGATATGTTTCTCTGGTATGTTTCTCGTGACAGGAAAACTGTGGCGAGCGAATTTGAATTTATCTTTTAATGCAGTCTGACCTGGATCCGTACCAGGAAATGAATAACGTTTACCATGAAAATGTCTGTCAGTCTCAAATTTTGGTGAATCGCTAAACGTTTCTGGCACGTAATTATTTTTATCACGTATGTCAGTTGGAGAGTCTTGCAGAACAGTCCTTTCTCCAGCTGGAGAAAAAACTTCTGCTATTGTAGCAAAGTCAATAGAATTAGAATGTCTTGCTGAAGCCGATGATGAATATTCAAAATTTGGACATGAAGTTTGTCTATCGAGCATCTCATATTGTGTATGTGCAGTCTCAACAGTGCTCACACATCTATCACCAAATCTGACCCTCTTCATGGTGTCTCCTGGATTATCTGTGGGCAGTCTTGCAGATGCCATATTTTGTTTTTGCCTCATCTCAACCCTGTATGCGTTCCGACGTACACATGGCTTTTCTTGGCCTCTGGAAGCACTAGACGGTATCTGTGGATATTTATTAAAATCTATGTAGGCACCCTCAGCTGTTTGAGTTTTATCTGTCAACACTGAAGATAAATTCGCAGTAGAATTTCCTATCTGACTATCTCTAAATGAAGTATTTCCTTGCTCCAAATCAAATGTGTTCTGATCGCTGTCTATGTAATTTGAGTCGTCCATATCATTAAATGGTTTGGTTCTATATATATTTTCATCTGAAGATGTCATTAGTCCAATTGTCTCATTTGTTATCTGAGGTTTCTCTTGTGAAGAGTGACTTTCGGCTTCTCTATCGTTTTCTGTTGCAAAAACACTTTCAGGATCTTTGTATGATGACATGTCTTCATTATAGATAGCATCATCGGAGAAGTAATGTGTTAGATTGCTTTTACTCTCAGCTTGAAACACTTGAGCATTTTCAGATAGATTTTCCCCAAAACAATTGTTATGGAACTGGTTAAAGTCAGTTGGGTTCTCACTTAGAATCACCCTTTTCAGTTCTGTCAATGAATCATCTTTTTCAAGACAAACAACATCCACAGCGTAATTGTACTCAGGTGTGTTGTCATTTCCTATCTCGGGGCGATAGATTGAAGGATCTTCATATTCTGCCATATGAGTGCAAACTGGGTCAATGTGATCCGTATCATTCAGTTTATATAACATGGTGTCTGAGTCTTCCTTTTGTTGCCCCGGTTGACTGCTGTATTCAACCAATGGCACTCCATGTATTTCTTTTCTTTGTGAGAACTTGTTAATGTTTGAATTTGTATCACCGATAAGAGCAGTAGGGTCATTGTACTCACTGAATTCAGCGTTCAAGTCACACTGATCTAAATTCTCACTAGGAATCCTGGTGGAATCCCGTAAATTATCACAGTCTGATGCAGTCCATGGGTAATTGACATTTAGCTCATCGGAATACTCAGACATATTCTTATTTATTGTATCATTTGTCAAACCTGTTTTCTTAAATGCATTTACACAGACACTTGTACCCTCTACAATATTTACAGGATGATTATCTGATCTTGGTAACTGTTTGACTAAATTCAAATCATTTGTTATAGATTGTGAAGACAAATGCATGGGATCTGATGGATTTCTCTGGTACACATAACAGGGATCTGATAAATCTTCAGCATTCAAACCAAGCCTTCTTGTATTCTCTGACGCCCCAGGTGTACCCAGTGAAGGATTGCTAGAGTCTATAGTTGGATCTTGTTCCATTGGAACTTCAGATGATCGTTTTAGCAACATTAACTCTCGCCCCTGAAAGGGATTTTTTTCATTACCATAAGAATATAGAAAATGAGTTTATCCTATGGTTATTAAGTAAAGTTTTCACGTGGATATTCACAATACAAGAGAATTATTTGAAAAATTGGATATGTAGCAAAGGCATGTGATGTCAACGACTATTTAAACTAGGAAATATAGCTTTATTTAAATTTCACAACAATTCTAAGTAATTTCAATTGCATCATCTTTCAAGAAAAAGATGGCAATCTGTATGTAAGTAAAAGTGCACATGATTTTTTTTTATTTTCTCTATAAGCTAACCAGTTATTTGTAAGTAGATACCACAGCATTATTAGATCATAACAGACCCTGAAAACATTACTTTAGCGGCTGAATATGAAATTATGTTATTAAGACTTTGAACTTTACATAAAAATCAAGAGTTTTTAAACTGAACTAGAACTGTTGCAGAGTGGACTCATACCCCCCACAAGCGCTTTGTCAGAATGCAAGTGCTATTAGTGCAGGATGTGTTTGTAACTAATATTGAGGTCATATTTAGTATTTGCATGAAGTTTCATGATTCTGGGTCGCTTGTTTTTTGAGTTAAGAGTCCAGAAATGAAAATTGATCAAAAATTGACTGTGACCTTGACCTTTGACCTTTATGACTAAAAAACAATAGGACACTTCCTTGGATCATAAGCAACATTTGCATAAAGTTTCATGCTTGTAGGTCCCTTGGTTCTCAAGTTAGAGTCCGGAAACGAAAATTTAACAAAAATTTACTGTGACCTTGACCTTTGACCTATGTAACCAAAAAACAATTGGGCACTTCCTTGGTCATAAGGAACATTTGTATAAAGTCTCATGATTGTAGGCCAATTGGTTCTTGAGTTAGAGTCTGGACACAAAAATTGAACAAAGGCTGACTGTGACCTTGACCTTTGACCTACATGACCCAAAAACAATAGGGCACTTCCTTGGGTCATAAGGAACATTTGTGTAAAGTTTCATGATTGTAGGTCATTTGGTTCTTGAGTTAGAGTCCGGAAACGAAAAGGTCTACGGACGGAGGGATGGATGGACGGACGGATGGATGGATAGACAGACAGACATGGTGAAACCAATATACCCCCCTCTACTTCGTAGGTGGGGGGGTATAAGAAATACCTTGCATGGAATACGGAAATAGCTTCTTACTGTCGACATTGAATCTCCTTTATATCAATGGTTAATTGATTAAATGGAGTTTTACGCCACTGTCACCTTTTTATAGTTATATCACGGAGGCTGAAGCACCTAACAATGGATTCATGGTATTTCTCTTACCAGTACAACCATCACAGCCTTTCCTGGCATCCAGCTGCTATCTCACATAGGTCTACGATTATCAACCCATTGGTGAGAATAAAAAATGAGTGCCGCAATCGGGCCTTTTTATCAATGCCAACTTCCTTATTAATATAAATCCATTTGAACACAACAGATTAATAAACTATATTACCTTAAATTCTCGAGCAAGTGTGTTTACCCATGACGCATTTCTATCCAGAAGAATATAATTATGTGAAATTGGTTCCAGAAGATTGTGGCGTAAACTGTCAATCAAACATCCATCACTTCTAGTCCGTATGCTTATATGTTCTGTCTCTTTGGTTGACTCATCTTTTATACAGACCAGAAGATCCATGCAAATCACTCTCGCTGTAATTGAACATTTCTAAATAAATATGAATAATGGATTTTGGCCCTCTGGAATTGCAGCAAAAATATCATTACAAAACAGTTACCGTTATCAGATATAAAAAGGCATAATATCACCAGGGCCTGAGGTTATAAAACTTTTCTCGGGCTCAACTAAGAATTTTCTCAAATTTTAAATTTAAATAAATGTATGGAAATAAAAGATAATATTAATAAGTTGTTATTTATAGCAACTTATTAATATTATCTTTTATGTTAAAACATTAAATTGAGTATTAAAACAGAATTACGACTTTAATCTCAAATTGAAATTTGAGAAAATTTTGAATTGAGAATGAGAAAAGTTTATAACCTCAGGCCCTGAAGTTAAATAAGATATCAGCTGGCTTTACATAACCACTGACGATAATGTAAGAAACATCAATTTTAAATTAATTGCAAAAGCCATTTTCCAGAATTAATTTCATTTTCAATAAACTTGGTAAAAAAAGGAAGAAATTAAAAATATCATTAAACAAGAGTGCCAGGGTCACAATATACAACGCCACTTTGCTGCTGTTTCACGAAAAAAATTGTAGACAGTACTTATTTTGACAGAAACAAATTCAAAACATTTGCAGACTACCTTTTTAAATTTGTCAAGTTCAAACTTCGTTATAATTGATTGATTTAACACCTCTTTAAACTTCAACAAATATTAATAATTAAATCAAGACAAAAAGTTAGGAGGAGTTGGGTTCACAAGGCTGCGATTTCAATAAGCCCATGATACTAAGTTTTAAGGGGGCATAATTCAGGGAAAAATTAATGGACACTCGAAAACCCAGAGACTGTGTGTCAAGGGGCATAACTCTTGCAAAAATTAATGGACCATAAAATCCTTGATCCATGTACACCTACAAATTTTGATGATGACATTGACCAAATTTCATTTTAATCAAGACAAAAAATTAGGAGATGCCCCAGTTTTAAGGGGGCATTATTCAGGGGGAAATAAGTGAACCATAAAATCCTTTCTTCATGCACATCTACAAATTTAGTTAATAGCATCCATCAAGTTTCATTTAGATCGAGCAAGAAACTTTGGAGGTGTTGCATTTGCAAGGCTGCAATTTCAATAAGCCCAAGAGACTAAGTTAAAAGTGGGCATAACTGTGGAAAAAAAATCACTGAACCATAAAATCCTTACTTTATGCACATCTACCAATTAAGGTGATAACATTGATCAAGTTTCGAAAAAATCCATCCAGAAACTTAGGAGGAGTTGAGCCGACAAGAAAAGTGGACATATGTACGTACGTACAGACCTGATGGACAGATCGAGAGAAGATAACGCCAATATATGACCGCCTCCAGCGGTGTATAAAAAGAAGGTGACCCATGTATTCAGAATATTTGTTTTCCCCACAATTCATTGTTTGTTAGTTCACAGTTTAACACTGCTTTCAACAATTTTTCAGTTGTATTGCGGCTTTTTGAGCACATAACAATGGATTCATAATTTTCATCACACCAGTACTACTATCACATGCTTTCCTAGCCTCCATCTGCTATCCCACATAAGTCTTCCATTATCAACCCATTGGTCGGAGTCCAAAATACTTGCAATTATTTCTATTTACTGAATATATTTTGATCACATAATCTCATTTAAAAATGCTTTCATTCAATAGATTCAGATTAAGACAAGAAAGGCCAATTCAGTACTTTCCAATAATTTAATTCTAGTTCGGTTCACTTCAATTCTTGCATTCTGATTGCCTGAAAAGTTGGTTTCATTACTCAATGAAAAACAATTTTATTTCATAGCTTTTTTGTAAGCTTCCGCAGAAAGTTGTCCTATAAACAATCCATAAGTTTGAGGGAAAATCGTTACATTTTTGCTCCAACAAGAAATTAAATAAGTTATGAAGAGAGTATAATTTGATTTCATAGTCGTAAAACTAAAATCCAAACCACACTCATGTATGAATTGGCTTTGTGTATTCATACAGTATGATTAGGTTTCTCAGTTTCATACCTTAACGAAATCAACAAATACTCTCTTCATCTCTTAATTATTTTCTAACATTAATTGTGTGTTCAGAATACACTTATATATATATCAAACTAGACAATTAAGGATCAACATTTAAGGAGGAGTCTCAATTATACAGGACTATGCCCTAATTTTGCATTCTATACAGGATTTAAGGATTAAGTTTCATATCTAACTGTAAAAAGGCTTATACGGTAGGATACCCTACTTGTTCAACATAAGTAAAACATGATGTAAGCCTATATCCTTAGGTCAAGGTATTCACCTTAATTCACATGAATTTATACCAAATGAATTGCAAAAAGGATGTTCAGCAACTTTACTCTTTTTTTTCCAAAAGGGGGGGGGGAATGCTGAATCCCACATACAGAAATTTAATGTAAACTGTGTAATGTAAGATTTAAAAAAAAACACCCACATTGTATTTTTGAGAACCATTTACAGAAGTCCTGGATAAGCCAAGGATGTTTTACAAGGTTACTAAGATGTTAAGCTTCAAATATATACCAGAGTGTTGATAAATTGGCAAATGCAATTTTAAATTCCATACCTCAATTTAATGTTCCTAAAAAATATGGAGCAACGAAAATATTTGAAAAATCTTATTCCAGCCCTTGTTGACTTTCTACACCTACCATAAACTTCCTGATCCAGATATTCCACACAATCCTGCCTGTCAGCATTGCTCAGTGCAGACCTGAGTACAAACAGTGTACAGTTATTTCCCCTCTGTACCCAGTCAAGTAGCATTGTCTCCCCTGGGGTACTCTCCTGTCTCATACTGGCAAGGGAGGAAAACTGGTGAATCTCCTCAAAACCATAACCAAGGTCCTCCGCTAGGGTCTCCCAGTTACCACTGGTTGGATGTTGACGATGAAGTTTGCGACCAAGTTCCCGAATGACCTGCAGTTAATTTAAAGGACAACACTCAATTGCAAAATAGTTGTGCAAATGGCAATATGTGACCCGTCATGCAAAAAGGGACCATCTGGGAACTCTGTAAAATGAATATTTGAAAGAGTGATTGGGTCCAGCATAGGTCAACAAGAGGTCGAATTTCAAAAAATTCTTTCACTGGAAGGTAGTTTGATCATTCTAGAAAATAAGTGCATTGTGAATAGTTTCAACCCTTGTCAGTCTGCGCAATCTGCACAGTCTGACTAGGGTCGACACTTTATGCACTACCTAGATGTTCCCTTTTCCCATGATTGGTCAAATATATATAAAAGTTTTAGGCAACTTTTTTTATATATTCTTATTTGACCTTGAGCTGTGACCTTAGTCTTGGAAATATTGATTGATTATTGAATGGAGTTTAAAGCCACTTTCAACACTTTTTCAGTTACATTGCGGTGACTGGATCACCTTAAATGGTTTCCTGGTATTTTTCTCACCAGAACAACCATCACATCCTTTCCTAGCCTCCAGCTGCTATCTCACATAGGTCTATGAAAATCAACCCATTGGTGAGAGACAAACAGTCGGAAAGAATAAGTGCCGCCATCGGGAATTGAACAGTCAGACGTGCTACCAACTGCACTATGAGAGCGGCTAAACTTGGATATATCTAAACAAATTATTTGCATCACAGTCATAAGTACTGATATAGGGAACAATTGTGGCAAGTTTCCATAAAATCCATTCATAAATTTAAAGAAGATGTTTAAGACATGAACTATATTCAAATCCATAACTGCTGAGATCTTGACCTTGGATGTATCCAATTAAAGAATGTTTTTTGCATTACACTAGAAGTCAACAATGCAAAGTTATTTCAAATACACTTTGAAATGAGCCAGTGTGTGACATTTCCAACGATTTCACATGCACCCACAGCAAAGTCACTGGTCAGCCTGTGCGTCCACACAGGCTGGCCAGAGACTTTGCTGTGCACTATTGACATGTTTAAGGTCTTAACCATTCTTCATGGCGTCAGAGATTATGCTAATTGCACTGTATGACTGACTAGGTTGCTCAATGTATGACTAATACACACACTTTAGCAATGTTGGAAATGTCAAGCACTGGCTCAAATGTAAAAGATATATGCTCCAGACAAGATTAATTTAATCATTTGAACTTTAACTGTGACCTTGACCTATAGTGTATCCAAACCACCTTTTTGTCTGACACTAGTACTGATTAAGGGAACAAGTGTGCCAATTAATCAAGTGATCATTTTCTTTCAATTATCTCAATCGTTTTTTTAGCTATATTTTGTTAAATGAGTATGCTAATTCATGTTAACAGAAATCTACTACTTTTACTTCTACTACTTCGGCAACAAAGTAATGTTGCACAAGAAGAAGATAAAATGATAGGACTAATAAATAAAATTTATTCATGCATTAATTGTATACTAATAATAATTTGCCTGAAGCTTTCTGTGGTAAATTTCACAACGAAAAAATGTATTTGAAATATTACCTTAATGAATTTAATGAATAACAAAAAGTCCCCCAAACATAACTTTATCTTGATTCCATAAAAACAATTTAACCTCATCAATTTAGCAGATCTGTTTACAGTTAATCACACCATAACTTCGACACACATTCTGATCAATATAATACAATACAATACAATCCTTTATTTCATAATATAGGCCTCTGGCCAATGATATTTTACAATATATTTTTACAAAAGCATTTTGTATCCCCTTGACTTCTGTTTATTTCTTGGTTTATATCTTGAAACCAAGCAACAAGAGTAATATGTAGCCGCAAAATTTTAAAATGAGGCGTTTGCAATATTCTTAATTTAGATGAAGCTTTCAAATATATAAGGTAATACTCTATACAATATGTCTTATGTTGTCTTTTTTCTAAAACCTCATAATCACAACTTAAACTAGGCTGTTGTTGTGAGGTTTCAGAAGTAAGACGTTAATTTATTTATCTTTTCTTTTATTGTTTACATCACAGTTAGCATTTTTGTTCGAATATAGCCTTGATATATAGCGATTTCGATACTAAAAGTAATTATTCAGTAAGTGAAGAGGGTGCTTACCCGCCAGCAAACGATATGTTTATTGTTGTAAATGAATATTATCAAAGTACAGCTAGTGATAAATGAAAATAGACAATTTTCTTATTTTTGATTCACGTTCTGTTGCCATTAGCTGATAAAAATCGTTCAAACTAGTTCCATCTTCATACCAATTGAAGAGATATTGCGTTCGTATTTGTCTATATTTTTCACATATAAATAATGCAATCAAAACAATTCAAAATCAATCGCCAATCACTCCAATCACTCAAAAATGCTCTGAATTGTTCGAAAATGCTTCGGAATTATTCAAATTGATCGACATTTCAATCAAATCGATCAAATAATTGCATGATTTTATTGGCTGGTGTTTATTTTGAAGCGTCTAATTTGACCATGAAGACACAAAATCAGGAAATATGTAGATTTTATTAAAGGGAGGTAAAGAAACAATCGCTTATTTCGTCCAAATGGATGAAATTATCAACTATGTTTTACCTCCCTTGAAACCCATTCAAACCCCACTCCTCGCACTCATTCAATTTCATTCATTGCAAAACCATTCATCTTGTCAGTTTCACAATGTTGTTTATTGTAAGCTCTTCTTTATAAATCATAACCAACATTAATAAGATGAAACATTGATCATTTAGTGATCCTTAACATTTCAATACTGAATAATATCATAAGTAATAACTGTTTTGCTTGAAGTAAACTATCACTAGCTGAGTGCACAAAAAGAAATATGAGCCTGTCTCTGTGACATTTCCAACAATTTTTGTTGGAAATGTCACTCACAGGCTTATATATAAACTATGTAAGACATTTCGACAACATGTGCAGTCTAGACTAATTTGTACCTTATTAACACCAACAATTGCTTTAAGAAATGTTGTTACAACTTGTATTTTTTATGTGTAAGACACTTAATAGCCAGACCACCCAAGAAAAACATGGAAAATTTTTTAAGCTACCATGCAGCCTCTCTCTCTGAAGGACATGAAAACAAATTGTTGCAAAGGACAAAAATTATTGTTTTCTTTGCAATCAAACTAAAGTAAATTAATAGAACTAATGGGCTAATACACAACAAATTGTGTGTGAGTGGATTAAACAAATAGGAAACACCCTGAGAATATCTATAGATTCAAATATTAGATAATCTAGTCAGATGCTGGTCACTGCCCTTTGTATGATCAAATATATTACTTAAAAGTACCTTTGATAATACAATTGGGGGTATTACACTGCTGTGTATCACAATGCCCCTTTTCACTGAGAAAATGACATCATATAACTGTATGGGATGACATCACTCTAAAAATTATGCTTTATGTTATGCAGATTTTTTTAATCAACAAATTTCAAAAGGTCAAATTTAGAATATCAAATATTAAGAAAATCGCATTTTGTTATTCTTTTCGATTCTCTTTGGAGATCTTTTGGCCACATTCTAATTTGAGAACTGGTTTTTGATTTAGAATTATAAATATGCCCTCTTTTAACTTTTCGTTGATTTTGTTTTATGCAACGTCATCCTTAGCGGGATTGTTGATGTTTGTGACTTCATATTAACCCACATGCGAAATGACACGCTTTCATGGTTGCGCCTGTATTATTCCCAAGGTCTATTCCATAGAATCGCCGAGGGTTCCCCATTGAGGTTGCTCATACCTTGAGTGGTAGATGTTTGGCTGGCCTGGCAAGGTCATCTCCTGACAGAAGCTGTTGACCATCCTCCATCATAGAATATTACATCACTGTCAGTGTGTATAGCTAGAAAATATCAAGGAAGTTATTAACATTATATAAAAGGTTATTTGATAAAAAGATGTGTTTGTAAAACACTAGTCTGGTGGCACTGCCAGACTTTTCTTGACAGTATATTTTTTCAAAGGGAATTACATGCAATAAAGTCTTTACAATTAAGTCACCTATCTCTAAAAAGAATATTTTTATTCAGCCTTTGTTAATATGAACTTGGATTAAAGAGGCTTGTAATAGAACTACAACAAAATTATTTTCTCTAAATGCAAACAAAAACGACTGATGCTAGTCTTATTAAAACACCGCCAAAACGTTTTTTTTATTATATAAGTTTGACCATCATAACTGACTTATCAGGTGACCTTGACCTTCAGAGTAGTTTAAAAAGGGTATAAGTTATTGGAAAACAGGGGTTGACACTTGCTCCTGTGATTAAGGATTGGATTGGACTCCGAAACATGTGAAATCAAGCCTATCAATCAAGTTACAAGCAATTTCTTCTTTTCCACAATGTTCTTCCAAATATGTTTTTTTTCTCAAAACACTACTGGATGTAAGCAAATATTTTCTTCAACTAGTGAAAAGATCTACAGTGTTGACATGTGTTAGAAAATATTCTCATATGCCCCTTGGAGTCCATTAGACTCCTTATTTGCAATGGAAGGAGTCCCAACTGGTAAACAAGGAGTCTCAGACTCCCGGACTCCCCTTAGTGTGGAACCATGGAAAATGTTTAGATTTCAGGTCAAGTTTTACAGAGAGACAGACAGATGGACAGACCTAACACACACAGGTAATACAGTATATAATTAAGCCACTGATTGATCTAATCAATCTATCTTATCGATTTCTTAGTTCTTTAATGTCAAAAGTAACTATTATAAATATAATTTGAGGTGTCAGTGAAAAAGCCTTATAAATGCCTATTGTAAAAATAGATTTTATCAGATGGCACCTGAATTCTGACCCCATAGTATCTTTCATAATCTTTCATTCTTAAATTCCAATTCAGTTACTTAAGATCTCATTGGTCAGTATTAATTTGCACAATAAAACTACTGTAATAGATCCATAAGGCTGCAAGTTATGAGGAAAGTAGATATTTATCCCTTATTTTTGGTGACAACTAACAACAGGCTACAGATATTGGTACAAATGAGTAGATTTCATAGGCTATCAAAATAATGCAGGAAATAACAAGAGCTGTCGGAGGATAGTGAAGTTTGACTAATCCATGTGCTGGATAGTATCAGGAAATTGATATTGACATCGGAAAATTCCATTAAATAAAAGTAAAGAGAAAATAATCTTTGTCTAGTTGCTGATATTATGGTCACAGAAGCATGTGCAAAGTTTCAAAGCAATAGCTTAAGTAGAAAAAGAATAATAACTGATATACAACATTTGCATGTAAATCTTTGTCTAGAGGCTGATATTATGGTCAAAGAAGCATGTGCAAAGTTTCCAAGCATAAGCTTAAGTAGAAAAGAGATATAACTGATAGACAACATTTCGCATAAAAACTTAACCAGGAATTTTTAAGTCCAAAAAGGGTTAAAATTCCATCAAATTCAATATCCGAGTAATGAATATTTGTTTAGAGGATGATATTAAGGACACAGAAGCATGTTCTAGATTCCCAACCGTAAGCTTTAGAAGAAATATAGATATAACTGATATACAACATTTGCACATAAAACTTACCAGAAATTTCTAAGTCCAAAAAGGGTTAAAATTCCACTAAGTTCAATATCAGAGTAATTAATCTTTGTCTAGAGGCTGATATTATGATCACAGAAGCATGTGCAAAGTTTCAAAGCAATAGCTTAAGTTGAAACAGAGATTTTAAACCCTTAAAAATCAACCAAAGCAATATGCCGACGCCAACACCGACACCTGGGTGACTGAAATAGCCCCCTTTTCTACGAATAGTCGAGCTAAAAAGGAGTTTGGTTACAACTAACAATGTTATCTATCATAAAGCTGATAAACCTTGGCACCCAGCCTTTGTAATAGAATGATGAATTTCTTTTGAAAGTCAACAAGGAACAATTTAGTTTAAGCAATATTATTTGCTTTACAATGAAATTCTGTTTCAGTTTGGGTCAGTAAACATTGAACAAATAACAAAGCTACAAATGATCTGGAATTCATAAAAATTGAAAATAACAATAAACCTGTAGAAATAGGAAATATAGAATATAAATCAGCTTAAAAAGATTTTTTTCTTTTTCAACAATGTTTTCAAGTGTATTTATACCATCTTTAATGTTTCAATGATTGGAAAGGCTTAACCCTTCCTATGCTGTTCACAGTATATACTGCAGCTGTATACAGAGCTTTTACATACAAGTTAGATTTAGATCAGCCTGTACAGACATACAGTCTGATCCTAGCCTACACTGACTCTGATTCCTACTTAATGTTTGCTGAAAAAAAAAGGAAGATCCGTTGAAATATTTTCCTACGTCAATTTCATGTGTTTTCTGATAAAAAGTCTTAAAAAGTCAGTCAAATTTTGATGATTTTTTGTTACGAACTGTCATCAATTTTCTTTAATTTGATAGAATAAAAGTCATATGTTACATATTCAAGGCATTCATTGGCTCATATAATCATGAAATTCAGTTCAACTCAGAAGAATTAGGGCTAAAATCATTTATAGCTAATTGTTGGATTACATAAGATGCCGCCACCATAGGGCAGTTGGTTAGGCATAAGACCTTCCAATCTGGAAGTCATGGGTTCGATCCCCGGTGGTGGCAAATATCCTTTCCGACGTTTGTCTCTCACCAATGGGTAGACAATCGTAAATCTATGTGAGATAGCAGGTGGAGGCTAGGAAAGGGTGCAATGGTAGTACAGGTGTAAGAAATACCAGGAATCCATTGTTAGGTGCTCCGGCCGCCGCAATATAACTGCGAAATTGTTGAAAGCGGCGTAAAACCCATTCAAACTGCAGGACATGATTATGCATATACAGTAAACCTTGTATTTAGCGACAACATACAGGACCATCATAAAGGGGTCGTTAAAGAGAATGGTCGCTTAGGACACGTTTTGTTTACAAATTAGAAACATATTATTTTAATTGATTATGTATGTATTTGCCAATTTTTCATTAATGCTATGTTGTAAAAACTCAATAGAATCGTCTTATTGACGATTCTATTGAGTTTTAGCAACATATGATTCATTTACAATAATAAATATACCAATAATATCTACTCCATAAGAAAATTTGATTTAAAGAAGGGCATTTTGAAAACAGTCGCTTAATAAAAACGATCGCTTAATAGACATGGTCTCTCAAGCAAGATTTACTGTATAAGACATTCAAGAAAAGGTTGCTATCACATAGAACATTAAAATGTTTTGAAAGCATTCATAAATTACATGTACAGAACATGACATGAATTAATAATCAATTTCAATATTCAAAACAAATAGGGCTTCTTTATATTCATTTAATGCATTCACAAAAATTACGCCTCAGGGACTTTGATTTCATAGCATGCATAAATTTCACCTTATATAATTAATTAATATAATTTCTGAGAACAGTATCTTGCAGATTATGATTACAAAGAACACATTGAAAAAGGGTAAAACACTCATCAAACATAAGGATGTTGCAAAACACTAGTCTAATAAACGGCTCAGTACAAAACAGTTGTAAGTGTCAATATGCTTATAGGTAGTTACAACTGTATTGCACTAAGCCATATACATGTAATTGTTTCTCTGTATCTCCCCCTTTAGAGAAATGTGCATGACCTTTATATCAATTACGTAGATATTATGAAGGAGGTGCAGTCAAACTTGCATGAGTGTCAACCTCTTATAAGCAACCACATGGGTGGACGAAAATTAGATGTCCTTTATTAAAAGCTACGGTAAATCTCTTTTAACCTTGAAATGAACTATTGTTACTGATCCTTCAGCATAAGAATTAACCAAAATCATAGATTCAAATGGGTTCTAACATCAAAAGATTTAGGCAAAACAGGGTGCCTATGCTTGGCTTTTTGGAGCTGGAAAGTGGATAAAAAAGGGGACATAATTTGCACAAAATACATTAAGAGTTATTCCTATTGATAGTTTAGGTTGCTCTTTTGATAGTGAAAACGTGTCCAAAGTGTCAAGTGAATGCCTTCCATAGAACCAGATATAACAAAATTTCTAAGTTCTTGTACGACAATGGCAGCAACAACAATGACGATGCCAAGGCACTGAAAATAGCCAAGCTAAAAATGTAATATTTCATTTATTAGTTTGGTTTAAATCTATTTATTTTACATCGATTGGGAAACAAGTTCTTACAACTTAGATTAATCCCTCTCGATTCTGCTTCCTGGAAAATTCACCAGTACTGGCGCCGAATGTGTGGGCCAATGAAAGAACCAAGATCGATAGCTGCTCCCGGGAATCGAACTCAGGACCTTTGGATCAAGAGGCCGACGCTCTACCTCTAGACCACGGACACCACACACTATATTTCATTTATAGAGGATCGAAATTGATATTGATCTTTGCCTGCCTAGAAAATGTCTATTAATTGACCATTCTCATTTGAATTTGTGTTTTGAGGTCCCTTTAAAAAGACTAGCTTCATTAAGACAAGGTTCTTTTTATTGAAGGAAGAATTATTCATGTATCCCTTTCAGTTATAAATTGATGTATAATAGCTACAACTCTGGACAATTATGATGTTAATATTTGATTCTGATAAATGCCCTTGAATCTAGTACTGTCAACTAGCAAGTCTTAATATCAGAAATAATGTGTCATTGGGAAAAAATAAAATCTATTTTAATACAAAAGTGCCTCTGTAACTACCATTGCATCCTTTCCTATAGCCAGCTGCTATCCCACATAGGTCTCTGATTATCAACCTATTGGTGGACGACAAATAGTTGACAAGGATGAGTTGGGGATGGAACCTGGGACCTTTAAATTGACAGTCTGATGTGCTACCAACTGCACTATGATAGTGGCTGATAAAAAATCTAATCATACAGTATGAATATGCAAAGTTGATTGAGTGAAATAAGATTTTTAGTCTTACCTTCATGAACTCAATAAACACTCTCTTTGAATATTAAAATTTAATTTCATAAAGCAACATGTAAGGATTTTTCAATTATGAAGTAGATTTTGATTTTTCAATTATGAAGTAGCTTTTTATTGGGACTTTTTTGGTGGAAGCTTACAAAATAGCTGCTACCACAAAAATGTTTTTATTTAGAATTTTTTCAAAATTTTCAGCCCATCAGAATGCATGAAATACCGGTAGATGGAATCACCAAGAATTAAATTCTAAACTTTTGTCACCTGATAATGGTATGAATCTGGATGTTTTTTGTTATATCTGTGTCAATATTAACATTTTTAAATTCAGCACAGGTACAATGTCCATGACACAATTAAAAACTTTAGCTGAAATCTGAAATCTGAGGTTTTCATTTTGAGGAATTATGCAAGGGCGTAGCTCCCATTACGCACTTTACGCAATTGCGTAATACAAATAAATCCTCTTTCAAAATCTTGTTGATGAATGATCATAACATCGAAACTACAGCTTATTCAAGCTGTAGTTCGGATGTTTGATTATTCACCAACGCTCAAATTATATTAACGGGGAGCGGTTGGGCGACAATAGTCGCCTTTGCCCTATTTATTCTTTAGTGGTCGCCTTCGAAATGCGTAAAAAAATCAAAGTCCTGGCTACGCCCATGTTATGTATATTGTATTTCCTCTAATTAGAGCATTATCTGTAAAAGTTGCTCCCTCTACAATATTTATTCAGAAAACCACATTTTGATGGCCAGTGCAAAACAGTTGTAACTGCCTATAAACATATAGGCAGTTACAACTGTTTCGTGCTGAGCCATTGATTTCAGTTGATTGAAATTACCTTAATTGCAAAGACTTTGTGAATCTTTTCTCCAAGTTGATATTTATTTCCTGTAAAAATTCATTTTGATTATTATTTACCTGAAATTAACATCAAAACAAAGAGAGAAAGGCCAAAAGACATACAATTTGATGAATATAAGTTTTAATTACGAACATGGGACCAAAATAAAAGTTTCCTGTCCATGATTTGCATGCGGGTTATAAGAAGAAAAAAGTTGTGTATTTACAGAAAGTGAAAATCTTCAAGAAAAACCTTACCTAAAATTGCTTTACTTAAACTTAAAATCCCAAAGGTTTAGTTATTATATCTAAGATTTACAATTTAGAGGACACGCTGAATGAATATTTATGTCATTTTAGTAGTTAAAATTTACACACGTATATTGTGGTTAATTTGTTATGCATGGCTGGACAAAATGTATACATATAATTCATCATTCAAGTTAGAATGGGAAACAAGTTACTAAATAAAAATGAAGCTCCCTGGAGTTGCCTCCCTTAAACATTAATCAGTGAACAAAATTATAGACTAGTAATATTTCAAAGAAAGGGCTAACTAAAACTTTTAAAACATTATGTTTGATTATCTTTTTTGTTTTAAAGAAGAAAACATTGTGGACGCTGAAAAAGTTGCTTGTGTCTCTATGAAAAAATTTGATTGTACAATCAAATATTTTGATTAATACAGAAGAGTGCTGTTGACATCCATCATTTTGTATAGAACATGTTTTGGTTATGCAATTTGAACATAGTAACTACATATTGAACCTAAGACTGTCAGAAAGCCAACTAATGTCCCCCTACAAGTGCTTATCAATAATGAAAAGCAATTAATCTGTCAAAGGGCCATAACTTGTCAAAAGTCAATGGATCATAACTAAAATTTCACTTGCAAATCTCTGCTTGATACTGATCACATTCTGTAAACTTTGAAAGTTTGAAACAAAATGTGCCAAGAAAACTTCCTGACTAAAAAAGCTACAGACAGACGGATAGACTGATGGACAAGCTGACTCCTTTATACCCCCCAAACATAGTTTTAGGGGGTATAAATAGAGGATAATCGTTTGTTTCAGTGTAAAATCGATTTATATTTCATTGAGTGAACAAAAACAGCTATATTTCCACGAGTGGCAGAGCCACGAGTGAAAATATAGCTTTTGTTGTTCACGAAATGAAATATAAATCAATCTTATACGAAAAACAAACGATTATTCTATTTCTTTAATGCAAAAATGAGACAAAATGGGAAATGTCTAGGACATAATTTCGTAAAGCGCGTCATTTTGCGCGTGATTGCTATGCAACTTTTATTGTGACATCACTTATTTCACCCCGCATAGATGACGTCAGATAGGATGAAATGCACAAAAGCAGCGTATAAGTTCTTGATAATCTCACTGCTTTTGTGGTGAGATTATCAAGTGATAATCTACAGTTATTTCTCGATAAACCACAGAAAAGCATTAAAGAAATAGTTGCAGTTGTGACAGTTATGTAGTTATGTTGCCCACCTATGCTTTATTTCTTGTCAAAAACTCTTAAGGAAAAATGATGTGTAATATCTGGATCCCAAGTTATGAAACTTGTCTCATTCTCAACTCAAAATTTTCTCAACTTTCAAATTAAGTTACAACCAAAATTCTGTTGCAATACTTATATAAAACTTAAAAACAAAAAAGACAATATTGATATAAATATTATCTTGTATGTTCATACATATCTTTGATTTCTAAATTTGAGAAAATTCTCAGTTGAGAATGAAAAAAGTTTTATAACCTTGGGCCCTGATGGAATGTATTGTGATGGAGGTTAAGTGGCAGGGTTACAGTTAACAACAGAGTGCAATTGATAAAATGAATGATTTTGGAATGAAATTGAATGGGTGAGTTATAAGTGAAATTTAAGGGAGGTAATCCTATATTGCTTATTTTGTTCAGGATGAACCAAATTAGCTATAATTATTACATCCCTTTTATAAAATAAGTATACAAGTTCTGCAAAAGGCTTCCCATTTCTTCAAGAATCAAGCAAAGACTTAAAATTTTAATTATGTCAGTGCAATCTCATTTTTTTCTATTTATATTTATTTGGAATGTAGCTGTTGATGTATATTTCTTAGTAATTTTGGACTATTTTTAAGTGGTTTGAGTGAGTATTTGGAATGAATGAATGAATGAAGCACTGAGTGAGTGATTTAGAATGGTTTTGATTGAGATTAATGTCAATTTCATAATGCAACTAACTGTAGCAACCTACTATTTTTCCAGCAATAACCCTGTTGAAGTAATAATATTTAGAAAGATAACAAATCTCCTCTGTCAATCAAACATATGTAAAAATACTAATGGAACACTAATCAAATACAACATGGAAGACAAGAGTGCTGTTGAAACTCACCCATATATTTCCTTTTAAATGAAGGTCACTTTTTTGTTGACAGGTCATGGTTTATATATCAAACCGCAACCATATGCACATAGCTCTATGATGACTAGTTGGTTGTCACAGGACAACTATTTTCAAACCCACATCTATACCTTTGACCTTGAACTATCACTGTGACCTTTCTGGAAATTTCCTATAAATAGCACACCTTTTACATAATGGTGATGAATTGTGCAAAGTCCATCTTGAGGGGTCAGTGTAACACTATCGCAAGTGCCTATAAATATATAGGCACTTACAAGTGTTGCACTGACCCCTCGATCTGTAAATTTAGGAGTAATTGTCCATGCAAAGTCAGACAGTCTGACAGAAAGACAGAAAGATACAGGGAGTTACAACTGTTTTGCGCTGAGCTATTGATGTGCTACCACCAGTTCCATTGTTGTTTCCTCCTTTAACCTGTTATCCTGCTGAATTTAATTTTGTTGCAAAGAAATTTCAAAATTTTAGGACTTTCCAACTTGGTGAAAATAAATTTTTCCCACATTAATTAAGAAGAAAGCAGATAGTGTAAGCCAAGATCTGACTGCACATCTGCCTTTTGTACAGCCGGATTATGTCATAAACAACATACAAAGCGTTAATCTTTCTTATGGTGGCATGTTGCTTCAAACCCATAACTACGCAACAAATGCCAGACTATTCCAAATGGAGAGAGGCTACAGAAAACTAACAATACATGGCTAAATGGACAGCTGTTTGTACCTTATTTTCTAGACAAGAAACCGCACAACCCTTTAGGCCTCAGCTGTTCTTAAACCTTCCAGGAAACATGAGCACCATCTATGAGTGCAAGGCTCGGCTGCAGCTGCTGCATAATGCCAAAAAAAAAGGGGAATAACTCTAACAAAATTGCTTCCAGAGTTATCCCCCTTGATAGTCTGGATAGCTCTTGTGATGGTGAACACACATGTCAAGTTTCATGAAGATATCTCCAATAACAACAGAGATATGACCAAGGTTAAAGTGTGTCACGCCAACACAAACAAAATCTATCAGATGATTATCAACCAAATTTCTATGGAATGATCATTGAGTGACCCTTCATCAGTCCACAAAAAACTATTGTGATCAGATGAAAAAAATTTCTTTTATGGGTGGAGGTTATTTCTCCATACAACATATAGAGGAAACTTTGAAAATTTTCTCAGAATCTTAATGATGGATATCAACCAAATTTAAGTTAAGTGATCCCTAGTTGAACCCATATCAGACTAAAACTAGAGCTTGTCACTGAATGTGACTTAATACCCCCGCAAGTGCTTTCAGAGAATGAGATACTTTGACAGAAGAAGCAAAAAATGCTTCAAATATAAAAGTTAACTCTTGGATTTGAGACCTCTAAATTGCGTCTTGCAAAACTGACACATGTGATAGATGTTTTCAAGCTATTGAAGGAAAACTGAAGGAGGAGTTTTGGAAACAAAATTACAAGTATATGTGTTCAAAAAGAAAAATTGTCTTAAGTTCAAGGGGAGATAATTCATAAACCTGTGGGAGTTTACACTTGAAATTTGTGTCTTGCAAAACTTCAACATGTGATAAATGTCTGTATACTGTTTCATTACTATTGAATGGAAATTGCAGGAGGAGTTTGCGACACAAAATTATAAGTACATGGTAACAAATAGGAAAAAATGTCAAAGTTTAAGGGGAGATAACACATGAACCTGGGGGAATTGACACTTGAAATTTGTTTCTTGCAAAACTTCAACATGTGATAATTGTTTGTATAATGTTTCATAACTATTGAATGAAAATTGAAGGAGGAGTTTGCGTCACAAAATTATAAGTACATTGTAACAAATAGAAAAAAAATGTCTTAAGATCAAGGGGACATTATTCATGAACCTGGTGGAGTTGACAATTGAAATTAGCCTCTTGCAAAACTTCAACTTGTGATCAATATTTGCATAATGTTTCATTACAATTGAATGAAAATTGAAGGAGGAGTTTGCGACACAAAATGATAAGTACTGGTAACAAATAGAAAAAAATGTCTAAGTTCAAGGGGAAATAATTCATGAACCAGGGGGAATTGAGACTTGCAATTTGCGTCTTGCAAAACTTCAACTTGTGATGAATGTTTGTATAATATTTCATAACTTTTGAATGAAAATTGAAGGAGGAGTTTGCGACACAAAATTATAAGTAAATGGTAAAAAATAGAAAAAAATGTCTTAAGTTCAAGGGGAGATAATTAGTGAACCTGGGAGAGTTGAATGAAAATTGAAGGAGGAGTTTGCGACACTAAATTATAAGTAAATGGTAACAAATAGAAAAAAATGTCTTAAGTTCAAGGGGAGATAATTAGTGAACCTGGGTGAGTTGACACTTGAAATTTGCGTCTTGCAAAACTTCATTATGTGATGTATGTTTGTATAATATTTCATAACTATTGAATGAAAATTGAAGTAGGAGTTTGCGACACAAAATGATAAGTACATGGTAACAAATAGGAAAAATGTCTTAGTTCAAGGGGAGATAATTCATGAACAAGGGGAAGTTGGGACCTGAAAATTGCGTCTTGCAAAACTTCAACATGTGATGAATGTTTCTATAAAGTTTCAAGGCTTTTGAAGGAAAACTGAAGGAGGAGTTCGCGACACAATTTACTACCATTTGTGTCCACAGACGGACAGACGCACGGACAGACAGACAGGCTGATTCCAGTATACCCCCGAAAACATTCGTTTTGCGGGGGTATAAAAAAGAAAAATTCTGATAAGATGAAAAATATGTCTTTTATTGGAGAAGGTCATTTCTCTATGTGTTATATTGCAAACTTTGAAAATCATTTTCTCAGAATCTAATTGATGGATATATGTTGTTATTGACCATGAATTTTTCTTTGCAGAATTTATTTCAGCATAAGACACTTAAAAACATATATCTATTTGAAATTAACATACATTCACTTATATTCTTGTCTAACCATATCAGTAGATTCAGACCTGTGGAGCAACTTAACTGCTCAGGCAGCTCTAGTTTATATTTATCATCAAAGTTTAAGGCTGTACAATATATGTATAATTCATACCTTTACCAGATCAACAAAACAACAGTGAACACATGTATAAAAAACAAAAGTTTGATTTGTTTTAATCTCAGTGAGATACAATGTATAAATAACAAAAACAACAAACACGATATGAAATGTGAACAAAGTATAAATTTATATTCAACCCTTGTCAAGCTGAACTCACAATATTCCTCTTTGAGCAAGACGAATAGACTAATAAAGTTAGTTACGTCGTGAAATTGACATTTATCTTGACCGAAACCATTCAATATCACTCCCTTAGTGCTCCAATCATAAACTCCAAACATTCAAAAACGCTCAAACCCATTGAAAAATATAGAATCAAAAACTTCATTCAAAATAAATTTGGATAGAGAAAAAATCGCGATTTCATTGACATAATTCAACATATAAGCGTATTTTAGGTTCTTGAAGAAATATGAAGCAATCTAAAATATTGTATGCATATTTTATTAAAGGGAAGTAATCAATATTGCTAATTTTGTTCATTCTGAGCAAAATTTGGGGCATTGGATTACCTCCCATTAAATTCACTCAAAACTTGCTCCACATGCTCATTCAATTTCATTCCTCAATCATTCCAAGATCATTCACCTTGTCAATTTCAAGATGTTGGTAACTGTATCAGCCTGCACTTAAAATCTTATATTTGATAAACAGGATCCATCGTAGGTCCCTTTTCAGGTTTTGGTTTTAACATATTCATTTTACATCTATTGGGAAACAAGTTCTTACAACTTAGATTAAATCCCTCTCGATTATGCTTCCTGAAAAATTCCAGGAGGTGAAGACAGCCAATTATGTGAATAAATTTCTACTTTCCCCCCCCCCCCCCCCCACCACACACAATTTTCTGAATATGGACTGGTTATACTACATCATCCTATCATCTGCAATATTACTTCAGGCTAAGAGACAAATAAAGATGATCTTTGAAGAATTAATCAGTATCTTCAGTTGTGTTGGGGTTCAGAGAAGACAACCAACCATGTAACTGAAGTCAACTCTCCCATTCTTTGTTGTTACTTCAAGTTTAGAGTCACACTTAGGTTTTTTAAACACTTAATCATTATGATCAGTTTTGTTGTGGTTCATAGAAGACAACCAAATATGAGAATGAAGTTCTACTCTCCCATTCTGTGTTGTTGCTGCAAGTTTAGAGTCACACTTAGTATTTTTAGCACTTAATTAGTATCATCAGTTTTGTTGAGGTTCAGAGAAAACCAACTATGAGACTCAAGATCTAATCTCTCATTCTGTGTTGTTACTTCAAGTTTAGAGTCACACTTGGTTTTTGTTTGAAGTATTAATCAGTATCATCAGTTTTGTTTAGGTTTAGAGAAGACAACCAGCTATGTGACTGCAGTTCTACATTCCTATTCTGTGTTGTAACTTCAAGTTTAGAGTCACACTTGGTTTTTGTTTGAAGTATTAATCAGTTTCATCCGTTTTGTTTAGGTTTAGAGAAGACAGCCAGCTATGTGACTGCAGTTCTACTCTCCAATTCTTTGTTGTTACTTTTACTTTAGAGTTCCACTTGGTAAATGTTTGAATTATTAATCAGTTTCATCAGTTTTGTTTAGGTTCAGAGGAGACAACCATCTATGAGACTAAAGTTCTACTCTCCCATTCTGTTTTGGTTACTTCAAGTTTAGAGTCACACTTGGTTTATGCTTGAAGTATTAATCAGTATCATCAGTTTTGTTTAGGTTCAGAGAAGAAAACCAGCTATGTGACTGCAGTTCTACTCTCCCATTCTGTGTTGTTACTTCAAGTTTAGAGTCACTCTCTAAACATTCAGAGAGAAAGCCTGAAAAGGAACAATTTGTTGTGTTTGTACATCAAAACATCATAAAGACAATTCTTTCAGAAATTTAATGTAAATGTCTATAGAGAAAAGCCATCTGCACATATCAAAATCAAGCACTGGGTCTTTAAAAAAAATTTGAGTAATAAGTCATTTATATTAAGTAAAGCTGTAAAACATGATGCTTAAAGATTCAAGGGTACAGATAGTATTTAATGGAATCGGTGACAAAATAAAAAAAAAGTTTCAAATTGGTCCAAAACTACATGTACAGTAAATCTTACATTTAGCGACCACATACAGGACCACCAAAACATGGTTGTTAAAGAGAATTGTCTTAGTACACCATTTTTTACAAATTGGAAACAAAATTTTGTTTGAATTTGTTTATTACTGGGAATTTCTCAATAATCCATTGTTGTTTTCACTCAAAAGAATGGTCTCATTGAGACCATTTCATTGAGTGTAATCATCGTAGGATTATTAAGAAATAAATTTTAGACCAATAATATCTACATTGTAAGATATTTTCATTCAAGGAAGAGGATTTGGGATACAGTTGCTTAATAAATTTCGTCGCTTAATAGAATTGGTCGCTCAAGCAAGATGGACTGTATATCTTTTTCATGTATTGAGAGAACATAATTTCTTTTACAAGTGTTGGAGCTTATGTCATTCTTGAAATTTAAGATTTATCAAACCTTCAAACAAAACAGACTTTCATTTTTCAAGTATTTCTTTAATGCAACAAGAGAACAAAGATCTGTAACAATCCACTTGCACCTTCCCCCAATCAAATTTATTACATCATTAAATTGATGTGAAAAGTAATCATCTAAATGTATTGTTCATTTGATCATCATCAGAGGACAGGGTTTAGGAAGGAAAAGGTATTGTTTCACAAATTGTAACAATATGGAAAGGGTAATAAATTTGACAGGGTTTTTGTTTGACCTGGAACCCCGGGTTTGACAAACAGAAATGCAAAATGATGCTGTTTTAACTCTTGGGACTTTGAGCTGGTGCGTCATTTTGACTCTTCAAAATAAGTAGACATGCACCAAGGATAATGGGAAAAGTATCAAATTATTGGAAAATGTGTATTTTGGATGTTTGGAAAATATTTAAATGGTGGTCTTATAACACCTAGCTTGATTGGCAAATAACACACTTCGGTGATTGGTTGTGCATTGGCAATCATAATTGACAGTCTTATTCATGACATCTGTGAAATTCAGCTCAAACCCCTTTGCTTTTTAATCTGATCTCACTTAAATCAATCTAATATTGAATAATTTCTCTTTAATTCAAACAGTATTTTGGGGGCAGAGGAGGGAGGGGGGGGGAAATAAAGCAATCTGTCTCAGTTTGTCCCTTGAGTTTTTCATTTTGACTCTGGAAATTTTGACTCAAGGGCCATTGACTCTTGGGTTTTGGATTCTAGTGAAAACCCTGTTACATATTCCAAGATCACTCTTTTGCCATTACCTTTGATTTTGATGAGATTCTGTTCCTTGGTTTGTTCCATACTATGTACATCTACATCTCCCAATACAACATCTCTCCCAGATATCTCACATTTGGAATTCAGTTGGGGCAGTTTTAATGTGATATTACCTAAAATTACATAAGTACACATATACATGTATCTGTAATGCAAGAACCTTGGAACATGGCTCTTAGTAATGAAAGCCTATCCTTGGATGGTGAATGTACCAAAAACAATCACTATGTGTAAAGGCAATTAGGATATATGAACAAGGTTAAAGTTGAGGTTTTAATTTTTTTTTAAAAACTAGGTCAAGGTCAGGTAACAAAGTCATGGATGTTGGGTCATAAATGGATTGGAAGTTTATTCCTTTATCACAGGTAAGCTAAAAAAGATAGACATCATAGAAAGAACAAGAGCCATGTTGTACATGGCTATCCCCCGCCATCAAAGCTTGATAGTAAACTGAAGCCTAATCAAAGGGCAATAACTCCAAAATTACGCAAGCAAGAGTTGTAGTTCTTGAGCACTGCTCTTCTCCCCCATGAGATCTATCCACCTATAAAATTTCAAGTTGATAGCTTTTAAACTTTAGGAAATATACTCATGAAAATTTTAGTGATGGAATGATGGAATGAAGGAATGACAGATGGAGACCATTCCTTTATCCCCTTTGCCCAACGGCTGGGGATAACAAGCAATTCATCCTTTCACAGTATATTTTCATAATTAGTTTCCCTCAGCTCTTTACTGGTAATTCAAAATACCTGATTTGTGTGATTCAAGGTGAAGTAAAATATTCAATGCTAGCAAATCAATATCATCTTCACTACTAAGTATATACAGTTTTACCTGCTTCTAGTGTCAGGCAATTGCTTTCAAATGACAATCGATAATCGGTTTTTAGTTGGAAGAGTAAATCAACTAATGATTGATTGAACAATCATTTTCTTATAAATTAATACAGCACTCCCAGTTTCATCCTTTGAAAAAAAGAATGTGAAAGTTTTGTTAAAACTCATGACCTAAAGACTCTTTTTGCAGATTTTTCTACCAACTTCATGTCACTGCTTGAAACAATTGTATCTGCCTATAAACATATAGGCAGTTACAACTGTTTCATCCTGAGCCATCAAACTGATGTCAGTTTCGAAAACAATATACATGTATAACAGCTTTCATTTATGTGTTAGGAACTAATTAATCCATTGTGAAATTTCTTAGTCAATTATCATTATCGGAAGCCCAAACCAACTGCTTATCAATTATAATTGATTAATCTGCCCATCACTACCTGCTTCTGAAGATATGTTATGATTTCCCTCCCTGGCAATAAAAAGACTGGTATTTCCTTGTTTCACAGATGCATTCAGATCACCATCCATGGTACCTATAATATTATAGCATGAAAATAATTCGGAATGATCCAATTTCAAAATTTCAAGATATGAGAAGTTGTTTCTACAATCTTGATTTCAAAAATGTCATTCAGAATTTGACACAGAGTCCCAGAATATTTGGACAGGGATTTTCAATTTGAAATTTTATACTAAGATGTTCTGTCATAAAATCTGGTGTTATGTGTACTCAATAATTCAATTTAAGTATTGTCCATCAAGTTTTGTGCATTCTGATTGGCTGAATAAGTTTTATTCCTCACTGAAAACAATTTTGAAATATGCAGCTTTTTTGTGCTTGCGCAAAAAGTAGTTCCACAAGAAATCAGTCATGGACAAATAAATCCAGTTTGGCTTAAAGGTTTTAAATTGTAGATATGAAGAGACTTTTATAATTTTTATTGAGGTATGAAACTAAAAACCTAATCACACTCATGTATGAATTTGTGTATTCATACATGAGTGTGATTAGGATTTTAGTTTCCTACCTAAATGAAATTCAAAAATTATACAGTCTTCATCTCTTAATTGAAAGCTTTCAAAAAGAATATTAAACAAAAGAACTAAGATTGTCAATACTCCTTGTAACTTATTCCCTGGATCCCTTACCCTTATACTGCATTTACTTATTCTATTTTCGAACAAATTCCACTTTTTGGCTTTGTTTGTTTGTTTGAATGGGTTTAACGCCGCTTTCAACAATTTCGCAGTTATATCCCAGCGGCCGGAGCACCTAACAATGGATTCCTGGAATTTCTTTCACCTGTCCTACCATTACACCCTTTCCTAGACTGTGGGTGCTATCTCACATAGGCTTACGATTATCTGCCCATGGGTGAGAGACAAACATCGGAAAAGATATTTGCCGCCACCGGGGATCGAACCCACAACTTCCAGATTGGAAGTCTTATGCCTAACCAACTGCGCTATGGAGGCGGCTCCACTTTTTGGGACAAATTCGCTAGTCCAGCTGATTTTTTTAAGTAGAAAGAAGGAAGTTTATGCCATGAGCAGACTGTGCGTCTAAGATCAACTTACTAATATGGACATTTCCCGTGTTTGACTTCATCTCTGTGGTTCCATGACAGTTGACCAGATGTAGATGACCAGAGTTTGTCTTGATATTACAAGATTCACCGTATATTGCCTTGATTTTCATATTCCCTTTGTCTGTTGCACATTCTATTGTCTGTCCTTGTAAACGACCTGTCTCTATTTTCTGAAAAAGAACAAGAAAATGAACAGAATTTTGTACAGCTAAAGAAGCATAGAAGGGTTAATACCAATTATTTGTACAGCTAGAGAAGCATAGTAGGGCGAGCATAAATTATGTGTGCAGCTAAAGAAGCATAAAATGGTTAGCACAAATAATTTTTAAGTGCCTATAAATATATAGGCATTTACAATAGTTTTTCACTAATCTATCAAAATTTCTTTGGGAAACTGAATTGATCATCATCTTGACTGTTTTTTTAATGTGCTAGACTAGCATTCAGCCCTATAGTTTAAAATTTTTAGTAAATTAGGTACATTACTGCATTGAACCCACCACATATTAGGTCACTGCATTAATTTTGTTCTTTTGTCTGAAAATATGTATCATGTTTTTAGAAAGAAGATACATGTGTATGTTTTTTTATCGTTCAGTTTTTCTGATGAACCTGTACCTTATCAAAGAGATGGCTACTCTCCCTTACCCTCAAATAGACTTGAATCCTAACCTGGATAGATGAAAATGTTTGAAAAACATTTAAGAAATGGTAAATTGCTTTGCAAGTGTTCAATCAAGCACAGTAAGAGGACCATTTTTAAAATTGTGCAAACATTTTTGCACCCAAAACTGAAGCCTTTTATCCTATTTTCCTTACAGTTAAAAAGTTTTACCCTATGAAATAACATAGGCGTATCTATGAAATTTATACACACTCAGAAGGTGACAAAGAATATGTAGGATAAAGGCGACATGTGGACAAACAAATGATGCATGCCCTCTGTCCGCTCCTTTTTTATGATATGAGCGTTGGTGAATAATCAAAACATCTTAACTACAGCTTGAATAACGTAATAGGCGTTACGCCCTTGAATAAATTCATATTCTATTTTTCCAACATATTGCTTAAGGGCACCCCAAATATTGTAAACATGTACATCTTAGATGGGGGCCGTAGATACAATATATCCATCACCCACCAAAGATGCCAATATATTCTTGAAGAGTTCCATTACTCACCCCTTCCAATTTTGTTGTCATGGTAATATTGCCTTGTACTACAGATTTACTCTTGATATCACCACCTTCAGTATTCACACATACTCTGTTATTCTGAAAGTAGTGTAAGGGCAGGGAATAAATGTACTGGAAATATTCTATCAACCCTTGTCATGCTGCATCCTGAATATTCCTGCTTTGGCAAGAGGTATTAACAAAGGTGCAGACAAACAATTTCTTCTTTTTCTACAAAATTTTCAACCCTACTGAATGGCTATTTTTCAAATTAAATCCACTTTAAATTTTCATCTGCAAAACCTTTGAATTTGGACAGGTCCAAAATTTTGTAAAACAGGAAAGGGTTAAGGGTCAAACACGAGCCCTGAGAATGCCTAAATTTAAGGAATATGCCTTAATTGAATCTTACTTTCATGTTATTTAGAAAACAATCTCCTTGTTCTGTAGTGACTGTCACAGTTTCACTTTCAAGATTCTTTAAAGATGAGTCAGCTTTGCCTTCACACTTTAAATCAATATCTGAAATATTGAACAGGGAACATAAAATATAAAGGGTTATTTATGAAATAATTTCATTTTTGCGTTGAGATGTCCATGAATAAAGTCTGATGGAGGAGGAGCTATATGTTAAAGGTAAAATCCGAGGGCAGAGACTGAGGATTTTGCTTTGCATATAACTCCTTCCCCCTATCAGACTTCATTCATTGACACATCAACACGAAAATGAAATTATATCGATTATAAAACTATTACAATAATGAAATTAATTTAATTACTTTTCTTGGTGTAAAATAGTGTAATTACATTTATCTTATAACTATACAAATATCCATATGATAACATCCTGTATGATATTTTTTTATGATATCACAAGTCATAGTTATTTTTAGAACAATGATATAATGCGGTTATTTTTAGAAACTTGCATTTCAGTCAGAAACAATGACAAAAACAAGACAAATACAGGTTATAAGATAAACATAATACATACTTAGTGTATTGTATAAAAAAATATCTAACTCGGTTGTGAGAATTGATAATTGCCTCAGCAAAGCCTCGACAATTATCAATTCTCCCAACCTCGTTAGATATTTTTTCTCATACAAAACACTTAGTATTAAGAACGTATTATATATTTATCTGGATGTAAAATCAATGAATAAGAAATGGTGGAAGTGATGGGAGATTTAGCACGTCGGTAATATGACATCAAAAGCAACAGGGTTCCCGCTTAAGATGATGTATGATGTCATAAATGGGTGGAGCAATCCTTGTACATAATTAAACACATGATATAATATGAATTTCATTGCGAATGAAGTTCTATTTCAAATATACGTTTTTACGCCATCTTGATATAAGTTGAGATACAGTGAAATTGAGTCTGATAAATACCACCATGAAAATGACTCTGAAAATGACTTATAAGATGGCCTTGATCTTGGTATCTACAGAAAATGTTCCAGCAAAAAGTACATAAATGTATCAAGGTACTTTTGACAAAAGCTTAAGCTTATACTGTCAATCTTGGAAACTTTATCCAGATGTTAAAATACCCCTGAGAGCAAGGTAGGAGTGACTATCAGCTTAGGCTTACATTGTAATTGAACTTAGATGAATTGAAGTGATGTAAACTTTATGAATTAAAAAATAACAGAACATATCTAGTACAGCAGGGTACAATATGGACAATTTATACACAATATGAAATATACTATAATTATATAGAGGATATTGAATGAGTGGTCATGAAATACCAAATTCATTAAACGAATGATCTATAAACAGATAAAAACGAAGCTATGCCGAGTTTTTATCTGTTTCTAGATGACAAGTTTAATAAATTTGGTATTTTATTTAACAAAAAATTGATATGCTATTTATACTATGATAAATTGACGCAACTCCTAAATTTCATGGAATTAAATTTTCCACAGAACCTATAAAGCCTTTTGCAAAATCATCTCAGCCATTATAATGTCATTTTCATGATACAAAATAACCTTACCAAAGTATTACGCCCTAAGTTGTTTGCATAGTTATTCCACTAGTATAATAACCCCATGTAATATCAAAAATATTCAATGGGGTTATTTTACTCTTGTGGCGTAGGTCATATGATAAAATAGAATAAATTGCTATATAAATGATCTTTGTGAGGCACACCTGATGTGTAATGAATCTGTGTGTGGCAATTTCAACAATTTCATGTGTGGACGTAGAATCAGCTGTGCAAATTCATGATTAGAGACTGTAGGTAAGTAATTATATTTTGAGTGCATAGTAAAGACTCTCATGAGTCTGTGCAGGGGTGTGGAATTTCAATGACCACCTTGTCTGACAACGGTTTTTCAACTTGCGGACAAGTATTTTTTCTATGCCACTTGTCTGTGAGGGTAAATAACAGGACAGATATCTGAATGGCGCTTTGGTTTAAACCTATTTATTTTACATTAATTGGGAAACAAGTTCTTACAACTTAGATTAATCCCTCTCTATTCTGCTTCCTGGAAAACTCAGCATTTCTCGCGCCGAATGTGTGGGCCAATGAAAGAACCAAGATCGATTGCAACTCCAGGGAATCAAACTCAGGACCTTTGGTTCCAGAGGCCGACGCTCTACCTCAAGACCATAGACATCACACAATGGCACTTAACAGATCTAAGAGATTGATTATCAAAATGTTAACATCAAAAGATAGAAAACATTAGTTTTAATGAAAAAAATGCTGCAATCCAGCATTTTCTTTTTTAAAAACAATGTTTTCTCATAATTGATTGATTTTCTTTTTTGATGACATTTATTTTTTGATCCGGGACAAGTAGAAAATCATCTTTTACTAGTCAAGGGACATGTGGGGAAATTCTATATTGCCACATCTTTGCTGTGCAGATGTGAAATTGTTGGAAATGTCACACACAGGCTCTTACTGTTTGCGTGTAATTAATGCATAATGCCCATATCATACCATATTTGACCGGAACTTGTATATGACACTGTATCCTGTTCCCATCTTTCACATCTTGTTTATAATTGATGTTGACTTCAAGTTGATCACTTTCCTCATCCAAGTCCGCACTCACAATATAGTTCTTTGTCATGGTTGATACAGACTTATCAGCTTTGCTACCCTCCCCAACATGCAACATGTTCATGAAGATTATGTTCATGTCTGGAAATTTTTGAGGATCCAGGGATTCAATGTGAACTGGTAACTCTGACGAGAGTTTTAATAGTCCTGCGCTGTTAACGTCAAAATGCCAAGCTTCCATAGCAAGACCATAATCGGGTAAACTACAGATCACAGGCTCTTCTTCTAAATCCTGTCCTATCATGTTTCTGTAGCTGGGTGCCGGGCTATCGTTTGTGGAATACGCTCTGCATGCTTGACATTTCAGGCTGGATGACATTCGTAGAATATTATTTGAACATTTTATGATCCCTCTAGAGTATCGTAGAAGCCATAAGTTCTGTCTGAGTAGCATTGTCGTCCGTGACAGAGACATCCTGAAAGACATGAAGACAGAGGATCTATCTTGAGGATATCATATCATGATTCAACAAAATTTTGCTTAAGCCTAAATAAGGTAGTGGACACGTAATAGTTCTGCAACGTTTCTGAAGTAATCAACTTTAACAGTATTAGCCAAGGTTTCCTGATGATTTTTATAAGGAAACCTCAGTCAACATTGTGATGGTTCATTAGTTCCAAAATGTTGCGGAAATATTAGCATTCCAGTACCTTAATATACAGTACATATATAACTAGAAAGCCATGAATGGCTTGAGTCGCTCCACAGGCTTGAAATTCTTGAAATCAAAGTTTTGACTAGATTTTTTAGATATTTTGGGTTCTATTTATGTTTAAATGAATTTCAAAGTTTCCACTATTATAACAAATAGAGAATTGACCTCCACCAATAAAAGACATAATTTTCATCCGATCACGATAATTTTTGGCTGCATGATAATGGATCACCCAAGGATCATACTAATGAAGTTTGATTGATATCCATCGATTACATTCTGAGAAAATGATTTTCAAAGTGTTTTCACTATATAACATAGAAAGAAATGACCTCCGCCCATAAAATACATTTTTTTCCTTTGAGCACAAAAATTTTAAATAGACTGATAAAGAATCACTCAAGGATCATTCCTGTGAAATTTGGTTGATATCCATCACTTACATTCTGAGAAAATGATTTTCAAAGTTTCCACTATATAACAAATAGAGAAATGACCTCCGCTCATAAAATACACATTTTTCATTCGATCACAATGATTTTTGGTAGACTGATAAAGGGTCACCCAAGGATCATTCATGTAAAATGTGGTTGATATCTATCAGTTAGTTTTTGAGAAAATGATTTCAAAGTTTCCACTATATAATATATGGAGAAATGACCTCCGCCCATAAAATACATATTTTTCATCTGATCACTTTAATTTTTGGTAGACTGATAAAGGGTCATCCAAGGATCAATCATGTAAAATTTGGTTGATATCTATCAGTTAGTTTCTGAGAAAATGAATTTCAAAGTTTCCACTATATAACATATAGAGAAATGACCTCCGCCCATAAAATGCATATTTTTCATCTGATCAAAATAATTTTTGGTAGAATGATAAAGGGTCACCCAAGGATCAGTCATGTAAAATTTTATTGGTATCAATCAATTAGAACCTGAGAAAAGTCACTTTTTACCATATTTGGAAATTAGCCACGCCCATTAGATCCATGTTTTTCATTGGATCAAAATTTCTTGAACAACTTTGAAAGAGGGTCACCCAAGGATCATTCCTGTGAAGTTTGGTTGAAATCCATCCAGTAGTTTCTGAGGAGAAGATGTTTAAAGAAAAAGTTTACGACCGGACGCACGGACGCACGACGGACACAACGCCATGACAATAGCCCCAGTGGCTTTCAGCCAGTGGAGCTAAAAATTAATTTGTTGAATCTAAAATTTTTACCATATTTAGAATCAAATTAAAGCTATTGCCCTATAAAAAATTTAAATAATTAATCAAATTTTGTGTATATTCCCAAATACATTTGGGAAATTCCAATATTGTAATTCGAAAAATTCAATATTTTTAATTTTATTTTTATTTTTTTTCATGTTTTACTTGGTGTTTTTCCAAATGAAAGTTTTTTCATTGGCCAACACATTCAGCACAAGTACGGGTGAATTTTCCAGGAAGCAGAATTGAGAGGGATGATCAATCTAAGCTGTAAGAACTTGCTTCCCAATCAATGTATGATAAATATGATAAAATCTTAAACTGTTTCTTTAAATTGAATAATTGCTGCCATACAAAAGCCTTCTAATCCTTCCTGCTACAGTCTATATATATGTGTGTGCAAGTTCAATGATAGGCCAAGGAACTAGAGGTATACACTCCCAATTATAAGACACTAGTCACGATTAACCTCAGGGACATTGCCATGTACATTTTAAGCTAACCTTCTTATTTACGATCATTGTTTCAGCAGTTTTATTAAAAATACAAAAGTATTCAATCTTCATTCATTTAAAGTGATATTTATGTATGCACCAGATGATTAAAAAGTTAAGTTGAAGTTTAAGGATCATTCTTAGAAATTTACATTTATAATCAAACAATGATTCGATATTATCAAAAAGACAAAAATATATAATATATATCTAAAATAATAAAGTTAAACCCAGTAAGTACGTATAAAAGCATCCTTTGTACAAAACTCGTACACATTTTATGAAAGATAATCTAAGTTACAATATACTACAGTGCTGTCGGCTTAACCTGCCCACTTAAGAAAGTCAAGTACAAAATTCGTGTAAAGATATTGGATGTACAAAAAAATCAATACATGGCTGAACTCATTTACCATTTTGGCTATGTAAAAAACATTTTATCTAGACCAAAAAGTCACTAGAATTACACAATCCAGTGATGAATAGAGGCACTGTCGCGTATTATGGACGCAGAATTTGTCGGCGAAACCTGCGCAGTCGAGGAAAGAACGTAAAATATGTCCGTAAATCTGTTAGAATGAAAATGAAAAATACTGAGACAAAAACAGGAATCTTTTTACTTTAAAATACACACATGAACTTTAAAATGGTGGAATGATCCAATTTTGAGTATGAAAAATAGGCTGTTCTGCTTTTATGTTAAGCGGCCATTTTCTTACTGTTTACATGACTTCATATAGCTGCGCAGCTTTAGACGACGCACAGGATTACCCGACATGAGTGTATATATTGGGGCCTGGCTGAGTTATTTGATGGGCCGAGTAGACTGGTAACCATGTAAACTGTATTTTTGTTGCTTTTCTGGATTTTATCCCATGCACCACTTGAGTTAAACTACATGTCCCCAGTCTGTTGTCCCACACCGACAGTTTAACCCTTGTTATGCTGAACCCAGAGTATTCTGTTTTGGCAGGAGGAATACATATGTGCAGTCTGATCTTATGTCAACACCACTTGCCTGTCTTGTTTGATGTAAAGACTTAATCTTTAAGAGAAAAATTGGCAATCATTTTTTTTCATTATTTCAGAGCATTCAATGGCTGCACTGTTCTGTTCTGTTCTGTATCTTTGCCGCCAGCAATGACGAACCCTAGTACACTAGGTGATGTTTAAATCCACAATGAATATTCACAGTTAAAACGTAATAAAACTTGATTCTATATATATATACGCAATGTACAACACAATCGTTAAAAGATACATTCACTACTACTTCAAATAAAACGGTTCAATAAAAGTTCTTGGCACACTTCGTAAAACGGGCACATGGCTATATTAGTGCTAGCATGCACTGGTAAGTGATCGACAACGGGAAGCAGCCCGGAAGTCCTCAAGCCGTCTGATGTGTACTCTATAGATCAGTCGCCTCGCCTCAAATTCGATACTTCGTATTAGCTTCTGGTTCATAGAGGCGTATGGTAAAGTGGTTGAGAAGTCGATGATAATGCTGGTAAGCTTGATAGTATCAGTGGCATAGCTCTGCAGACCATTCACTGTCAACAAATCCCTCAGGGAGTTTAAAACTGGTACACGCACATCTTGTAATGCTGGACACACTAGTAGAAAATGTTCTTTGGTTTCATCAGCAGTCTGACATAATTGACAAGTTGGAGTAGCTGCGTTCTGATTAAATCTGGATCTATTAGTCTGTAGCAGGTAGGAGCCCGTTAATAATTTGAGACGTTGTGACATCCTTGAAACTTCTAGGGACGATAAACAAGGAATACGAAGCACAGGGTGTAACTTGCCTGGAGTGAAGACACAATTCATATTCTGCAGCGATGGATACAGTTGCGCCTGTGATTCGATTTCCAGTTTGAACTTGTTTTCAACTCTCTTTTGGATAAGTGACTTCCAAGCTGTTTTCTCCATTGGATTATCAAGATAGTAGGGGGCATTTTCTAGCCCATATATAGCAAGTAGTGGTGGTGTATACATCGCCCATGCATAGGATTTATTGTTTTTTACAGTTAACTGTCTTTTCAATATTTGTTTTTCCAAGGTACTATCACACTGGTTACAAATTATATTGAAGAAACCCAGTATACGCAAATCTAGGAGGGCATGTATTGGTAACAGACTACTCAAAATATAAACGGCTGCATCCGCTACAGTATCTGGTAAAGATAGGATCTGTTTCAAGGTTTTTTTATGAAATGTTTCTAGTTTATCAATACTTGTTTTAGGGGGCAGCAATAATTCAAGTCCATACAACAATACTGGTAACACAAATACACTATATGCATGTATAGTTGAAGCTGGGTCTAGTCCGTTCTCACCATGGAGTCCAGCACCAAAGAGACTATAAAGAGCTTTTCTTGCTTTCACAAGGTTGTTACTAATATTAAGGTCTATATTTTCCTTAATTGATGAAGATCAAATGATGCCAAGATGCTGGGCTTGGTTGACTGTATTTAAGTCTATGTCATCTAGTTTAAAATTTCTAACCTATGCATCCACTCTATTATTAGACTTGATGTTGATTGCGACGGTTTTGTTTGGTTGTAACAGGTACCTTTCTTCATCTGCAAACTGTTTAGCAATGTTAATCATCAGCTGTGTATCATAAGCCGAGTCATCCAGTAGACAGACATCATCAGCACATGCACAGTTATTTGTTAACAGTGTCCAATTTTTCCACCACATTTAGAAAGTTCTAATTGCTCAAGCAGAGGGTTTATATATGTTTTGTAAATGTCTGTCGAGAGGATGCCCCCTTGTCTCACACCTTGTGAAATGTTAAATGGGTCACTTAGTTTGTTGTTTATTTTGATCACGCTAGAAGCATTCTTGTGGAGTGATTGAATAAGAAGCCAATGTCTATCATTGATACCAGCATGATAAAGCCTTCTTAACATGTGTGAATGGCAGACAACATCAAAGGCAGCCTTCGCATCGAGTAGCACAATGTGAGCATTAACCCTCTTATCAGCACAATCCCTGTAGAACTCCTCTAGGATATAAGCTGCATTTTAGGGGGAAGATCCTTTAGTAAAGCCACGTTGAGACACATTTTGATTACTTAAGATGAGGTGTTGAAGTCTATTCCTCAGAACAGTTTCCACAACTTTACACATGATTGGTAATACGGTAATGCCTCTATAATTAGTAGCTGATGTGGGTTCACCCTTGTTTTTGAAGACTGGTGAAACTAATCCTAGGATGGGATATGGCCTTCATCGAACATGGTGTTTATATGCCTTAAAAGTTCACATTTTATTTTGTTGCCTCCATAGACCAGATGTTCAACATTAAGACCATATATATCTGCGGATTTACCCTTATGGATAGTTTTGAGTGCAACTTCCAGTTCATTCATAGATACAGGAGGGATTTTCTTATCACAGACATTTTCATTTATATATTTCAGTTCATCAATTACTTGAGAATGGTATTCATTGGCAAAATTGTCTAAATTGGAGTCCTCAGCTAGAGCTTTAAATTGAAGTCTAAATCCTTCTAGTACAGAATCCTCGCCCGAATAACAATTACCATTTACATATAAGTCTTCAATGAATCTTTTGTTTGATCCACGCTGTTTACTAATTAGACGGTAGAAGAGTCACTAAATCTAGAGCTCATTATTTCATCAATTTCTTTCTCTCTTTGTTTAGCAGCTGCAATGCGACATTGTCGTCGAAATTCTGTTTTAGTTGATTTATACTCTATGAAACGTTCATTAGTAGGGTCACATGGTTTGCCAGACTTTACCCAGTACTTGTAAGCTAGACGGCTACTTTTAAGTGCTTCTGAAATGTCTACATTCCAAATTGATAATTTTGGCTTTGACTTTTTGTTGTTAATCTTTATGCTTGAGGCACTAACACTAGAGTCTACCATGAGGGAAAATAATTCCCGCAAATCTTTTTCCGTATTCCCAGATGGGCGGATATTAACTAGTTTTTCCTCTATGATTTTTTTTTGTAAAATTCCTGGTCCACTTTGTCCCAGTTAAGTCTTTTTATGCATTTATTATCATTCCCCGTACTCTTGTCAGTTTTGTCCTTTGATAGCTTAATATTAATACGTGTGGCAATTGGTAAATGATCAGACACATTGCTTTCACAGTTGATGATTGTTTTTGATTCTGTGCAGAATGTTGGATCACCATATGTAAAGAAATAGTCAATTTCAGATCTATGCTCTCCATTGGGGTGGTTGAATGTATGAGATACACAATCATATTTCATATTGTTTTCGGTAATGTATTGCTTAATGTAAAGAGTACGTCTGTCATTCGTGTCCTTGTTTAAATCCTCGTTGAGATCGGTACCGATTATTATATTGCGAGAGGACGAGTACTTCAGGTACAGTTCATTTAATTCATCTACACATGCACAGAAATCTTCAGCACTAGAGCGATAGCCTCTACATGGGAAATACACTGATAGTAATAATGTTTTCTTACTGTCCTGATTTTTATCACCAATTATTATACATTGGATTCTCTCTGACCCCTCATCCAACACGGTTACATATTTGCTAAAGGATTTCCGTCATAAAATTCCAACCCCTCAGTATCCACGTGGCATTTGAATAGGGGGTACAGGGTTAAAAATATCGACACCTTTGCCAGTAAAATCTGTGAAGTCATTAATTTCTCCTAGGAGGTGAATTTGTGCTTGAAATAACCAGTGTTCTTGTAAAAGAATAAAATCACAATCCTTCATAATGTCATTTATAGCAATCACAGAGGTTTTAATGTTCTTACAGTTAAATGATACCACTCTCACCGACGCAAAAGCCTCTGCTATAGATGGTTCCGTTGCTCTGGGCCTCTCCGAAAATGGGACCCTACGATGTTGTTTTGACTTGTAGCGACTTGGTGGCTCAGGTCCTGCATTCCTCCCATATTTGGAAGTGGGGGTGGGGGTCTAGTTAGATCAATAAAGTTGGTAAAATGTGAATTACCTTTTGAGACAGGAGCGGGCATGTTGCTTCGAACGTATTTCTGAGTACCATTGTTATTGTAAGTCTCGCCAGTAGTTGACAACTGTGTAGGTTTGGTTTTCTGTTGATAAAAGTATGGTTTTCCTGTAACAGAGACTGGGTCAACATTCAGTGAAACACTTGCTTGAAGAGTCAAGATCTTTGATGGGTCCTCTGTAGTAATAACACTTGTTGGCTTGAGACTTTTCTCAATAAGGTCAAGTTGTTCGTTTAATTGTGAAAAAACAATACCACTTATTCTGTCGTGCAGAGCCTTGAACCTATCAGCTAATACAGCATTGTCAAAGTAAGGAGTTGCGAAAGCACATTTTTTGTCTGTAGTTTTAGTGTCACCTATGTTAGTGCTAAATGGGGTATCACTATCATTACAAGATTGCTCATTGTTACATTTATTATTTTTATGTGATACAGAATTGTGTTTCTCCGGACAGGAACCCAAAACATTGTTTTCTTTGAGAGTTCTTATTGTCAATTCCAACTCATTCACTTTATTTTCCATTTTTTTTGCATAAGTTTCCAGTCTAAGTTAACTATCATTTATATCAGTGAGTTTTGACTCCTTAGCCTTCAAGTCACATTCCCACTTAGTTGGTTTGCTTGCTTTTGCCCTTAGCTCTGCAGATTTTTCACAGTTCTGGCAATTTATTCTCGTAGAGTTGCCACTTTTAGGAAGAGACTCAGTGCAATCATTTGTTTGCTTGGGATTCACAGCAGTGGGTATTAAGTTGGTTAAAATGTTACCTTGTGTCTTTGTCCTACTAGGGCTCTTGTTTTCTGGTGTATTGGAAACAATACAGGCATTTGAGGTACATGTACTATCTGTGTTGCCTTGACGACCACCAAGAGGAATACATACTGCGGATTCTTCCTCCAAGATATCCATGGCGGTTGATGGCTGAATCGAACATAATTGGGTAGCAGCTGGAATAACTAAAGAAGAGGGTGAGCACAAAGAGCATGTGTATGGTGTATCACCATCACTATCGTTAATTTCTTTAATTTGTTCTTGAGTCAGTCTTAGGCATTTATAATGCATCCAATGTTTTTTCTTTGTACAGAATACACATTTAGTGCGACAAGGCTTTCTACATTTCATACAGACAAGGCACTTGTTCTTTATAGCTGGAAGATCAATTTTTTTAAATAAAGACACATTGTTTCCATTAACAAGGATTCGAGACTTAGTGTTGTAAAAGTTCACAGTATATTCAGCGTTAATTCTCTTTATTAATGTACAATTGCACAATAACGCTACTCTTATCATTTACCGGTACATCAGTAATGTGAATCTGGCCTCTATCTGATCCTAGAGCTTTATAATAGTCCCGAGCAGCCGATTTGACAAGTTCATAAGAAGCAGCATCCAGAGTAATCACTAAACCACCACCAGTCATATTCATTACATTAACAGTTCTATTAGCTGCCTCAATTTTCTTATTTGCTGTATTCACTAGATTGAGAGAGTATTTATTTCCGCTAGAAACTGTTACCTCTATCACATTTCCTCTACCTGCACTTATTGCGTCCCCATTACTTTTTGTGGTCGACAGCCTACAACTATTTGGGTCGGTGATGGCCTTCATTGCTCGGGTAGACCTTTTCATCTTGGATATTATAAGGCAGAAAAAGTCCCGAATTACCTTCCAGAGTCGATCACTCACCAAGTGCCTGCAATGAGGGCTGCGGGTCGAAGTCTTCAAAGTACGAAAATACGACGAAATATGAAGAATAGCATGGAATAGAGGGCCGTTTATATCAAATGCAATTCATTAATGCACAAAAAAATTTTGCGAGTGTCCGTATTTGCTAGATTTTGCCAAAAATTTTATTAAAATTCAAGATGGCTGTCGCCGCAGTCAAATAACTAAAATACAGGTCACTTCGAAAGTTTAAGAAATAACTAAAAGATCTGTAAATTATGGTTCCGAGAACTAGCACAGTCGAAGCAGCTTATAAAACAGTAATTTTATTAAGTCAGTTTAAAACGTTTAAAATGTAAAGCAATCTTAGATAATAAAATTTTCTGTTCCGATCACAATGTCACGTCAACCCTCCACCATCTTGAATTTTTTGATTCTTTGATTTCAGTGTATTTTTGCAAATAATTTCATTCAGCATCACCAAGGTTAATGTCAATGTGTGTGAGTGACATGTCAGATTGAAGTTTAACTTTGACCGATGGTTTAATCTCTGAATGTAAGATAAACAGCATTATCATATACAAAAAGACAGAACTAAATTGATTTGGTAATAAACCTGGAATGACAATCTGATAAATGGTGTAGGAGATCAATGAAATAAAAGGGAATTCCATGAGATTTATGAAAAAAAAAATCTTAATGACTTAGATTTCATTGAGAAATCTTAGTTTTAATCAGAGTAAATAATGAATGCTCTTATTAAAATACCTGAATCTGTATGAAATTTTGTCAAATGTATGTACAATTTAGTCTTTTAAAATGTTGATTTTTTGAAATCTTCAAAGTGAAACAAGAAGTTTTTGATTAGTAATTCCAATCACACTTAAATGAATCGATTCAATTTTACGTTGTTTTTTAAAATCAATATTGATGAAATTTGCTTTTCTCTTAAAGTCAATCATTAAAGATCTTTATCCTTTTTACAATATAATTCACAATCAATGGCAGGTTTTATTGAAACAACGACAATAGAACTTTATTACAAATGTTTCATTCGATTGCAAACCAAGGTGTTCTATTTTACTGGAACTACGAAAATCTACGAAAATTTTAGATGTTGTTTTCGTTAAAGCATAAATGAAAAGTAAAGCATGAGTGGAAAGATCAAACAAGGTAAGACTGTCATACAAGGTATGGTAGTTTAAAACGTTTGTCTCCAAATTATCTTTTACTTTCGTTTCTGCTTTCAAAATGCGATTCGTCCCCTAATTATTTCATACCATGTTTTCGGTGACCGTTGAACTCGGCCCAAATTATATAAGTCAGTCAAAATTATTTTCATATGCCAAATCAATTTTATAAATGATTATTTAATGGAATAAAAGGTTTAACCTCAGAATTCTCCCCAGGCCCTTAAGGCGTATTGGCCCCGATACACCTTCAAGCAATTTAACAGGTTTACTGATACACCTTGAGAACGCCGATATACTTAAATTTGATCACTGATACAGCTTAATTTCTTTCAGAACAAAGGGTCAAAATCAGCAATAAAACTGATTTCAGACGCGCGGTCATTACTCGCTTACTGGTACTGTATACTGTCAATTACACAGTGCCCCTAGTTAATGGAAGAGCCTTACTAATTAGTGATAATCGATTTTTCCTTCATGGTTGGTTGATTTTTTACTGGTTTGGCACTTCCAGTAACAGAGATTACTCGTGGGTAACAATGCGAAAATTGTAAATTCAATATCTGACTCGTATCGAAAATTGCCGATATCTACCAAGAGTCCAAGATCCACCCGTTAACAATTGAAATAGAAATTCGATTTAACATTTGTCTGCCCAAGTAAAACTAGATTTATCTTTCTTTTTTTCAATTTGAATTTTGATTATATCAATTAAACATTTAAGATTGGCAAGAATGTGCAGTTTTCGTGATCTTTCTACTGCAGAGAATTAGACGAAATAAGACACATCGCAGACAGCCTATCTGATCTAGTAACACTTATCTCAAGCTTACTTTCCAATTCATATGATCATTACATCTTCTATTAGTTAGAAAATTGAAAAACAAACGAACAAACAACCAAAACTTTTGTTAATTCTCCACAGAGATGCCATTTCTTAACCAGTTTCGTACCTTGATATGTTCAACCAAAAAATTGTTTTTCTTTTTTTTTTGACATTCCAGAATGGAAATCAAGATAACTTTTTTTTATTTCTGATTGAAGTCAAAGAAATTGAAAATGAATATTACAAAAAATAATGAAGAAAAACCTTGTAAAATCAAAGTGCTGAAAGTCCTGTCACTGGCTTTTCTAAACATCTATACTAGTTATCAACTTGTAAATTTGTTAAATGGTTTATGTAGAATAAGATAATGTTTTTGGGGATTATTATTTTGGAAATTAGATATGGAACTGGCACAGTGAACACATTAGAAAAATAATTGTAATAGAATTCAGTTTTATTTATTTCAGAAGAAGGGAATTTCCTCAATTATACAAGGACTTCCCAAGGATTTTGAAAATTCCTTATATACAAAAACAGAGACCTATACAATTTGACAAAACATTCAATGCTGTCCTTAGACCTCTCAAATATACAGTCAAATATCTTTACGTCGAATGTCCATAAGACGAAGTTATCTCTATGTCGAAGTATTTTTCAAGTCCCGATCTATTTACTCTTTATTTGTATGTATTTTAACCTCCATACGTCGTTATCCATTGCTCGAAATTTTTCCGTATGTCGACCCAATTTCAAGGTCCCGTCACTATTGTTTGTGGTTTGTGTGCATTCACGCCTCTTTATGACGAACCCCAACCTTGATTGATGAAAATTGCAAACGAGGTAGTTTTTCACACATTCGACCTGTCAACAGTAATTGACACGCGCGATCTCGGTATTGGATATCGATTGTTTACCTGATTGGGTTTGATTGTTTGTTAGAGATAGAGAATGTGAAAGGTTAAGTGATTTATTGTTTTGAAATGAAAAGGGCTGGCAAAATGCATGTGACCTACGACGTTTTTGTTATTCTCACTGACAACGGGAGCATGTAAAGCCAATGCTACGCGGGACTTGATTGGTGAAGTACCCGGTAGACACGGGGGATAGCCATCAACATCGACCAACATGATGTACCCAAAGAAGGACTAGGTAACCAATCGGGGAATGATTTGTTCAGGAAATAGTTTATGCAGAAATCATTATCAGATATGTTTTTGCTTGAGAAACGCGAAATGTAAACTTCTAACACAAAAGTTATTGTCTCATAGATCTAAAAGTACATGTAAGCACATGTAAATTTTTAAATAGAACAGAGAACAGTTCTGTTCTGTTCTGTAAATTTGCAAATAGATGGCTTGTTTGAAAATGTTTTTACTTTGTGATTTAAATGTATGTTTTATATGATGTTTATAAACAAATAAAAATGTAAATAAAAATAAGTATCATCTTTTATATTCGATTAATCATCACGATAATCAAATACGTCAGTTATTTCGCCACAAGTCTCGGTCATACCTAATTGTGATGATGGCCGCATATGTCTCCATCCCAAAAATCGCCTTTTATCTCTTCGTCAAACTTTCTATACGTCGAAGCTTTTTGGTGAGTCCCCCAAAGTTCGACATATAGATATTCCACTGTATGTGCATAACACAGCCTAAGCACAGTTGATTTACTGTTTTCTGCAACTTTTTTACTTAATTTTCTTAAATATTCCAAATTTCTTTATTTCTTTTGAAATAGTCTTTTAATACACAATATATTCTAATAAGGGGAAGGAGAGAAGGGGAAAATATTTTTAGCCATCATGCAACATTTTATTGATGTTTTCGGGGTTTAGTCATTAAGGAGATGCTAAATAGGTGTCAAAGAAAAAAAATCAGTTCGAATCAAATTATATATTCAACAAAAAAGAATTTCTGATTCACAAAGATAAATAGCCTTATTTACAGTAAAACCATTGAAATCTTTTAATATTAAAATAAATACAAAGTAATCAGGCAATATAGCCGTGCGCATATGCCACTACACCTTCATGGAAAAAATTTTCAGTCATTTGTTGGCAACTAGAGCTGGTATTTGTCTTACAAATTTTACCATTACGTTCTTTTGTTTTTCCCTAGCCCAGTACAAGCTGCAATAGCACTAAGGTTTACGATTATCCACACATTGTCTGGAGATAAATGTTAGAAAGAACATCTTCCTCCAACAAGGATCAAACCTGTGACCCCATGATCTAAGACTTAAGTCAATGTCTAAAGAAATCCTAGATCTATTCAGATGTAAAAGGCCTTAAGTTAAGCATAACATAAAAACTAGTGATTTGAAAAGTGGTGAACAAAACAACTTTTTCTAGATAATGGCTGCGCTGCATTGGTGTTTCAAACTCTATTAACACACATACACACATCTTGATTTTCTAAAGAATTATGTTGTCGATTATAACTAGTGCTTTGAAAAGTGGTGAAAGAAACAACTGTTTCTAAGTAATGGCTGTGCTGCATTGGTGTATTAACACTAATAACACACACAGGGCTAATGTTAGTATTTGATTTTTTGGGAGTCATTGACTCCTCACCCAAGAAATTCTGGGGGTCAAATCTGAATTTAAAGGAGTCAAAACATCAGAAAAAGCAAATCATAAGTAAAATTTTGCATATTTAGGAGTCACTTTAACTGTTTCTTGTAATGATATAAAAACAAGTAATTAATTTGTAGAACTTAAGATAATAATTTGTGAAAATCTTAGTTATAAAACCATGTTTTTATCCTTAGTTGTTCCTCTCAAGGGGGTCAAAATGACCCCCTTGGGAGATATTTCTAGGAGTCAAATTAAGATATTTTCAGATTTTGGGGGTCAAACCCCTAGTTTAGGGGGTCAAACACAAGCCCTGACACACACACACACACACACACACACATCTTGCTTTCATTTCAGAGGTGACAACTGCTAGGTCAAGACTAGATGAAACTCTACAGTCACTTGTGGATAAAAAGGACGACAGTTTGACAACTTATGACAGGTATTACTAAAGATTATTTTCTGGTCTTTCTTCAGCTTTTATACTACAAACATCAATTCATTATTGTAAAGCATTGACAGGGATTGAATAACTTGAATTTTTCCACTCGCTTAAAAAAGCATGTGGAATTTATTCTGGTTAGAAGTTGTGCAAAGTTCTTAAGTTTCTGTCAGAAAAAACAATTATAAGATTTTTTCCCAATTTTCGAGAAAATAACACATGTTTTCCTTATATGCCTGCAAAGTTCTTAAGTTTCTGTCAGAAACAACAATAATAAGATTTTTTCCAAATTTATGAGAAAATAACATTTTTTCTTTATATGCCTGCTTTCGGACCCTTACCCAAAATCATGAGAAAAAACACTGCTGGTGGTGAACAGCTTGAGTTCTAAGAGTTAAATATGTTTTAAACCCAACTAACTTCTGTCAAAGTGCTGTCGGTACTTTAACATGTTTGTACCAGATGGTGGCACTTCTAACTATTTGTCTCCCATCAATGGGATAATCATAGACCTATGTGAGATAGCCGCTGGAGGCTAGGAAGGGATGTAATGATAGATTGGTAGTACTGAGGCAAGAAATACCAAAAATCTACTGTTAGGTACTCCAGCATCCACCATATGAATGAAAAATTATTGAGAGCAGCATTAAACCCCCTTTCAAACACAGGGATAATTCTGGCACAGAAGATTATGTGCAAAAATATCTCATTTAGCCAAATCTTATGAAAAATTAAGAATTTCTTGCGAGAAGTTCTACCAAATCCTTCTTAAAATTTCATTTTTATTTGAGATTATTCTCTCATTTAGCCAATTTCAATGAGATTTTTGGCAGACAAATGAGAAAATCTCTCAAAATCTCACCCATAAATGATCCCAACTTTTATCTTATAACTGTTCACATATCCATGTGATAACATCCCATATGATATTTTTTTTTGATATCACATGGATATTTTTAGAACAATGACATAATGCAGTTATTTTAGGAGCTTGCATTTCTGTTAGAAACATCGATGAAAACAAACCAAATAGAGATTATCAGATAAATATAATACATACTGTAATGCATGAAAAAATATCTAACTCGGACGTGAAAATTGATAATTGTCTCGGCAGAGCCTCGACAAATGTCAATTCTCCGAACCTTGATAGATATTTTTTGTCATACAAAACACCAAGTATGTATTATATGTATCCTCTAGTTCCCAGGAGAGTGATGAAGGGTCGGATAGTCTCCCTATCACTGTGGAGGTGGTTCGTAGTTCCGGTACGCCCATGTCCTCGCCCAAGAAGTTCCACGTACCTGTACCCCGTGTGAAGAAGAGGAAGCGAAAAGATGACAGTTATTATGGAGATGATGACGGGAACTTGCACCCCAGGAAACATGGTACCGAACAGTAAAACATGTATTAACCCTTGTCATGTTGAATAAAAAACCATGGCAAAATTATATATACATAAATCAAAGTGCTGAAAGCTCTGTATTTCCTCATTGTGAGTCAGCATTTGATTTTGAAAATATAATTTCTGAAATTTTTCTGGTTTAAAAAGGAAAATCAGGCTGTATGGACTAAGATCAGACTGCACATATGTGCAGGCTGATGTTTGTCCATACCTCCTGCCAATGCATGAATATTCTTGGATCAGCATGACAAGAGTTAAGTGACCATTTACAGGACCACTAAAAAGCGGTCATTAAGGTTCATGTAAAGTGTTTGAGACCCAATATTTAGGGCACTTCATTAGCAAAGAAAAAACAGTATGTCCAGGTATGTTATATATCAAAATGAAGCTATTCGTGAGCACAAGCAGTTAGGCAACATAAGACCGCCATAGCTATAGCGGTATAGCCAAAACATTGTGGAAAAGGGTAATTTTGTACAGAACAAGCAACTGCATGACGGTTGCATAAAATTGCCCCGTATTTTAACAAAGTACAGTCTGAAGTACCATCCAGGTAGTGCTACAACCTAAGATATAAAACTCAGTCTCAAAAGGCTATTTTGAAACAATCAATTTCCATCTATTTTGTCAACATACATGTCAAACCGGTTTGGTCTGTTTTCAAAATAGATGTAAGGTATGGCGCAACATCACACCATAATATTGTGATATATTTTCTGCGATTTATTTCAAATTATAGTTTTTTTTTAATTCAATGATCTACAATATTACTATATATTTATCATTCTGTGAAATAGAAATTGATATATTGCTAAACAACCTTACAGGTATATAAACAATAAATGTCTATTTATGTTGTGATAACACACCATACCCTAAAAAGATCTACACGTTTTCAAAATTAGAATGACATATATGACATATGTGTTTATAAAATAAGTCAAAATAAATTGCTTGCATAACTACGTTTTTGGGCTGACTTTTAAACCAATGGTTGTAGCACTACCTGGATGGTACTTTAGGCTAGACTTTGTTAAAATATGAGCCAATTTTATTTAACAGTCATGAAGTTGCTTGTTCTGTACAAAATTACCCTTTTCCACAATGTTTTGGCTATACCGCTATAGTTATAACAGTCTTATGTTTTTCAACTGCTTGTGCTCATAAATAGCTTCATTTTGATATATAATATTCCTGGACATACTGCTTTTTCTTGGCAAATGAATGCCCTTAAAATTGGGTCTCAAACACTTTACATGAACCTTAAATAGAATGGTTGCTTGGTACACGTTTTGTTCACAAATTTGAACTATAATTTTGATTGAATATGTGTGTTATTGCGAATATCTAAATTATCCCTTGTTATTAAAACTATAGAATCGTCTCATTGAGATGGTTTTAATGTGTTGTAACAATATAGGATTCAATTTCAATATTTTTTTTTTTAGACCTATAACATCTACTTTTTCAAGATATATCATTTGAAAAAACTAGATTTTGAAAACAGTTGCTTAATAAAAATGGTCACTTAACAGACATGGTTGTTGAGCAAGATTGACTGTCGATAGTCAAAATTTTAATCATGCGTTAACCCTCATCTTGCTGAATAAAAACATTGACAGAATATCATTAAATACCATATTTTTCCTAATAAACGCTCCCCCGAGCTATACATAACATGATCAGGGAGCCTTTATTTAGTAAGCATTTTCTGATTAAAAAAAAAAAAAATAAAATAAACTTATAAATGTCTTTTAGACCCTTTTAATTTGGGGTAAATTTCCTCTAAACAATCATATAAATGATTGTTTAGAGGAAATTCACATCAAATTAGACACAGTCCTTCAAGTTCTTAAAATAGGCATTTGAGGTGGGTTTTCTTGGTAAAAAATGTAGGAGTGCTACTATTAGGGAGGGTACTATTATTAGGGGAAATACGGTAACAAAGGACTGAAAGCTCCCTTTACACCTATTTTCTACTACTCAATGAGTATTTTTTGACAAAATAAGATTTTTGGAACTTTTTTGTTAAATAGGACAAAAAGTGTTGTTGACTAAGATCAGATTGCACTTACATGTATACATGTTGAACCTTGTTTTTACCTTCTGCTAAAGCAGGAATACTTTCATTTCTCTTTTAAACCCAATGGGATGGATTTGATTATTTGAATTTAATTTTGATAGAAAGGCCATGTACCACATGTGACAAATAACTGAGAGGAATATCAATTAGATTGTCTACTGTATTTCCTCTAATAATAATGCCCTCCCAAATAGTGGCATCCCTGCATTTTTTACCAAGAAAACTCACTTCAAATGCCAAAATTTTAGGAATTTCTTGAGACTTCTTCCCTAATTTGAGATGGATGTCCTCTGAACAATCATTTTTGATTGTTTAAGGGGAAAGTCACCACAATTTAAAGGGAAATGTGCCACAAAGACATCAATTTTAATGATATTTTAAATGAGAAAATGCATACTAAATAAAAGCTCCCTGTGCATGTTATTATTGCTCTTTGGTGCGTTCATTATGAGAAATTTTCAATAAAAAAGGAATGATTAACAGCAATTTTCATTTCTTTGGATAGCTGAAGAAATATTTTGAATTTTGAAACATAATACAAAACTTTCTTTCTTAAGTAATAAGAAAATGTGAATGTTCAGTAACAAAATTTAGATTGAATATTTTTAATGATTATATCCTTGGTACATATTTTAGAGACCACATTTGTTATGAAGCTGTTTGATAGAAGTGTAGACCTAGCCCAGTTTACAGAAAACACACCCCTGTATCCTATAGCTAGAAAATGGCTGAATGGTAAAGGACAGGGTACTCTAGAAGCCCCGGAAGATAAACCGGAGGTAATATCAATGGCTCAGCACGAAACAGCTGTAACGGGCTGTATGTTAATAGGCAGGCACAGCTGTTTCGCATCGAGTCATGAATATGACTTTCAAATTACCGTAACAACTCCAAGATTTTGGATTCCAGAAAAAAACAATTTTTATTCTTCAATAACTCTTTAAAAGCATATTTCAAGACCTTGTATATGATTCATGACAAAATATGATACAGTGAAATTCTGTAAGTTGCAATCCAGATGATAGCAACTGACTACTTATTTGCAACTGGCTCAATGTAATATCATCAAATTGACAGAAAACAAAACTCTTTTAAAGGTATTTCCAGTTTATAGTACATTAACCACACTGATATTTAGGGGGCATTATGCTTTTTGGTGTCCGTCTGTAAAAACTTGACCTTCAAAATTGATATTTTCCCACAATTCCAATACTATTTGAGTAAATGGCATGAAGCTTCCTCTCATCAATAAACTTCATTGAATATCAAGGTCACTTGACAAGGTCAAGGTCAATAGTCAAGGTAAAACGTCTTAATATTTGCCGTTTTGGGGGCATGAATGTTTTCGACGAATTGTTGTTGCATTTTACAGGATTTAAATTTATTTTTAGTGAAAAAGAGAAATGAAGAATGAATTTTTTGCTACGTATGAACTGTCCTCAACTGAAACATAGCTGAAAAATATCCGCCGTGAGCCGGTGTCGAACCTGCGCAGACAACAATATTCAAATTTTTGGTTTACAAGTCAAATGCCCTAATCTCTGAGTCAAAGAAGATCTTCCCTGGCGCAGGTGTCAGACATTGTATTTAAACCAACGAAGCTATGCAGGACAGTGGTGAGAGTGGTCTCCTATAACAGACTCTCTCTTAAGAGTCATATATTTATGACAATAAGCCTATGTAGGGAGTAATATGCTTTCTGAACTAACCAAGTCACCACAATGCGGACACATTTGGCTCAATGGCCAATCTCAGACCAGCCCCCAAGTTACATACAAACTCAATAGAAACATAGCTCATGTCAGATTTTTAGCTCCACTGGCCGAAAGGCCAGCGGGCTATTGTCATGGCGGGGTGTCCGTCGTCAGTGTGTCCGTCTGTGGGTCCGTCCGTCCGTGAACTTTTACTTTAAAAATCTTCTCCTCATAAAGATAAAGATGGATTCCAATCAAATTTCACAGGAATCTTCCTTGGGTGACCCTTTAACAGATTCCTTCAAAGATTTTTAATCGGTTTAAAATCATGGCTGTAGTGGGCATGGCTAATTTCCATATATGGTAATAGGTGGATTTTCTCAGAAACTAATTGATGGATATAAACCAAACTTCACATGAATTATCCTTAAATGGCCCTCTATCAGCCTACAAAAAATCATTGTGATCAAATGAAAAATGTGTATTTTAATGGCGGAGGTCATTTCTCTATATGTTATATAGTGAAAACTTTGAAAATCATTTTCTCAGAATCTAATTGATAGATATCAACCAAATTTTACGTGAATGATACTTGAGTGACCCTTTATCAGTCTAGCAAAAATTATTGTGATCAGAAGAAAAATGTATATTTTATGGGCAGAGGTCATTTCCCTATATGTTATATAGTGTAAACTTTGAAAATCATTTTCTCAGAATCTAATCAATGGATTTCAACCAAATTTTACTAGAATGATTCTTTAGATCAGATCAAAAATATGTCTTTTATGGGCAGAGGTCATTTCTTCAGACAGGTTATATGGTGGCAAATATAGGGTAAAACAAACTACTTGAAAGGTTAAACAGAAGGATTAGATATCATGGAAATTTTATTTCTGTGAAGTTGTATCAGTCTGCAAAAAATGTTTTGATTAGATGAACAGCATTTTTTTATTGGCAGAGGGTATTATAACATATAAAGTGAATATTTGATCACCCTCTCGGATACTCATCTCAATGATTGATGATTTTTTCTAGACTTGTTGAATTAAATAGGTGTAATGATTATAGATTAGAAGGAACAAAACCTTCTTTGAAATTCAAATGTATAGAAATATTAGTTGAAATAAGTAGCCTGAGAATACCCCCACAGAATTTGGTGAGTTTAGTTGAACAAAGGGTGAATCTGCAGAGAGTGTAAAATGATGTTCTGACCTCCTGACATTCAGAGTGGGTTAAAAAGAGTTGAGTTGACTGCACTCTAAGGCATTGGGCAGAATAAAATAAATATATTGGATTGAATATTTTACTTGTTACTATCATTAGTTAGAATTTTGTTTTGATGACAAATAATTGTTGTGAAGTAACATCTTTTCGTGCAAGTGTTTAACTAAAAGTGGAAAGATCTACAATCAAAATTTTGCAGACAAAGTACCAGTATATTGTGCAGTAACATTCTGTTAGTGTTGAAATTCTTATATTTGGATTTTAACAAAATTTCACTAGAATGATCCTTGGGTGACCCATCATCAGATTTCACAAAATTATTGTGATTAAATGAAAAATATTTGTGTAACAGGTAGAGGTCAATTTTCAATGTTATTCACTGATCATGAGTTTTTTATGCAGAAATATTTCAGCATATGACCATTATTTACTTGAAATAAACATTCATTCATTCACTTCAATTCTCATTTAAACAGCTTAATCATCCTCTAATGGTCAATATCAGGATTTTCAGGCCTGTGGAGCAAATCAGGCGCTCAAGTGCCTCTAGTTTTCAGCTATGAGGACAGTTTGTACGTAACAATCTATTCATCTTTTTTTCAGGAGGAAATGAGTATAGACTGTGTGTATGAATTACCTCCCCCTGTCAATCTAAAGAAGGAGTTTGGTGAGGAAGAGAGAGACACCAGAATTCCAGCCCTCATACCAAGTCATGAGAAACCATTAGATATTCATGCTGTGAGTATTATATAGAGGATAATCGTTTGTTTCAGTTTAAATGAATTTTTCATTTACTGAATGAACAACAAAAGCTATATTTTCACAAGTGGCAAAGCCACGAGTGAAAATATATTTTTTGTTGTTAAAGAAATGAAGGATTTATCAATCTAATTAAAATTAGTATCTGATTTTTCTTTTGCTTTTATGCAAAAAATTTAGTATTCAATGACAACTCATTCAATGTATCCTCTATATGCAAAGAGCATTTAGTTAAATAGATGTTTGTTCTGACTGCTGTCAAGTCTGCAAAATTTTTACAATACTTACAGATAAGCCCCTATTTCGACATTTGAGCATAAGGAATGACATTTACCTTTGAGCTATCTGAATTTTTTTAAAAGGCACATTGACTCACGGAGAACAATTATGTCAAATTATTTTGAAATTCATTCATAAATAATTTAGGAGTAATTGACTTGGTAAAAGATTGGATGAACTGACAGATGGACAGACTGATTGAAGGACGCACCAGCCAACATATATCAAACTGTCTATTCAAAACTATCCTGCTTAACCATGGAATTCTTCGTGTCAAAAGTCATTTAAGAGGGGTCTAAACAACAGAAAAGGCAACTTGTGAATAGAATTTTGCAGTTTTCAGTGTCAATTGAGCTTTTCTTGTACAGACATGTGGTAAGCGATCAAATTCTTAGAACTGTAAATAGTAGGTAAGATAGATCATTTAAAATTTGAGCAATAAATCCAATTTTGACAATTATAGATATCTCTAAAGGGGGTCAAAATGACCCCCTTGGGAGGAATTTCTAGGGGTCAAAAAAGGATATCATCCGATTTTTGGTGGACGTTTACGTTCACCAGTGTTAATACCGCTTTAGAACAATCCTGTCAGATGTTAATAGGTTTTCAAAACAGTAGTGCTCACTTAGAATCAATTAACTGTTTTTCAAGAATTGTGTCCGTCTGACAACTATGCATTTTAAAAATGGAGTGAAACAAGGTTTCTACATAACTTGTTGAAACCCAAAAGACATCTTTTTAATGCGAAATCATATGCAATTCTGAGATCGGGTAAATGTTTTGCTTGTGTAGAACTACTTTTCAGTCTGAGTGAGTAATTTGCCCCTTGTACCCCAATGGTCTATGGGAGGTCACTTGGTAAATGGAATTACTAGAATGGTAACTTCCCCAGACACTACTTATTTTAATAGAATAATATCCTATATCACACACATGAATACGGATACAAAGTGAGCACGTAGTGAAAAGTGGTTAGGTTGTGTGATTAGGGTTTATGCAATGGGGTTTTACACTACTTTTCAATTATTTTACGTGCTTACCCTTTCTTTGTTTTCATTAGCTCACCTGAGCACGAAGTGCTCAAGGTGAGCTATTGGGATCGTAGAATGTCCGTGGTCCGCCGTCAGTCGTGCGTCGTCCGTCGTCCACAATTTCTTTAAACATCTTCTCCTCCTAAACCAGTGGGCCAATCTTGATGAAACTTGGCAGGGATGTTCCTTAGGTCAAGCTCTACCAAAGTTGTTCAAATAAAAAATAATCGACCCTTAACTTTCCCTTTACCCTTAACAAAAAGGGTGAAAATATGAAAATCTTTAAAAATCTTCTTCTCTGAAACCAGAAGGCAGACAGCTTTCATATTTGGTATGTAGCATCATCTAGTGGACCTCTACCAAGTTTGTTCATATCAAGACCCTGGGGTCATATTTGGGCTTTGCCCGGGCCCAACCCTTTTTACATAGAATCAAAGAGCGAAAATCTTTAAAAATCTTCCTCTCTCTAACCAGATGGCAGACAGCTTAAATATTTGGTGTGTAGCATCACCTAGTGGGCCTCTACAAAGTTTGTTAATAACAAGTCCCTTGGGTCATATTTGGGCTTTGCACGGGTGCATCCCTTTATCTCTTATGAGCACAAAGGGTAAAAAAATGAAAATCTTCAAAAATCTTCTTCTATGAAACCAGCAGGCAGACAGCTTTCATATTTGGTATGTAGCATCATCTAGTGGACCTCTACCAAGTTTGTTCATATCAAGATCCTGGGGTCATGTTTGGGCTTTGCCCGGGCCCAACCCTTTTTACATAGAATCAAAGAGCGAAAATCTTTAGAAATCTTCTTCTCTGTAATCAGATGGCAGACAGCATTAATATTTGGTGTGTAGCATCACCTAGTGGGCCTCTACCAAGTTTGTTCATATCAAGACCCTTGGGTCATATTTGGGCTTTGCACGGGTGCATCCCTTTATCTCTTATGAGCACAAAGGGTAAAAAATGAAAATCTTCAAAAATCTTCTTCTATGAAACCAGAAGGCAGACAGCTTTCATATTTGGTATGTAGCATCATCTAGTGGACCTCTATCAAGTTTGTTCATATCAAGACCCTAGGATCATGTTTGGGCTTTGCCCGGGCCCAACCCATTTTACATAGAATCAAAGAGCGAAAATCTTTTAAAATCTTCTTTAATCGAAACCAGAGGGCACACTGCTTTCATTTTTGGTATGTATCATCATCTTGTGGGCCCCTACCAAGTTTTTTCATATCAAGACCCTTGGATCATATGTGGGCTCCACCCGGGCGCATCCCTTTCAGCTCATCTGAGCAGGATGGGTGAAAATGGGAAAACCTTCAAAAATCTTCTTCTCTGAAAGTAGAAGGCAGACAGCTTTCATATTTAGAATGTAGCATCATCTTATGGACCTCTTCCAAGTTTGTTCATATCAAGACCCTGGGGTCCTTTTTGGGGTCCACCCGGGTGCATCCCTTTTTACATAGAATCAAAGAGCAAAAAGGCATATTTGTCTTGCTCTTCGCTGAAAACGTTCCATGGTATTGATCTTAGGCAATTATCTTCTTTTTGACATCTGCCTATCTATTTAATGTGATGTCCCAGGGGTCATAGAGACTCAGGTGAGCGATCTAGGACCATCTTGGTCCTCTTGTTTGAAAATCACGGAACATACATTGATTATCCCTTCATTGAATTTTCAAGCAGATAACAACAGATTTTTGATTGTGACCACAGAGAATCGAGTAGTGTTGCATAAAATAATGATACCTAGATAATCTAATTGTCATTTCTTTCCTTTTATACCCAATGGATCAGACAATCACTCTTTTAACTACACCCGGCATAATGCCGAAAGTTATTGAAACCTTGTAATTACAGGACTGTGATTGACGATATATGTTGAGAAATGTATATCTAAAGCAAGATGTAAACTTGGCTCAGGTCAATTTCCTTTTATCGTAATTTTGCATGTAAAATTTATCTTTTCTCAACAAATGGAAGAATCACTCTAGTATGCCAACAGAAACGTCCACCATCAGTACTTCAGTGCTTTGATTTAAGGTCAAAACCATGGTTTAAGGGTTAACACAAGCCCTGTTAGGCATGATCTGTTTGCATTTGAATCATGATCACTTTATTTTAAAGGATCCAGATCAAGGACCTCCCCCAGAAGAGCTGCTCTTGCGTCACATGGACAGATGGAAACAAATCAGAAATTCGTAAGTTTTGAAATAATATTATAAGAGGATATTGTGTGCTAATAGAACAATGGGATAATTGATATTTGAAAGAGGAAACTGCTTTAAGTAATAAAGAGACCATGATTCACCAATTTGACATAACATTGAATTTTTATATGCCTGTTGAAAGGTGTCCAGTGGGTGGGCGAGGTCCATTTCTTTGTCTTTGGATCTCTGTCACCTTAAATTTGATTGACATGAAGTAAAGAAGTGCAGTGTATAAAATCTTTAATTCTTCCTAGCTTATTTTCAAAGTTATGCCCTTTGTTGTGTTTCTCAGTGTGATAGGCACATGTTGTGAAAATTTGCCATCTAATTAAAATTTGGTTCCAGATAAGTTGAAGTGAGGACAATCTAAAACTGTAATAGTAACCACTTGCATTGTCTTCATGGAATGAAAGGATCAGTTCCATTATCTCTTCGATGTCAAACAGCCCAAAATAACATCTGCGATTTCACATATCCTGTTTTCATGCAGCTCAGGGTTTGATACTAACTACTTTTTGCCGCCGGCCTGAAGAACCTGTTAGCCCTAAATATTACAGGTCCCCCCTGATCACGACAGGTCCTACATGAAAACTATGTTGGATTTTTAGCAATTTAAGGGATAAATTGAAAGGAAACATTGTTGGAAAAGAAGAAATTGCTTTTGACAAGCAATTTTTTCTTTTTATACGCCCGTCGAAGACGGGACGTATTATGGGATCACCCGTGGCGTCCGGGCGTCCGGCGGCGTCCACTTCTTTGTCCGGAGCATAACTCTGTCACTTGAAGTCCGATCGACCTCAAACTTGGCAATTGTATTCTTCTCATCATTACGGAGTGCAGTGTACAAGAACCATAACTCTACCTGGCCTATTTTTTGAGTTATTGCCCTTTGTTGTTTTTCAGACTTGAATCTTGTCCGGAGTATATCTCTTTAAGTATAATAGCTAGGATCATGAAACTTCATGGGTGTATAGATCTCACCAAGGGGGAGTGCAGTGCACAAGAACCATAACTCTACCTGGCCTATTTTTTGAGTTATTGCCCTTTGTTGTTTTTCAGACTTGAATCTTGTCCGGAGTATATCTCTTAAAGTATAATAGCTAGGATCATGAAACTTCATGGGTGTATAGATCTCACCAAGGGGGAGTGCAGTGCACAAGAACCATAACTCTACCTAGCCTATTTTTTGAGTTATTGCCCTTTGTTTTTTTCATACTTGAATCTTGTCCGGAGTATATCTCTAAAAGTATAATAGCTAGGATCATGAAACTTCATGGGTGTATAGATCTCACCAAGGGGGAGTGCAGTGCACAAGAACCATAACTCTACCTGGTCTATTTTTTGAGTTATTGCCCTTTGTTGTTTTTCATACTAAAATCTTGTCCGGAGTATATCTCTAAAAGTATAATAGCTAGGAATATGAAACTTCATGGGTGTATAGATCTAACCAAGGGGTAGTGCAGTGCACAAGAACCATAACTCTACCTGGCCTATTTTTTGAGTTATTGCCCTTTGTTGTTTTTCAGACTTGAATCTTGTCTGGAGTATATCTCTTAAAGTATAATAGCTAGGATCATGAAACTTCATGGGTGTATAGATCTCACCAAGGGAGAGTGCAGTGCACAAGAACCATAACTCTACCTGGCCTGTTTTTTTAGTTATTGCCCTTTGTTGTTTTTCATACTAGAATCTTGTCCGGAGTATACCTCTTACCTTTGTCCATCTGTCTCTCTACACAAAACATGACAAAAAATATTCATTCAAAATAACCTCAGTTCTATTCAAACCCCCAGTTAATACTAAGCAGTGTGACGGGCGTATCTTGTGACAATTTGGCACCTTGTTCTACAATGTTTTCCATTTGGTAATGCAAATTTTAGTTTTGGAAAGGCAGTTATTTTTCACAACTGATCAGATTTGAAATACTTATCTTTCCCATTATCTAGAGGCCTGTAGGACCTGCAGCATAGTAACATCTACCAGTCCTCCCTAAAATCCACAGGTCTCGGGGCCCCAGGACTGGTCACTGGTGTTAGTGGCAATCTCTGCATGCTTGTTTGTAGGTATACTGTAGAAGACACCTTATTATTTTTAGAAAAATACTTGTTTAGTTATGCTTTGCAAGATCCAAATGTGTTTTGTCAAGGTCACATTTCAATACTGTTGTAAATGCCTTTATGGATATAGGCACTAACAATAGTATTGCAGTCAAGCCCAGCTAGCTCACTGGTAACGCATAAGGCTGTCAATCTTGTGGTCTTGAATTTGAATCCTGACTCAGCCAACTTTCTTTGGAAATTTGACGAATAACATTGTGACAAGCCTCATTTGTCTCCTATCAATGGGTGAATGATAAGTAGTACGCCTGAAAGACATGAGCAGTAGGTGAAATGTTGGTGGTGTACTGGTGTTGAGAAATCACAGGAAACCATAGATAGGTGGACAAGCAGTCACAATTTAACTGAAATAATGTAGAGAGTGGCATAAAACCAAATACATTCAAACAAACAGTGTTGCATTGATCCCTCAAATTATCAAAACTTTTGTATTATGTGCCATGCTCATAGCAATAAACTAAAGAAGAACATTTTATAAAAACACTTAGTATTTCAATATTTCGATAAAAATTTCCTTTTTTAAGGAAATGAAAAATATTTTAAACTGATACAGCCATTTTAATTTATCCTTTGATATATCCTTTATGAGATAAATCAAAATGGCTGTATCAGTTTAAATTATTATGTAGTAGTGTTAAAATATTTTTCATTTTCTTAACAAAAGGCAATTTTTTGACGCAATATTGAAATACTGAGTGTTTTTAATAAATGTTTATTCTATTCCCTTAGGACTAATTTTATGATATTGTAAAGAAGAACAGTCCATGATTCTCCATGACTTTCATTTCAGGTGGATTCAAGCTGCCAGAGTGAATGAACTAAAGTACAGCTCAAGTCTCAACATCATTAAGGACATTTTTGAGAAGAACCTACAGGATCAGAGTTTTGAAACCTGAGATTTCAAAGTGACTAATTGTGAATAATATTGCAATCCAATACAATCAAGAATTTTGATTGGCTTAAATCGCATCATGAGGGGAAATCTGTTGCACTTTATTTCTGTATAAAGTGCAATAGATATTTTGGATAAAACCTCGACCATCGATCTGCAAGTCCAGTGTTGTAGGAACTTGATAAACCCTCTTTCCCCTTTCATAACCCTTCATTGCTATTTGATCAGTTAAGAAATGAAATTTTTGCAAAAGAACTTTTGATTCAGTTCAGTGTACAGTTCTGATTCTGAGCTGCCCTTTACAGCGAGTTAACAAAGATCATCAGGCATTGATCTCAACCTTACTCGCACTCACACTGATTTCATTTTAAAATGAAGAAGTACTGGGCAGAACAAAATATCTGATCTAAAATACCTCTAGAAATATCAATGTTGTCATCTGTTTGTGTCAAATTTGTAAAACTGTATGCCAGCAAACTTCGATGGTAAGATAACAATACACATTAAATATGTGATCTAAAAATAGATCTTATGTATTGATTTATATATGCACAAAAAGAAGAGTTGAACCTTTTATTATTTGGCCAAGTATTTTAATTGTTTCTTACATGTAGTTCTAAAGGATTGCAATTATAAGGGCCCAGTGTATTTTTCATGGCTTTTTTTGAGAAAAAAAGTACAATTGCCTTAGCACATGGATTTAACATAACGCCCTACAGGGATTATTTGCCATGTGCTTAGGTAATTGCACTTTATACCCAAATAAATGCAGCGAATAATACACTCATCCCTATAATGTACAAAAGAAGTAGCAGCTGGATGGCATGATCCTTGAAATCAATTAAAAAAGAGTTTTTTGTCAGTGTCTTGTTAGTGAATTGGGATCCTGAAGATCCCATATTTAACAAGAGATCCCATTAGCTCAAGCAAGGGTTTCCTTTACGATCCCTTGATATTTAAAGATTTTAGTAGAAGGCTATTTGATAAGGATACACCATTTCCAGGCCAAGGTTCCATAAATCAACTTTATTCCTTACAAGTGTAAGGAACAAAGAGCAGTTATAGAACCTTAGCTTGGAAAAAGATAGGATATCATTAACCTATCCTTTTTCTTGCTACTCCTTTAAAATGATTAATGTCTAATGAAGAAAGGGATCCCTTGTTATCTGGAGGGATCCCTGGCTATCTGAGGGGATCCCCGCCATACAAATATAACATCATTGTACTTGACAGAACTTTTTAATAATATTTACGATAGCAGGAATTTTCCTAGAAATTGGAGTCATAGCCTAATTGTCCCAAAACATAAAAAAGGTTCAATATACGACCCTGGTAATTATCGCGGCATTTCACTTATGAATACTATATGCAAAATATTTATTGGAATTTTATCTAATCGCCTTACAAACTGGGTTGAACGTAATCATATAATCCACGAATCGCAGGCTGGTTTTCGTAAGAACTACAGCGTTATCGATCAAAGCTTTATATTATACTCTGTTATACAAAAATATTTGTCAAAACGTCGAGGCCGGTTTTATTGCCTCTTTGTTGACTTTTCTAAAGCTTTTGACAGCATAAACCACGAAAAATTACTAGATTCTCTATCAAGAAAAGGCATAAATGGAAAATTCTTTGAAATATTTCGATAGATGTATAACAAACTTACTTCATCTGTTAAGATCGAATCTAAAGACGCGTCACTTTTATCAAAAAGTTTTAAATGCTCGGTTGGAACACGACAAGGCTGTTCAAGCTCAATGACAATTTTTTCACTATTTATTAACGACTTAGTTGAACTAATAAAACAAAAATGTAACCGCGGTATTTTTATTGACGAAGAAATTGAAGAACTGTTTTGTTTGCTTTTTGCAGATGACGTTGCAAACTTTTCTGACACAATAAATGGACTCCAAAAACAAATTAAAGTTCTTGAACTATTCTGCGACTACACTGGTATGAATATCAATATGGATAAAACTAAAATAATTGTTTTTCGAAACGGAGGTGTTATTTCGAAAAAAGAAAAATGGTTCTTTAAGGGTAAACCTATTGAAATAACTAGTTACTATAAATATCTTGGTACGTTTTTTAGTAGCAGGCTAAATTGGTCAAAGTGTTTAGAAACGCAATCTGCTCAGGCAAAAAAATCATGTATATGTGTCCAAAAATTTCAACGAAGATTTGGTTTTTTTGATCCCTTTGATGCTTTCAAAATCTTTGATTCAATGATAAAACCTATACTATGTTTTGGAGCCGACATTTGGGGCTATAAATATTATAATGTATTAGAGCAAATACAAATTCAATTTTGCAAACGTTTGTGTAACCTTAGTCAAAATTCCCTCGATTTTCTTGTATAAGGAGAGTGTGGAAGATATCCACTAGCTGTAAGTTACATGTCACTATGCATTAAATACTGGCTTAAACTACTGACCATGCCAAACCATAGATACCCGAAACATTGTTATCTAATGCTTAAAAGACTCGACGAATCTGGTAGAACTACTTGGGCTTCTCACATTAAAACAATGTTGTTTGAGAACGGTTTCGGATATGTCTGGATTGCTCAAGATATAGGCGACATTAACTCTTTCTTAAAAACGTTTAAACAAAGACTTAAAGACCTATCACTAAAAAAATGGACATCTAAGGTTCAAGAGTCTCCAAAAGCAATCTATTATAAACACTACAAAACACTTTTGAATGTTGAAAAGTATTTATCTATAAATTTACCATACATTTACAAAAAAACATTATCGAATTTTAGATGTTCAAATCATGGCCTTGCTGTTGAAAAAGGCAGGCATGAAAACATTGACAGACAATTTAGGTTTTACCAATTTTGCCTGAAGAGAAATACTTATACAGTCGAAGACGAATTTCACTTCGTCTTACTTTGCCCGTTATACCACGATATAAGAAAAACTTATTTTACAAAGAAATGGCTAGATCTATTACCTACATTGGAATCATTCTACAGAATAATGAACTGCCAACAATCAGACGAAATTTTTGCCTTGTCACGGTTTCTAACATACGCATTTAAAGAAAGAGATTTATTTCTCTAAGAAATAAAATAGTACTCATTTCAAGTTATAAACAAAAATACGCCATATCGATAATCAACTTTTTAAATTCATTTTATTACGCTACACTCTTTTTTTCCCAGCAGAATTTTCCTATTTTTGAAATCTTTTGAGATCTTAATTATATATACATAATCAATGCCGTACGAATTTAAATATTACCACCTATAACGAATTGTACAGCTTGTTAGTTATATGTAAAGTTTCAAGAAGATAATTTAGTTGAGTTTGCAAGTCTTTTGAAAATTTTTGTCCTAAAAAAAATAAAAAAAAAAAACCTGGAAAAAATGTCTTTTTATCAAATAACTGGCCACGTGACCCTTTTCTTTTTCGTTTCGAGAAAAGCTTCACAATTATGGTCAGTAGAAAAGAACTACAGTTAATGGCATAGTGAAAAAGACATTCGCTCCGATCAAAAGCATTTAAAACAACTCTCTCAGCGCTCCAATCATACATTCTAAACACTCATTCAAACCATTCATAATCACTCCAAAGTCGTTCTAATACGCTTCAAATTCGTTGATAACATGCAACATTTCATCCAAAACGATCATATGATTGCACAATTCTATTGACTGATGTAGGTTTCGGAGCGTCTGTTTGGGACGTGAAAACACAAAAAATGGAAATAGTAGATATTTCTATGGAAAGGGAGGAAATAAATTATCGTTAGTTTCGTCCATTCTAGACACAACTATCGATTATGTTATACCTCCATTGAATTTCACTAAGAACTCGCTCATTCAATTTCATTCCTAACTCATTCCAAAATTATGCAACTTGTCAATTTCGGGATGTTGTTGACTGTAGTACAGTAAGAAGGTAACAAATAGCCACCGCTCTGTTTGAAAATGTTGTAACTACAGCTTGGTCAAACTGTGGTTACAAAGTTTACCAAGCAGAGGGGGGATGTTTATGATATTTAAGAATCAATTGCCCACTCGCACCACTTAATTTAGAATTTATCTGTAAATGTAAACTTCATATATCCTCTGAATGATCTAGTTGCATTTTAACTTCACTGTCTGTTTACAAACGTTTTCACCACAAGATTCAGAACTTATCTATAAAATAATGTATACTTCATTGTATGATCTAGTTGCATTTTAATTTCATTGTTTGTAAACGTTACTCTTTACTATGAACTTATTATAAACTGAATGTTTTGTATCATGGGCCAAAGGCCTTATATTATTTACCGAATAAAGAATATATATATGATTCCTACAGAACCCCATTGAAAAAAATTAGTGTTGACCACTGAATTATCATATGACTGTTTTTCTGGTTCAAATTTGTGCATTGTATTTGAAAAGTAATACATTTGTAAAATGAAACAAGATGTGTTTGTCAAACAAGAATGCATCTGAAACAGCTAATTATCTAGGACTTGGACATTTACAGATGACTTTCATATTTTTCATATGATCTTGGTATCAGAAGACTGGTACCGCTATGATCTATCATCATGCCAAATGTGAACATCATATCTTAAATGGGCTTGATGTAATTTTTCAATGTTTTGATTTTATGAATATTTGTCCGGATCTCAAAAAGTATGCAAGCTAGAATCATGATACTTCACAGGCAGATAGATTTCATGAAGTAGAAGTGCAGTGCACAAGAACCATAACTCTGCTCATATTTTGTGAGATATTGCCCTTTCTTGATTGACAAAGAATAGGCTATTGACCTGTTTTTATGGGAGCATAAATTGATGGCTCAGTGCAAATCAGTTGTAACTGCCTATCAACATATAGGCAGTTACAACTGTTTCAGGCTGAGCGGTCAATGTTTTACAAACATGTCTTGTTTTGGCCTACACTACCTACTTTCTTCTCTCTTATTGTACTGAAACCTCAAACCTGACTGATTAAAATGTCCCCCTTATAGGCTATTTTGTTGAATCTGAATTCGAATTCAAAAGGAAATGGGTTAACACTAGCAATAAAGTATGTTTGCCTATGTTTCTCAGTTGCTCCAGTGTGATAATTCAAATCTCTTGAGTGAAGCTCTGTGTTCAGAACCAACTGTTGGCAAATTTTCCTTGTTTTGCACTTCCACTTGCTTGCAAAGTGGGGTATTATTTGCAAACAGTTTGCAGTCAAAACTTACAAAGGGTCTTGATAATTAAATATTAACAAGATACAGAGGTACAGATAAGAGGGGGTAACTCCAGTCTAAAATCTTTATTTCTAAATGAAACCCTATGTTGTTGGTACAATTCAAATAAGAACCCTCAAAATAGGGTTTGAGTAGGGACAAGATAAATATTTAAATTTGAAATCCCAAATACCTCCTCTATCTGAAGCTACCATCTGTTATGATTCCTTACACCGATTAAATTAAGACTGTGCAGAGCTATTGGTAGGTTTTTCCTGTGTCCTTGCATTATCTATTATTACCTGATGTCCTTCATAAATGTAAATAAACAATGGTTTCATAGTGTATTGTGCAGCTAGTCACGTGACCTGTCAGCAGTATGAAATGTTTCATCCATGCGCAGTAAGCACCGAACTGTTGCACTCTTGCTAACAAGAGTGCCATCGTCACAAAATACGCCGCCACATTGCTGCTGTTTCACAGAAATAATTGTAGACACTACTTATTTTGACAGAACCAAATTGAAAATGACCAAATTTCATTTAAATCAAGACAAAAAGTTAGGAGGAGCTGCCTTCACAAGGCTGCAATTTCAATAAGCACCAGGCACTAAGTTTTAAGGGGGCATAATTCAGGGAAATAAATGAGCCATAAAATCCTTGATCCATGTACATCTTCAAATTATGGTGATGACATTGACAAAGTTTCATTTAAATAAAGACAAAAAGTAAGGAGGTTTTGTGTTCAAAAGGCTGCAATTTCAATAAGCCCTTGATACTAAGTTTTTAAGGGGCATAACTCAGGCAAAAATCAATGAACCGTAAAATCCTTCCTTCATGCACATTTACCAATTGAGGTGATTACATTGACCAAGTTTCAAGAAGATCAAGCCAGAAACTTAGGAGGAGTTGCGTTGACAAGAAAAGTGGACCCTGAGACTAAGTTATCAAGGGGCATAACTCAGGCAAAAATTAACGAACCGTAAAATCCTTCCTTCATGCACATCTACCAATTGAGGTGATTACATTGACCAAGTTTCAAGAAGATCAAGCCAGAAACTTAGGAGGAGTTGCGTTGACAAGAAAAGTGGACCCAGAGACTTAGTTATCAAGGGGCATAACTCAGGCAAAAATCAATGAACCGTAAAATCCTTCCTTCATGCACATCTACCAATTGAGGTGATTACATTGACCAAGTTTCAAGAAGATCAAGCCAGAAACTTAGGAGGAGTTGCGTTGACAAGAAAAGTGGACCCAGAGACTAAGTTATCAAGGGGCATAACTCAGGCAAAAATCAATGAACCGTAAAATCCTTCCTTCATGCACATCTACCAATTGAGGTGATTACATTGACCAAGTTTCAAGAAGATCAAGCCAGAAACTTAGGAGGAGTTGCGTTGACAAGAAAAGTGGACCCAGAGACTAAGTTATCAAGGGGCATAACTCAGGCAAAAATCAACGAACCGTAAAATCCTTCCTTCATGCACATCTACCAATTGAGGTGATAACATTGACCAAGTTTCAAGAAGATCCAGCAAGTAGTTTAGGAGGAGTTGCGTTGACAAGAAAAGTGGACGGACGTACGGACGGATGGACGGACGGACAGAAGGAGAAGATGACGCCAATATACGTCCGCCTCCGGTGGCGTATAAAAATGAGGTCATTATGTTGCATGTGTAATAAACATGTGAAGTGAGGCGCTTCAAGTCATTTTATTCGAAAATCCACCTTTCTTCTCTCTATGTTTCTCTTATTGTAAAACATTTTTGAATGAAAATCATAATAACAAAGTTTAAATCAGGTAATTTAACAGCTATTCCATGAATATTTGTGTAGCAATGAAAAACTATTGCCCACATGTTGGGGATTACATTATGAACTGTTGCTCTCTGCCTTTGGCATCAGGAAACAGTTCAGAACAGTTCAGAACGTCATCCCTCCACTATTAAACGAAACATCATGAAATAAACGTATACTGTAAGTTTTTACAGTGAAAAACCATTGCCCACAGTATTGGGGATGACATTATGAACTGTTACCCTCTGCCTTTTGCATCGGGCAATAGTTCAAAACGTCATCCCCTCCACTATTAAACGAAACACCGTGAAATAAATATATACTGTAAATTCTCACAGTGAAAAACTATTGCCCACATGTTGGGGATGACATTATGAACTTTTGCCTTTGGCATCAGGCAACAGTTCAGAACATCATCCCTTCCACCTCTGGACAACAGTTTTCACTGTTCTATGAAACACCATGAAACTTGAACTGTCACAGAGCGGACTTATACCCCCCACGAGCACTTTGTCAGACTGCAAGTGCTATCTATTAGTGCAGGATGTGTCTGTAACAAATATTGAGGTCATATGCAGCATTTGCATTAATTTTCATGATTCTAGGTTGCTTGATTCTTGAGTTAGAGTCCAGAAATGATAATTGAAAAAAAAGATTGACTGTGACCTTGACCTTTGACCTATAAGACCCAAAAACAATAGGGCACGTCATTGAGTCATTACATTAGCAACATATGCATAAAGTTTCATGATTCAAGGTGGCTTGGTTCTTGAGTAAGAGTCCAGAAACAAAAATTGAACAAAAATTAACCGTCACCTTGACCTTTGACCCAAAAACAATAGGGCACTTCCTTGGGTCATGAGCAACAATTGCATAAAGTTTCATGATTCTAGGTCGCTTGGTTCTTGAGTAACAGTCCGGAAACTAAAATCAAACAAATATTGACCTTGACCTTTGACCTATGTGACCCGAAAACAATAGAGCATGTCCTCTGATCATAAGCAACATTTGCATAAAGTTTCATGATTGTAGTTCACTTGGTTTTTCGAGTTGAGAGTCCGTAAACGAAAATTGAACAAAGGCTGACTGTGACCTTGACCTTTGACCTATGTGACCTAAAAAAAAACCAATAGGGCACTTCCTTGGGTCATAAGGAACACTTGTATAAAGTTTCATGACTGTAGGTCACTTGGTTCTTGAGTTAGAGTCCGGAAACGAAAAGGTCTACCGACCGATGGACAGACAGACAGACATGGTGAAACCAATATACCCCCCTCTACTTGGTAGTTGGGGGGGGGGGGGTATAATAACTGTATACTGTAAAATAAACTTGTTGCTTTACGGACAAGGATGGGGGAAGAGAGAGGATTTCATATTATACCAGCTGCTTCGCTCAGCTGCAAGTGCTGGATATTGAAAAAACTCCATGTCAAAATAGGGACATAGTTCTTAAAAACTTCCTTCAAACTATCCACCTTGGTACTACTGAATGCATCTGTGATAGTGAATATGTATGCCAAGTTCTTACCAAGCGGAGCTAATAAATTGATCACATTAACTCTTTCTGAAATTGAAAGTGGTTGAAAACAACATTGGAATGTGGTTGTAATTTAAAATAAAACCAGCCCTGCATTCAGGATCACAAAACATTGCAAACAGTTTGCCAATTTTACTCCGCTTTGCACATCCACTTACTTGCAAAGCGGAGAAAAATGGCTTAGTGATAGCCGTTTTGTCATCCTGAAAACAGGGCAGGCTTTACAGTAGAAAGAATTGGGTGAAAAGGAGAAATTGCTTGTTTCAAGCAATTTTGTGGGTTTTTTTTCCCCACATTTTTTTTTTTACTTCAGTATGAAACCACTGGGATGTTTAACCCTTTCCTGTTTTACAAAATTTTTGACCTGTCCAAATTCAAAGGTTTTGCATACGAAAATTAATTAAAAGTGGAATTAATTTGAAAAATAACCATTCAGTAGGGTAGAAAATAGTGTGGAAAAAGAAGAAATTGCTTGTCAGAAGCAATTTCTTCTTTGTTCACAATGTTTTCTCAATCATAAAATCACAGGCACGTAAAAAGCAGGGATTAAACAGCAAAGGGTTAAGTTATGGTTTTCAAAGATTTGCAAAGGAAATAGCTAAAGAAAAGTATAAAAGTACAATGTAGGTCTTGAAAGAAAGAAGAATAACAAAATCTCTCATTTGAATTTTTTTCTTTTTCATTAATTCATTAACAATGATGTATAATAACATCCCTAATGAAAGAGATGAAATCTAGGTATCTGATATAATATCTGGCAGCGAATTCTAGGGGTGGTATTCTTTCTTCAAACTAATAAGTTATTGAGCCAGTGCAAGGTATTTCAAACAGTTTTGCAAAGAAAAGTGCTGGGTTACAGCATTTTCTTCATTAAAAACTAGAAAGCCATGAATGGCTTGAGTCGCTCCACAGGCTTGAAATTCTTGTAAAAGCAAATAAAAATGTTTGACTAGATTTTTAGATATTTGGGGTTCTATACTGATGTTGAAAATGATTTTCAAAGTTTCAACTATATAACAGATAGAGAAATGACCTCTGCTATTAAAAGATATATTTTTCATTAAATCAAAATAATTTTTGGCTGCATGATAATGGGTCAACCAAAGATCATGCCAAAAATGTTTGCTTGATATCCATCAGTTCCATTCTGAGAAAATGTTTTTCATAGTTTCCACTATTTAACATATTGAGAATTGACCTCCACCCATAAAATGTATATTTTTCATCCAATCAAAATAATTTTTGGTAGACTGATAAAGGGTCACTCAAGGATCATTCCAGTGAAATTTGGTTGATATCCATCAGTTACATTCTGAGAAAATGATTTTCAAAGTTTCCACTATATAACAAATAGAGAAATGACCTCCGTCCATAAAATGCATATTTTTCATCCAATCAAAATAACTTTTGGTACACTGATAAATGGTCACTCAAGGATCATTTCAGTGAAATTTGGTTGATATCCATCAGTTACATTCTGAGAAAATGATTTTCAAAGTTTCCACTATATAACATATAGAGAAATGACCTCCGCCCATAAAATGCATATTTTTCATCCAATCACAATGATTTTTTGTAGACTGATAAAGGGTCACCCAAGAATCATTCCAGTAAAATTTGGTTGATATCCATCAGTTACATTCTGAGAAAATGATTTTCAAAGTTTCCACTTTATAACATTTAGAGAAATGACCTCCGCCCATAAAATGCATATTTTCCATCCGATCACAATGATTTTTTTTAGACTGATAAAGGGTCACCCAAGGATCATTCATGTAAAATTTAATTGGTATCCATTGATTAGAATCTGAGAAAACTCACTTTTTACCATATTTGGAAATTAGCCACGCCCATTAAATCCATGTTTTTCATTGGATCAAAATTTCTTGAACAACTTTGAAAGAGGGTCACCCAAGGATCATTCCTGTGAAGTTTGGTTGAAATCCATCCAGTAGTTTCTGAGGAGAAGATTTTTAAAGAAAAGTTTACGACTGGACGGACGCACGCACGCACGCACGGACGGACGGACGCACGACGGACACAACGCCATGACAATAGCCCCAGTGGCTTTCAGCCAGTGGAGCTAACAATGTTTTCTCAATATTTATGACTTCATGACTTTTGAAACATTGCAAAACTATTATTTCCTTTGAAAGAAGATTAACTTAGTCATCATTCCCACATTATATGGGGCCCACATTTATCGTATCATTTTTGGCGATAAATGTTTTTTCTTCATTTGATCTATGTAAAGTTTTATCAGCGTTTATAGTAACACTAATAAGATGTGTTTGTAAAACACTATGACTCTAATAGCAATTCATTTCAAGTTGACCTTGATATTCGACTACCTTGACAGAGAAACTTGACCTTGATGCATTTTGATAAGAGGAACATTAAAGCCTAGTAATATGAGCATTAGAGCCTTGTGTTGAAGTTACAAGAAGACTGTTTGTTTCACAGTTAAGTTTTGATAGGCAGAAGCAGATAGATAGATAGACAGACACAGATAAAAAATATTCCCATGATCTATGAACCGGGCAGTATAAAATTTCCCCATCACATTCTAGGTGAAAGGTTTAGTCAAACAAGGCATAAGCTGCCCCCTCTTCCACATCTTCTGTAATTGTCTCCATTGGTGCATGATGTTTTAAGGTTCCTCCCACAGCTGGGGGTTTTATACGGCAATTATATGTCCACTTGGGAAATACGCGTTTATACAAGTTCATTAACACTGTGTCTTGTGATTTCAACTGTCCGTCAAATGTACACTTCATGTGGCCGTGAGTACCTGAAAGGTAAATTTACATTTAAAACTTGTTTTTACCTAACAACGTTTTTGAATGTAATATATTTTGATAAATGATGAAATACATAGGCAATTGTTATTTAAGCATTTTTTCCACAAAGGTCAAATTGGGGCAAATAAACCAAGGTATACCACCATAGAAGCAGGTCAATGGCCCATTCTTTGTCAATCAACAAAGGGCAGTAACTCACAGAACATCATGAGTACAGTTATGTTTTTGTGGACTGCACTTCTCCTTAATGAGATCTATCCACCAGTGAAGTTTCGTGATTCTAACTTGCACACTTTTTGACATATGCTCTGGACAAAAATTGGTAGATGGACGCACCAACCGACCAATTGACAAGCGCAAAGCAATATACCCGTCTTCTTCAGAGGGGGGCATAAAAACAACTTTAAACTTGTTTTTACCTGACAAAGGACTGTAAAAAGTGATTGCTTGATATGCTTTTTTTGTGATTAGATGAAGGAATTATTTTTATAAAATATCAATAGCTCATTGAAAAACAGTTGTAACTGACTATAAACAATATAGGAAGTTACAACTATTTTGGGCTGAGCCATTGATATATGACCAATTGAGTAACTTGGCAAATCATATATCTTTTGGAAAATTGTCTTAGAGGTCAAATGAAAAGCTCTTTTGACCTTACATATATACAAAGAGATGTATTAAAATAATCTGATGCGATATTCAAAATGAAAATAATATATACGATAATGGTAAAATCGACGATTTTCTCTTATCACACCTGTAGCCCGCTATTGACTGACCTGTGACGTCATTGTAGTTATGAATGTATTGACGGAATTAGCAGATCATATAAAATTACAGAATTTCGTTCAGCCTATCACAGATTTTTCACAAATTTGTCGTAAAAACGATTGTCTGTAAGATGTTGCGGCAAGATGCAAGGGTCTAATTCATTTAAAATGTCTGGATGTAGCATTATTAATAGTATTAAATAATTGAATAGAATCGGGACCTGATACATTTACTATACACAAAGACATAGAAATATCTTTCGGTGTACTGATTGGTTATTCTTGCGCATGAATTGTCCGATAACCACGCCCCGTCGACAGGTACTGAACCAATTAAACGCCTTTCGAAATTTCCGGTGAACTGATTGGGTAAAATTTTGTCAAGTGTCAATAATTATCATGTATATCATTGGAAAACCACGCCCGGCAATAAACCAAGGTGTAAACAGATGTCATAATTGATGTAATTAGTACAATAACTTATTTTGGTGTTCAATGATGTAAATATTTTGTTGTTGTAAAACCAAAATATCAAAAACCAAAAATATTATTGAATTTTGAAAATGTACCCAATATTTTCGTTTACGAAAAAGGCTTGTTGAGCAGCTTCTGATCAGCTAAAACAGATGTGTCAGTACCAAATTCTAAATTCTTCACCAGAGAACGTAAGGCTAGTGCGTAAAGAGTCGATCCTACTCAGATTGCGGACCGAGAAGGTTCGAAAATTGTCCAACTTTGATGATTTTCTTTTACAAGAATAATTTAGCTATTTGTTTCTTCCCTTGAAAGAGTTTTTTATGCGACCTCTGACTGACCTGTACTTGAACCAATCCTTTCATCACATAATTATTTTAATTTTATGGAGTTCCCAGTCGGTCCACTTTTGCGTGACGGGTCACATATAATGAAGCTGAAGCTTAATGAATGGTCTCTTCGAAATTTGCTCTGAGAAATTATTTCTTGAGTTCGAAGTTAACGTATAAACTTGAACAGTACGAAAGCCGGGAAGAAATCTGCCTCTGTTATAATTTTGTCCAAGGGCATAAAAACATGACACGCAGTACGCACCAGCGTAATAAGTAATATATTATTCGTTGAACAATATCGACGATGATTGATAAATTATCGAACCAACGCAAGTACAGCTTTTTAAAGCTACATTTGCGACATTTTGATCACCCGTCAACATTTTTATTTAGAACATTCTCTCTGGTTTGGCGCATTCTGTCTGTCTGCCCGCCTCTCTTTCCCTCTCCCTCTTTTAGTCTGTTTTTCTCTCTTTACATCTTTTTACTTGATATAAGACATTAAACACATAATTTAAATAGTTTTTCGATATTTACAATATTGTGAAAACTTTTTTGTTGAAAAAAAAGAGAAGAAATTTTCTTGGTGTAAACGATATTGAACTCGCTTAACACTTATTACAGCTTGAAATGGTGACCATTTTTTAATTTATAGAAATGTTTTGTGTGCCGAAATAAAAAAAAGTGTATAAATTTGAAAATAAAATATTCAGAAATGATTTTGAAAATAATTGGCATATTAGAAGAATTATCGGTACACAGACTAGCACACGCAGAAAGGGTTACCTTCGGTAAATCATTTGTCATGTGCGCTGTTGTGTAATCAACAAGATGTCACAATGCTTCCAATAACCAAAACCATCCAGCTACATGTAATTTATAAAACTTTATGACTTAATTAAACACACAATTTATCCTTCAATAATTCAACTGACATGCTGCAAAAGACTTATTTTCAACCGGCGATATACCTAGACAAAACCTTCAATCGACGACGGAATACCTTCAAATTTGTGTTTATTTGAATTTATTTTTCTAGTTATTCGTTCATGATATTCATTCGTTATATTTTTGACAAATTAAAAAAAAAGTGAAAACATGGGTGAACATTTGTAGATTAAAGAAAATGGAAAAAATCGTGGAAAAGGAAATTTGTACCGACAAATAATTATAGTTTGGAGGTATTTCATACCATTTAATCGTCAAAGCCCTGATGAGGTAGGGTTTTATTCAATGTCTTGATTTAATTTTGCATAATATGTTTGATTGACTTTGTTGTAATATGGTTTTGACCAACCATCAAACGTATTATGTCAAGCCTTTTTTATGTTTTTTATATATATCTGTATAATAAACAAAAGTTGAAGCTAAATGATTGGTCACTGTGAAGTATTACTCTCAATTAGATCAAATTGGATTTTCATTCCGAAATTTTTACCAAATTTACGAAGTGAACAGTCTGAAAAATGCCGATTTTAATTTGTGAGAGAAAAATATTTATTTTTAACAAGATTAGGTCATTACAACGGCGTGAAAACACTCTAACCATGCCATAGTTTCCGACTAACGTTTATCCGGACCTTGTCGTTAGACTCGAGACTAGATATCTCAGATTTAGGGTTTAAAGTAAACATATCTGTAGTTTCCGCTTGCTTAGGTTTAAACTGTTCTGACTGTACACGTTGATAGAGGTATAACAATATCGAACCTTCGTGTTGTTGTTCGATAGCTGTGATAATAACAAGCGTTCGCCTTGTTTACCTTCAAGAGGAATGCCTACAATGACGTCACGCCCAGTGCGCAAGTGCGAAAATCCGTTTTCGGCCAGGTGAAAATTTCCAATAAATCACGGTCGTTCTTTTGTAAATATTGTCCCTTTGGGTGTGTGTTTTTCGACGCGGATTTTTTATACCTTTTTATTTCAATTAAACTGATTGAAACATATATTTAGTTCTTGTTCGAAAAATAGCTTTTCATTTGATCTTTAAAGAGACATTAGATTCAGTTTCAATAATTGAAATATAGGGTTTTATGCCAACAAAATTCTTTTCCCTATCTGAGACCTTATGATCCAATTATCTTATATTATAAAATCTTTGTCATCTGCCAGCATTATGAATTGAGCCTGTGCATGACCTTTTATCAGAGAGCAAAGCAAAGCCCCTGGCCAGCCTGTGCATTTGCATTTTGACCAGAATTTTCAGTGTGCTCTGTAGATTGAAAAGGTTATAATCTCCTTCAGAAAGCCAGGGAATATTCTAAATTTATAATAGAGGGCAGGGTTCTCCCCAGAAAATTTTGAAGGCGTAGTGGCTTTTGTGCGCAGCTATATTGTCTGATTACTTTGTATTTCTGTTAATAATAAAGGATGATTACAGTGGTTTTACTGGATAAGGCTTTTTTATATTTGTGAAGCAGAACTTCTGTTTTGTTGAATATATAATTTGATTTGAACTTTTTTTTTTTAGTTGACACCTTTATAGCATATCTACATAAATAACTAAACCCCCAAATCATCAATAAAATGTTGTATGATGGCCAAAACTCCCTCCCCTCATTCCCCTTGTATCCCTCCCCTTTAATAGAATATATTGTGTACTAAAAAACTATTTCAAAAGAAAATGTATTTAAAAAGTCAAAGAAAACAGTAAATCAACTGCACTTAGGCTGTATTATGCTCATATATTTGAGAGTTCTAAGGACAGCACTACATGTATTGTCAACTTTTATAGGTCTCTATTTAATAATGTATAAAAGGACAAGGAATTTTTAAAATCCTGAGGAAGTCCTTGTATGATTGATGAAGGCCCTTCTCCTGAAGTAAGTAAAGCTAAATTCTATTACAGTAATTTTCTGATGTGTTCACAAAGCCTTTTCCTTATCTTATTCCCCCCCCCCCCCCCCCAAAAAAAAAAAAAAATCTCCAAAAGCATCATTTTATTCTACAATAACCATTTAACGAATTTATAAGTTGATAACTAGTTTGTTTAGAGAAGCCAGTGACAGGACTTTTAGCACTTTGATTTTACAAGGTTTTTTTTTTTTTTTTTTTTTTTTTAAATATTTATTTCCAATTTAAATTTCTATGACCTAATTTAGTATAATAGAATTCTGGAATGAAAAAAAAAAAATAAATAGATATAATAAAAAAATGGGTTGAAGATATCAGGGTACGAATCTAGTTAAGAAATGGCGTGCCTGTGGAAAATTATCAAAAGTTTTGTTTCAATTTTCTAACTAAAATTAGATGTTTTATCCATATAAATTGGATAGTAAGCTTGAGGTAAGTGAATTTTGAACACATAGACTGTCTGGGATGTGTCTTATTTCGCCTTATTCTCGGCAGTAGAAAGATCGTGATCTTGCCGATCTTCTGTTCAATATAATCAAAATTCACATTGGAACATAAAGGTAAATCTAGTCTGACTTGAGAAAATAGTAGTGAAAATGATTTTTTCCATTGTTTCCGGTGGAACTCGGTAAAAATTGGTAATTTTTGGTAAATGAAGAGGATGTTTTCGTATTGGTACCCATCCGTTATTCTCTGTTACTGGAAGTGCGGTACCAGTGAAAATCAACCAACCATGAAGAAAAAATCGATAATCACCAATTAGCAAGGGTCTTACCAATTAGAGACACTGTGTAATTGACAATATACAACTTCCCAGAAAGCAATTATGTAATGACCGCGCGTCTGCAATTAGTTTTATTGCTCGTTTTGACCCTTTGTTCAGAAAGAAATAAGCTGTATCAGTGAGCAAATTCAAGCGTACCGGCGTTCTTAAGGTGTATCGGCAACCTGTTAAATTTCTAGAAGGCGTATCGGGACCGATACGCCATAAGGGCCTGGGGAGAACAATGGAGGGAGTAAATTAATTCAATTTAATATTTTTGATATTATACAGGTGTTATAACACTAGTGTAATAACTATGCCAATGGGTAAGAATGGATAGCAATGTTAAATTTTCGTTTGGAAAGTGATGCCATAATGGATTTGATGATGTCATTTCGCAAACAACCTCAAGTTTCACAGAATAACTTAAACCAATAATTATCTAAATTTCCGCGCTTTATTACACAATTTTTAGTCAAATTATAAATAGGATATTAAATTTGTACTAAATCAATACCATATTTATTACACTCATCATCCTAAACAGATAACAAGAGGCCCAAGAGGGCCTGTATCGCTCCACTGGCTTTAACATCATAAGACTTGTGTAAAATGAATCTTTCTTTGAATGAACGACACTTTGAAATCTCTTAAGACCTTTTTTATATTAATTAACTGGGTATGGCTTACATTGCACAAAAATTCTCAAGTTTCATTGAAATCAGCCCAACCTTCATCAGGAGAAGAAGTTCAATGATTTTGAGCTTAAAATAAGCCACACCCTGACACGCCAATATTTGTGGGCTAATTAATATTTCACATACAATTTTTGAAAAGGGTCACAGAAGGAACATTCTAGTAATATTTCATTGAAATCAGCCCAGTGATTCAGGAGGAGATGTCCTTCAAAGAATTCGGGCTCAAAATAAGCCCCACCCTGTCACACCCATATTTATTGGCCAATCAAAATTTTAAGAGCAAAATTTGGAAAGGGCCTCCCAAGGAACATTCTGGAAAAGTTTCATTGAAATTGGCCCAATGGTTCAGGAGGAAATATCTTTCAAAGATTTCGGGCTCAAATAAGCCCTGCCCTGCCACGCCTTATATGGGGACCAATCAAAATTTAAGGAACAATTTTTGAAAAGGGTTACCCCAGGAACATTCTGGTAAAGTTTGGTTGAAATCGGCCCAGTGGTTCAGGAGGAGATGTCATTCAAAGATTTTGGGCTCAAAATAAGCCCCGCCCTGCCACACCCATATTTGGGGGTCAATCAAAATTCCTTGTACAATTTAGGTAAAGGGTCACCCAAGGAACATCCATGCCAAGTTTCATTGAAATTGGCCCAATGGTTTGGGAGGAGAAGATTTTCAAAGATTTTAAAGTGAAAAAATGCCACGCCCATATTTGGGGGTCAATCAAAATTTCTTTAACAATTTTAGAAGAGGGTCACCCAAGGAACATTTCAACCAAGTTTCATCAAAATCCACCCATTGGTTTGGGAGGAGAAGATGTTTAAAGAAAAAGTTTACGCACGGACGGACGGACTGACGCATGCACGACAGACACACCGCCATGACAATAGCTCGCTGGCCTTCGGCCAGTGGAGCTAAAAACTCTGAACAGCCTCATATTTATCTCTTTAAAGATTACTCATTTAATGAATTCGATTTTCAATGACCACTAATTTAATATCCTCTGAGTCTGTCATTCTCTTGTCTAGGCTGCCCAATGATTTTGGAAATGTCCGGCACAGGCTCGGTTGTAAATGTATAGAATCTTAAAATAAATATAGTTACCTAGTGGATCTTTAATGTGACCCCTTCTACCCCATTTGGTTCGTAACTCCACAGGTTTGAACCAATTTATATCCTCTGAAAAATATTACAGTAGTATTTCAAAACTTGTTACTAAGAGCAAAAGCTTCATTTGCACAAGATTCAACACAACTCACAGTATTTCAATTATATCGTCGTGGCTTGTGCATCTTATGACACATGTAAAACATGACAATTCATCACATCCAAGCCACAAACTGATCAACCAATCAAGGCATTCAATTCGATAGTTCAGCGTGAAAGAGTTGTAACTCCCTATAAATTTACAGGGAGTTACAGCTGTTTCACACTTAGCCATCGAATTGACCATTTGCCCACTGGAGAAATCAAAAATCTCATTTTAGTGAAATAATTTCATCTTGTATGTAGTTGTCTATGAATTAAGTCTGATGAAGAAGTTATATGCAAAAGGTAAAATCTGAGGGCGGAGCCAGAGAACTTTGCTTTGCATATACCTCCCCCCCCCCCCACACACACACACAGATTTTTTTCATTGACACATATTGAAGCAAAAGTGAAATTATTTCCTTTATATCAAAATCACAATTACTAAATTAGTTTTTTACGCTTTTCAGGTTATATGACATCAAAATCATCAGCTTGGGATGAGAATAATAAATAGGCGTAGCTTCTTATTTCATATATGCGTTTTATGCCATCATGTTATGATTGGTATTAAAAAAGTACTTACTTGTAATTCTTTTACAAAGATTCACCATCACAAGCATTTTAGAAAATAAAGCATTCTAGAAAATATTTCCAGCCAAAATCAAATATGCTGGATGTTTTCTGTTTTCTAATAATATTCATAACATGGTCAGGGAGCTTTTATTTAGTATCTCTTTAAAAATCATTCAAATGGATGTCTTTTAGGCCCTTTACCCTTTCATTTGAGGTGAATTTCCTCTAAACAATCATATAAAATCCTCTGTTAGCCTGAGAAAGGTTTATTACCTCAGGCCCAGGTTTAAACCTTTTTTGTGTATTGATTGACCATCCAAAGAACACTCACCTCTGTTAAAGAACATGTATCTGACCACACAAGATTTCTTGTTGATTTTGAGAGGGTATCCACTCAATACTGCTCTCTTGGCTATAATTCTGTCAGGGTCTATGGATAACAGAGATCCTTTAGCAACAAGATCCAACTTCCCTGCAAAGGGCAAGAGAAAATAATACAGCATAATTATTAAAGGGATGATTCTGGCTCAGTATAGCATGTTGCTGGCTCAGCGCCAAACAGTTGTAACTGCCTATATGTTTATAGGCAGTTACAACTGTTTGGCACTGAGCCACCAATGTGCAAATATATCTCATTTTGCTGAATCTTCTGAGAAATTAATAACTTTTGGTGAGGAATTTTAACTAATCAATGGCTCAGTATGAAACAGTTGTAACTGCCTATATGATTATAGGGAATTACAACTGTTTTGCACTGAGCTTTTGATTTGCAAAAATATCTCATTTTGCTGAATCTGATGAGAATTTAATAATTTTTGGTGAGAAATTTTAACTAATCAATGGCTCAGTATGAAACAGTTGTAACTGCCTATATGATTATAGGGAGTTGAAACTGTGTTTCATTGAGCCAACAAAATCTTTCACTAAATTACATTTTGCTTTGAGATTTTTTTCTCATTAAGCCAATTTCAATAAAATTTATGGCAGAAATATGAGAGAATCTCTTATTATCTCACTCAAAAATGATCCCTGATTTTAGTTAGTCTGTCCAATTTTGTCCAGAGATAATTCTTACATTCATTGATGGATTTCAAAATATCTTTACACAACTATTCCCTGTAATTCATATGTGTGCCATTTAAATTAGATATGGCTGTAGATCAAAGGTCAATGTCACATGTCAATATCCAGCGTTTACAGGCTCGCAAATTTTTGTCCCAGAACAATCATTCTAGAAATCTGCTATCTAGACAATAATTCTTTCAGGTGCTTTGGATAACAAAGATCCTTTGGCAATAAATCATATATTTCTTCTAGAGGCAAAGGGATTTTGAAAACAGCCACTTAATGAAAATGGTCGCTTAATAGATAGGGTCGCTGGAGCAAGGTGGACTGTATATACAGTATACTAAATATGTATCATAGATAATAGAATGAAATGTAATGAGTGTGAATCAATTTTTCCATAAGTAAATATAATCAAACCTACCAAAAGCACCCTCTAGAAATCTGCTATCTAGACAATAATTCTTTCAGGTGCTTTGGATAACAAAGATCCTTTGGCAATAAATCATATATTTCTTCTAGAGGCAAAGGGATTTTGAAAACAGCCACTTAATGAAAATGGTCGCTTAATAGATAGGGTCGCTGGAGCAAGGTGGACTGTATATACAGTATACTAAATATGTATCATAGATAATAGAATGAAATGTAATGAGTGTGAATCAATTTTTCCATAAGTAAATATAATCAAACCTACCAAAAGCACCCTCTTTAAATACCAAAACTGGTGCAGGAGGGAATGTTATGGGGGCAAACATTGTAGCTACAGAGGGTGTTTCATCTCTCAGATATCTCTCAAACTGAAATCACAAGAAAAAGGCATTTAAAGATTTAAACCTTGCGACTTGTGTGTGCTTAAAAGAGTTGATCTCATCCTTTAAGAATGTTTTGTCATCTAACTGTAACTTAAAAGTTTCAAAATGAAGCATTTCCTTTGAGATTTTTAATTCATACATGTGAAGCGTCGCGCGAATAGGGACCATCTGGGTAGTGCATAAAGTGTCAACCCTAGTCAGACTGCGCAGAGTGCGCAGACTGACTAGGGTCAAGACTTTTCGCACTTTGCTTATTTTCTGAATCTAGACTTAATAATCTACCTTCCTGTGAAAGAATTTTCGAAATGTGACCTCTTGTTGACCTACGCTGGACCCAATCTCTTTTTCAATTATTTATTTAACAGAGTTCCCAGATGGTCCCTTTTCGCCTGACGGGTCACAAATATATTTTATGTACATCAATTTCTTATTCCAATTTTTCTGAAGTTGTATCTTAATACACAAGGCTTATAGTCTTTTGGCAATAGTTATCAATGATTGATTTGATTGAATGGAGTTTAACGCCACTTTCAAAATTATTTCAGTTATATTGCGGCGGCTGGATTACCTAACAATGGTTTCCTGGTATTTCTCTAACCAGTACAACCACCTCATCCTTTCCTAGCCTCCAGCTGCTATCTCACATAGGTCTACGATTATCAACCCCTTGGTGAGAGACAAATAGTTGGTAAGGATGAGTGCCGCCGTTGGGGATCGAACCCGGAGTTATCAATGAACTACTGATTTCTAGACCTGTGTCTATTTATGCATACAGACTAAACTCTCCTCTTTTTTGGAAAAATATTGTGTTCCATCTTTGGCTTCTGCCCTGAGCTTAGAATAACAAAATGAAGCAATCAGTTTGCAAAATACACCCTGCTTTGCAATAGCATTTGCAGCCAAGTGGGATATAATTTGCAAACACTTTGCACCTTTTTGTAACTCTGAAAACAGGGCTGATGATATCTTGACCAACAATGAACTAATGGTGAAAACATTATACGAGGCAAAAAGTGTTATAAATATTTTCATGGAAAATTATTGCCTGTAGAATATTAAATTCAAGACATTTGCAGATTTGAAATGATTTTTGAAATGGCCCACTCTTCGTGAAACTTTGACAAGTTTGTGTTGGGTTATGAAGGACAATCCTTTAGGAATTGCAAAGGTTCCATTTGATATCAAAGGAAAAAGGGCCTTAATGACAATTTTCTTGTTTACAGTCTAGTAGCCACAATTTACGTACAATCTTCATAAAATTTGGTCAATGCGTATATTCAGTCAAAAAGATAACCCCTAATGAAAATGTATTGTTCTATTAGAAAATACTGGATTTTTATATCCACTCTAGGAGCTATATTTTCAGTATTTCAGTATGTTTGTCTTGTCAATGCAGGGCTCATGTTAGGATATAAAATTGAGAAGTCAATGACCCCCTGAGTCAAAATATTTGGGGGTCAAACCAAAATTTTTTTTGAAGGGGGGGGTCAAATATTGTTTGCAGGAAGTCAAAGTTCTCAATCAGTCGTCTGCATGCTGCTTTCAACAATATTTCAGCAATATCACCGTGCAGTTCACATATTCATGTTCTTCCTGGGCAGCACCAGTACTAGACTGGAGACCAGAAAAGCCTTGCCCAGTGTGTCATAGCAACATGACCAGTGGCGTGGCTAGGATTCCAATCCACGACCTTCAATTTCTCAAGGTGCACAAGTCCATTGGCCTATCTTATTAGCTACACAGGACCCTTAAGACTATTTTAGAAATAGTGAATAACATTTTTAATATATCTTCACTGGGTGCTTTTAGAATTCAATTATTTAATAGATATATTATACCTATTAAATAATTAAATTCTAAAAGCACCCAGTGAAGTGAATTGCATTGGGGATTTACGCTGCATTCAAAAGTTTTCAAGTTATATCGCGGCAGCTGGAGCACCTAACAATAGATTCCTGGTATTTCTCATGCCAGTTCAACCATCCTTTACATCCTTTCCTAGCCTCCAGCTGCTATCGCACATGGGTCTTAGATTTTCAAGTAATTGGTGGAAGACAAAAAGTCAGAAAGAGTGAGTGCCTCCATGGGGAATCAAACCCAGAACCTTTTGAATAATAGTCCACACGCTACAACTGCACTATGACAGCAAGAGAAATACATTACCTTGTGCTTCTTCCCATTTGTATGCTGAGAGAATACTGGAGAAGCAGAAAACCGTCTGAATCCCATGTGAAATATGAGTCTATCTTTAGATTTGATGGGTTTTAGATATTCAGTGCACTTCCTCAGGGCCACATTGACCACAGACATTTTCTGTTCGTGTGGTAATAGTCCAAACACACAAACAGGACGAGTAGCTTTGTGCTCTTCTGTAACAAACAAAATATACTTATGCTCAACCCATTATCAGACATAGTAATTTCAGATTGGTCCAAGTTCAGATGAAAAGCAAACTTTGAAGATGAAGCTTTAAGCCCTTATATGTTACTGGTTATAAAACATCGAGGAAAATAATGAAACTGCACATTCCAATGAAATATCTTATAAAGGCTTCCATGCACTTTTTTCTTTACATGAATTAAAAAGTGGGTTTGTGTGGGTGTATGTTAACTAGAACAGTTTTCCTAACTTTTAGATTGTTGAGTCTAGGAGATAAGGTATATGCTTTCTTAGAACAGGCTCTATTGGTCTCCAGAGGGTTTTTCTTTAATACTTTCAAACTTAGCCAATATCCAGGTGTTATTTTATCCAATTACTGAGTGTCTGCTTATGGTCCCAGAAATACACAAATATTCCAAATGAAAAGATTTTGCACTTGTATGCAGATATTCTAAATTCGGATGAAATTTTAGCTCCAATATCTTTCAACCTAGGCAAAATCAATATATTTGTCTTTGAACAATGTAAAAGCCTAAAATGCAATATCATCCATTCATTTTCAGCTCAACTGGCCAAAGGCCACTGGGGCTTATGCCATGGCCCTGTGTCCGTCATGCATCTGTGTGTCAGTGCGTCCGTGCCTCCGGTTGTAAACTTTTAGCTAAAAATTCTTTTCCTAAAAAAATTCTAGATGAGATTCAACCAAACTTCACAGGAATGATCCTTGGGAGACCCGTTTTTAAAGTTGTTCAAGAAATTTTGATCCAATAAAAAACATGGAATTAATGGGCTAATTTCCAAACATGGTAAAAAGTGACTTTTCTCTTGACCAAATAGATGGATACCAATTAAATCTTACATGAACAATACTTAGGTGACCCTTTATCACTGTATATGTACAATAATCAGTCTACCAAAAATTATTGTGATTGGATGAAAAACATGTATTTTATGGGCGGAGGTCATTTCTCTAAATGTTATATAGTGGAAACTTTGAAAATCATTTTCTCAGAACGTAACAATTAGATATCAACCAGATTTAATTGGAATGATCCTTGAGTGACCCATTATCAGTCTACCAAAAAATATTGTGACCGGATGAAAAATATATTTTTTTGGCTGAGGTCATTTCCTTATATGTTATATAGTTGAAACTTTGATAATCAATTTCTCAGAATGTAACTGATGGATATTGACCAAATTTCATTGGAATGATCCTTGAGTGATGCTTTATCAGGAATGATCCTTGAGTGACGCTTTATCAGTCTACCAAAAATTATTGTGATTTGATAAAATATATGTTTTTTTGGGCGGTGGTCTTTCCTCTATATTCTATATAGTGGAAACTTTGAAAATCAGTTTCAACATTAGTAGAACCCAAAATTTTTAAAAATCTAGTCAAAACCTTGATTTGCTATTACTGTGGAGCAACTCAAGCCATTCATGGCTTTCTAGTTTACCCCTTTCCTGCTGAATTCAAATTTGAAGCGTATTGAATAACAAAAGTACCACCAGAAGCCAAATTACCTAAAATATGGTCCAAAATGACTACACTTACGTCCAAGGTACTTTCCAATTAAAAGAAAAGTTCAAGTGAATCAATGATGTTCCAAATGCTGTGCAAACTGATCTTACTGTCTGGCAAAGCTCATTGTATATCAGGCATTTGCCAAAAACAAGATGAGACAAATGAAATTTATTGCATGTATTTAAAATTTATACAAGGGTGTGGAATTCCCATGCCCGGCTTGACCGAAATGGGCTTTTCTACTTGTAGGCAAGTACATTTTTCTACGTGATTTGTCTGTAGACTAGTAAATACCAGAGAAAATCTCAGAACAGTACTTAAAAGATCTAGGAGAAAAGTCATCCTAATGTTTGTATCAAAAGATGGAAAAAATTGTTTCTAATGAAGCAAATGCTGGGTTACACTATTTTCTGCATTAGAAACAATGTTTTCTCAATATTCATTTATCTATTTTTTTCGAACAAGTTCAGTTTGATCCTGGACAAGCAAGAAATCAACTTTTCCTTGTCCTGATTTATAACCTCCAAACTTACCTATGAAAGCTTTTGGAACTGCTGCAACATGTATCCTGATATATGACCACATCTGTCGAGAAAAAAGGAAAATTCTTTAATGCTTTTCAGTGGATTATGGAGAAATAATAGTTGATTATCATTTGATAAACTCATTGCCACATTAACAACAAGAGGACCATGATGGTCCTAGATCGCTCACCTGAATCTATTTGACCCCAAGGGCATCACATCAATTAAATAGGCAGATGTCATTAAGTAGATAATTTCTACATAAAACCAACTTTCATGACATTTCTGCAAAAAATATGTCCCCTAGAGTTATAACAAGAAAACAAGAGCTGTCACTGTAAGATGACAATGCCCCCGACACCGCTTTGATTTAGAAGTTATGGCCAATGTTAAAGTTTTTGGACGGAATGACGGACGGACGGACAGACGGACGGACGGACAGACGGATGGACAGACGGACGGACGGACGGACAAGTCAAATTTATGATGCCTCCCTATCAGGGGCATAATTATCATTAAGGCCCCTTTTCCTGTGATATGGCATGGATCCTTCCCACTTTCAAAAGGCTTCATTCGTGTGACCTGACCAACATTATGACAAAGTTTCATGAAGATTGGGCAATATTTGTGGCCTATAGAGGGTAAACAAGAAAATTGTCATTAAAGCCCCTTTTCCCATGATATGGCACGGATCCTTCCCATTTTCAATAGGATTAATCCTTGTGACCTGGAAAACATTCTGATCAAGTTTCATGAAGATTGGACCATAATTGTGGCCTCTAGAGTGTAAACAAAAAAATTGTCTTTAAGGCCCATTTTCCCGTGATATGACATGGATCCTTCAGATTTTCAATAGGATTCATCCTTGTGACCGGGAAAACATTCTGACCAAGTTTCATGAAGATTGGGCCATATTTGTGGCCTCAAGAGTGTAAACAAGAAAATTGTCTTTAAGGCCCCTTTTCCCGTGATATGGCAGGGATCCTTCTCATTTTCGATAGGGTTAATCCTTGTGACCTGGAGACCATTCTGACCAAGTTTCATGAAGATTGGACTATATTTGTGACCTCTAGAGTGTAAACAAGAAAATTGTCTTTAAGGCCCCTTTTCCCGTGATATGGCACGGATTCTTCCCATTTTCAATAGGGTTAATCCTTGTGACCTGGAGACCATTTTGACCAAGTTTCATGAAGATTGGACCATATTTGTGACCTCTAGAGTGTAAACAAGAAAATTGTCTTTAAGGCCCCTTTTCCCGTGATATGGCACGAATTCTTCCCATTTTCAATAGGATTAATCCTTGTGACCTGGAGACCATTCTGACCAAGTTTCATGAAGATTGGACTATATTTGTGGCATCTAGAGTGTAAACAAGAAAATTGTCTTTAAGGCCCCTTTTCCCGTGATATGGCACGGATCCTTCCCATTTTCAATAGGGTTAATCCTTGTGACCTGGAGAACATTCTGACCAAGTTTCATGATGATTGGACTATATTTGTGGCCTCTAGAGTGTAAACAAGAAAATTGTCTTTTAGGCCCCTTTTCCCGTCATATGGCACGGATCCTTCCCATTTTCGATAGGGTTAATCCTTGTGACCTGAAGTACATTCTGACAAAGTTTCATGATGATTGGTCCATAATTGTGGCCTCTAGAGTGTTAACACTTAAATTGTTGACGTCTGACGACGGACGACGGACGACGGACATCCAATGATCACAAAAGCTCACCTTGAGCACGATGTGCTCAGGTGAGCTAAAAACTCATACCCCGCTTTCCTTCATTTTAACTTATGTGAAGTTATCTAAGCGGAGCCTTATAAGTGACATCATCATGAATGTTGCATAGCAATCATATGCAAAATGACATTTTTGTCCTAAAATTTCCACAATTTGTCTCATTTTTGCATTAGGGAAGAAGAAGAATTGTTTGTTTTCATGTAAAATTGATTGATATTTGATTTCGTGAATAACAAAAGTTTATTTTCACATGTGAAAATATAGCATTTGTTGTTCACTCTATGAAATATAAATCAGTCTTACACTGAAACAATTATCCTCTAAATATTCAACATCTGTGCACTATCATCAATATACCCAAGTAATGGTTAAGAATTCACACTATTTTCAATATTTTGCATCGCTATAATTACAAGCTTGCTTCTATAGATAAATCAAAGACTGTGATGGCAATTTCAGCGAACATGTATCAATGCACAGCCGTTAATAACACATTATATTTTTTTTTTCAGAGACAGTAATGGTTAAGAATTCACACTATTTTCAATATTTTGCATTGCTATAATTACAAGCTTGCTTCTATAGATCAAACACTGTGATGGCAATTTCAGCGAACATGTATTAATGCAAAGCCGTTAACAACACATTACATTTTTTTTTTTCAGAGACAGTAACAATAACATTGTTTTAAATCTTTAATAAAGATGTTTTGTTTGCTAATTTCTTGAGAAGTTTGACCTTTAAAGGTTACTCTGACCTTGTCAGGTGACCTTGACCTTCAAATATGCTGATTTAAGAGAGAAACCTTATGCTGAATATGAGCATTGTCTTTCAATAATGTTAAAGTTATGGGAAAATGTGTAGTTTACCGGTAAAGCTTCTGAAGAGACTGATGGTCAGACAGACAGACAAACAGACAGACACAGTAAAACAATATTCGTCGATCTGTCAATGTGTTGGCAGAAAAATGTTCAATTATTTTCTAAAGGGTTTGATCTCAGCAAAGATAGATGCTCACTTCTGTAAATAAGAAGTCCACTGGAAAGGTAGTTTTTTCAATGCGGGGGCATAAAAATGTAGATTTATTCCCCTGTGCATTTTTCTTAAAACATTCTCATATAACCCTGGGAGTCTGTGGGACTCCTTACTTTTGAAATGAAAGAGTCCCAAAAGGAATACAGGACTAGCCTCGGAGTCAAACCCTGCTCAGGGGCGTGTGCACCCACCCATGGTTTCATTTGGTTTATCACACAATTTTAACCACAAAATTAAATCATGGGCACCTACTGCTTATCCCACACAGGCTTACTACTTTGCATTTGCCCATTGATTTGGGGAAAATATATGCCTAAGCTTTCTGTACAGCAGAGAAACGTCATGCAGAGGTATAGATAAGAGGGGGTAAGAGCAGTCTAAAATCTTTATTTTTCAAGAAAACCCTATGTTGTGGGTACTCATTTGAATCGTCTTGACAAGACAATTCCAATGAGTACCCACATAATAGGATTTGTGAAAGAATGGTTGAAATAATCCAATTTGAAATCTAAAATGCCCTTTGGATTCCTGAAAAACCAAGAGTAGACTTAAAACACTTTGATTGGACAAGAATCCAGGGGTTTAGTCTGACATCAGGAAAATAAGCTCCAAAGGACTCAGTCATCTGGATCTTAGGGGTCCTTTCTTAAATTTTGGAAGTCCCTGCTCTAGGTATAGACTATCTCTTTTAGGCTAATATCATGTATGTTGTAGATTTAGAGCTATATTCCTGGTTAAAGGTAAAAAATTCATAGATGTTTATTAATATTTAGTGCTCAACTACGTGAAAGAATTGAAAACTGTTCTAAGCAGTCTTAAATAGTTTTCTGAAGTTGAGCCCCAGAGAGTCTATGGGACTCGTATCACACAGTTTTGAGGGTCCTGTCTACTTATTTTTTGCGCCTCAGTTGCGCAAAACCTGCATCCCTTTAAACCCTGAGAATCTATCAATCTTACATTGACTCCGCCCTCTATATCATCTGTCTGTCCCATGATCCTCTTCTCTGTTTGTCGTAAATTATGAAACTGAAATATTCTAGCATAGTCTAGAGGTAGATTCTCCTTGGGATCCCAGGGTGAAGTCCTGAAGCTTTTCAAACCTCTATATCTAGAATATACAATATACAAGTTGTGCTTGTGAATCTCCAATACCTTACAACATCTTAATTTCCAGAAAGTGACATTGGGCCAACTTATTTCTGGCCCACTTTCTGGTCGGGTGTAGACTGGTCTTGCTATCAAATATCAGAATAGCCTATTCAAGGCTTTTTTGATAGTCTATAATCGGATCAGTCTAGAGCTGGTAGCCTGCTGTCTGAGAGCTACTCTGATATAGGGGGCAACAATACCCCCCGGGGTCAGAAATAAGTTGGCTGGTTGACTTTGTCTAAAATAAATTTTCAAAGTTGGAATTGCTACATAACAGAAAATGTGATTTTACCATTTCTGATTTACTTCTATACATCTTGGACAGAATAGTAAGTTTGACAAGGGTCCAAAACCTTTCACTTATAAAACACGATTTTTCTACACCTTGAGTTTTTATTTTATCTTTAATTAATAAACACTACATCCCTTTTGTACCAGCAACAATTGAGATAATCAATACTATAATATTAATCAATACATTTTGAACATGATAACTTAACTCTCTGGTAAATGAATATGCATGTATTTATATAATTATGTAGTTTCTTGGACCTCGGAGTGTATTTATATACAGAGTTTACAGTATATCTAAATATCGATGGCTCAAAGCAAAACAATTATAAACATAGGCAGTTACAACTGTTTCACGCAGAGCCACCCATATATCTTCTAATTTATCAATAAATATTATAAATTATTTTCATTTATTACAATATTTGTGTCCTTAATGGGATTCTTGGATGGTTTGATGGTCTGATTTTGCATGTTGTGTCATAATGATAAATTCTTACTTTTGAAAACGTGTTCTAGCATTTACATCGGCAGGTGTATCAATTTCATCCGGAAACATCACATGTTTCTTCTCCTCTTTGATCTTCTCCAAACTGAAATACAATCATGTTGAAGACTATTTTAATATTAAACCTTGTCATGCTGAATAAATTTTGGCTAAAAATTTTCATCAAAATCAAAGTGCAGAAAGCACTGAAAGTACCAACTGAAGGTCGATTTTTTATTTGAAAAACTAAATCTATTGACACTTCTGGTTTGAAAATGAGAAACAGGTGGTGTAGACTAACACCAGACTGCACATATGTGCAGGCTGATGTTTGTCTATAGCTCCTGCCAAAGCTGAAATATTTCGGGGTTCAGCATGACAAGGGTTAATAGACTTTAAGACCTGTCCAATTCAAAATTTGCAGACAACAATTTTTTTTAATTGACGGAATTGAAACAAGAATTCTGCAAGCGAATGCAATGCTCTGCAGAAGGTACTTGACAGTGAAAATTTTAAATTGAAAATTGACATCATTCTTACAATCTATTCAGGAGTAACTTCCCTTGATAGTAGAGTGCTCTTGTGTTAGTGAACATACATAATAAGTTTCAAAAATATATCTTCAATAAGAGCACTGACTAAGTGTACAACACAAAAGGCGCCAAGGTGATCATAATACCTTAAGGTTTTCTCCAAACACAGCTGAGCTAATAATGACAGATATAGCCAAGTTGAATATTGTCACACTGGCCATAAACCCACTTTTTGTTTCAAAACAGCTAAGCTAAAATATTTGGCTATATAGATGGAAAACATTATGGATAATTAAGATATTGCTACAGTACGGAACATCGGGAATTTGACAATCATTTCAATCACAATCCGATCATTCACGGGCAATCACGTTCAATCAGCGTTCAGCGTTCAATCAGCGTTCAATCACAATTTTACAATCAGCGTTCAATCAGAATCGTTACAAAGCGTTCAATCAGAACCGTTCACTCATTCCGAACGGTTACATGATAAGAAACCGTACAATCAGTTTTAACGAAATTATTTTCGTTTGATTAAAAATAATTCATTTTGTTGATAGCATAGATAAATAAAAAAGCAAATTCACAATCTTCTCGAAATAAATAGCTCTATCGAGTTTCGGAAACATCCAGGAAAATTAAAGGCGAGACGACGAGTACTTGCGCGTGTTCGTTTCTTATTCCAGTTCGACCAAAATACCGTTTTCGCCTCAGTGCCAGTTCGTACCTAGTCTGCCAGTAGAGAATGAAAGGATGAACAGCCGAGAGATTTTCCTTATTTTCTTTAAACAATTTCTCTCCTCAGTGGCCGGCTTTACCGGGGCCAAAATGTTTTATTAAAGGCAAGAACATTGTTACCCTTATGAAATATTACTTAATGAAAGTGCTTTCAATTGCCTGGTAAACCAATCCTATCCATGTTACTCTCCAATATTTCATTGATTAGGACATGCTCACCAGCCACAACATGCATCTCATTTTCATACGGGGATTCATGGAGACTGTAATGTAGACTGGTAAACCTGTCCCATCTACGCTACCCTCCGATCTATATCGATAGATTGAGGCAGGCTAGCCAGTCAAACCGTAATGTAGGTTTTACTCTACAGTTGGGTCTTCAAAGTTAACCATAAGTTGATTAAATTTCCCGAGGAAAATGAACTAGAACTGTCGCAGAGCGGACTAATACCCCCCACAAGCGCTTTGTCGGAATGCAAGTGCTATTAGTGCAGGATGTGTTTGTAACTAATATTGAGGTAATATGTAGCATTTGCATGAAGTTTCATAATTCTAGGTCCCTTGGTTTTTGAGTTAAGAGTCCAGATATGAAAATTGAACAAAAGTTGACTGTGACCTTGACCTTTGACTTATATGACCCAAAAACAATAGGGCACTTCCTTGGATCATAAGCAACATTTGCATAAAGGTTCGTGCTTGTAGGTCACTTGGTTCTTGAGTTACAGTCCGGAAACGAAAATTGAACAATGGCTGACTGTGACATTGACCTTTGACCTATGTAACCCAAAAACAATAGGGCACTTCCTTGGGTCATAAGGAACATTTGTATAAAGTTTCATGATTGTAGGTCATTTGGTTCTTGAGTTAGAGTTCGGAAACGAAAAGGTCTACGGACGGACGGACGGACAGATGACTGGACGGACGGATGGACGGATGGACAGACAGACAGACATGGTTAAACCAATATACCCCCCCTCTACTTCGTAGGTGGGGGGTATAATGATAAGACTCACGATAGGGGCTACTTTAGATCCGCAACTGCAGTCTAGGGTAATTGTGGGGCTGCATTTTTAATGAAAAGGTTTCGGTCAACTTGTATCGAAACTTCTTACATTTAACTATTGAGTCCTATGCCGGTGGTATGAGCACCTAAGTATTGACTATTGATATTACTGTATTTTACCAGTGAATACAGTAAGAAGAATCTGGAAATTGAAAATTGAATGACCTTAGAATGAAATTGAATGAGTGTGATGAGCAAAATTAGATTGATTTTCAAGGGAGGTAAAACAAAATCGACAATAAATTAGTGCTAATTGATTACCTCCCGTTAAAAGTTCTACCAACTTTTCTGGATTTGTGTCTTTACAGACAAATCAGACCCTTAAAAATCAACAACAGCCTTAAAAAATCATACAATCATTTTATTGGAATGCTGATTATTTTGCACAGATTCAAAGTGGGTTTTTTAATGATTTTGGAGCGTTTTAAATTGATTGGAGTGTTAGGAATGAAATATTTGAGCACTAGGCGAGTGATTTCGATTGGTTTTGATCTATATGAATGTCAATTTCACAATGTGATTTGCCATTACACAAGACCTTTTCTGAACCATCAGCTGGGAGAAGAATTTGATGGATGCCACCATCAGAGATTGGGCCTGGGACCCAACAATTTGTGTGTTAGAAAGGGGGTTAACACTGCTTTTAACAATCTTAGAGTCTTTTCAGCTTTTCAAGCACTACCATTAGATCCCTTCCTAGCCTCTAGCTGCTATCCCACATAGGTTTATGATTATTAATCCACAGGGGCTAGGCCTAGCCTAGCAGTAACGCAGGGCTGTCAAACATGGGGTAGCGAATTAGAACCCCGGTTCAGCCATCTTTCATCCGTCAATATTGATTATACTAGAGTCAATGGCTAATGATATTTTACTTACGATAAAATGTAGCACGCCTTAGATGGATGAGCAGCTAGTGGCTCACAAGAAATGTTGAGGTTTTACTGGTGAGAGAAAGGATATGAGTTGGTGCACTGGCCAACTATAATATAACTGCACTAATATTGAAAGTGGTATTAAACCCCATGCAAACAAAACATATCAACCCATTCGGGGGAACAACTTGTAGGAAAGGACGTTGGCTCTAGGAGCAAATGAATGGGTGTCGGATACACTACCACGGCAGTTACCCAAATACATACGCCTATATAGTTGTGATGACAATATATTTCACATATCCTTGAGTCACTTACAACACATGCTAAATATGGCCATGATTTGTATAGAGGTAGTGGACCCTTAAAAGTTCCTCCACATATCCGAACTCATGATCTTTCACAATGTTTACCGAGGTTTCATAAATAAAATCAGTTAACCTCAGTCAACACTATTACAGTTCATTACTCTCAAAATATCGTGTATCTACCACGGGTGTACTACCTTAATCCAATTCAATCTGAACCTGGAAATTCCCATTTTGACAGGAGATATAGACAAGGATCATCCTGAACATATGTGCAGTCTGATCTTAGTCTACACCATCTTTTTGACCAAGAACTGTGTTGAGACTAAATTTTCAAGACAAAATTTGTTGGATGATTTTTCTTTCAGAGACATTCAGCACTTTGCTTTAAAGCTAGTGTAATTTAGCCTGGATTTATACTTAGCATAAGAAGGGTAAATTGCCCTTGGCATTGATGAGCTATTTCCCATGTGCGGATCCAGTGGGGGGATATCAGGACAAAAAGATTACATTGATATACATTTATACAAATATATCATCAGTGGGTGACCAAAATGCTACCTCATTTGAGGTTTAGCTTAAGGTAGTGGAACCGTAATAGTTCCGCAGCATTTCGGAACTCATGATCTTTCACAATGTTAACCAAGGTTTCCTATTGAAAATCATTAGGAAACCTCGGTTTACATTGTTAAAGATCATTACTTCCAAGACATTGCGGATCTTTTACAGGTCCACTACCTTAAACATTTTGCTCACCAACTGATAAATTGATTAATAGACAACTATGTTTGTGCTACTCTCATGGAAAACAAAAGCACCACATGTGGGTTCCTATGCTTGGCTAGGTGAAAAAATTTGTCAAAACAGGAGCACAATTTGCAAAATATGCATCCTGATTTATAAATCTTGGCAGTAGAGTTGGTTCTTTGGTTAGAGAAAATATGAGACAAGTTCCAATTCAATACCTTTAGGAATACCATAGATATCACAAAATGTCAAAGGTCATGCAAGACGACAACCAAGGCTATAGCAACTACTTCACTAAAAATTCAGGATCAGCATTCAGCACATTTATTTCTTGTTGTAGAAATGTTCAAAACTAAAGGATTTGAACCTTTTATTGGACCAAATATTTACAAAATGCATGATGGAGTGTAATTACATTTATTTAATTCTATAAACAAGACATACCAAACAAAAATCCCTAAAAAAATATGTATATGACCTGTTCAATTGATACATAAACTGTTTTTAATAACTGCCTATCTGATTCTTTATTCTCTTAAGTAGCACCTTCCTTTCAATATCAATGAGTCATTCTACCCTACTTTAAAGTCAGATTGTGAATAGCAGGAAGTGAAGTCTCAGAGTTTAAACTAAACTCAAACTTTTTCATTTGATTAATATGTTACAGATAAAATTCAATTTCAGGTCAAAACAACAGAAGCTAAGTACAATTAAACTTGTTAATTTTGTCTCTTGTCCAATGATAAATTCAATCAATAGTTGAAAAAATGCATTTGATAAAACAAAAATGATCAAGCAAAGAGGTGCGTTTTATAGATTTAGATTTTGAAGATATCTTAAGATTTTTAATCGGAATATCCCGAGCAATTCAGTTGAAATTCTACATAGCCATCAGAGATATCCCGATTAAAAAATAGAAATAAATCTTAAAATTCTTCAACCTAAAAAAAACACACCTCAGGTCAATTGAAATTCAATTTTAAAGATAAGTAATATGGCTTTTCTGTATTTAGAATTCTACTAAAAATGTTACCATCTTGCTCAGTCAATGCAGAGTGTATAGTCCAACAGGGATCAATATTTTGCCAGATCAGTATTGGTTTGAAGGTAGTGGACCCGTAATAGTTTCACAACACTTCAAAGCAATGAATTTTAACAATCTTAACCAAGGTTTCCTAATGATTATCATTTGCAGGTGTTTTTTTACTAAGAAACTGGGGCTTAATATCGGCCCCTTCCCCTCGACGATTTTTCCCCCAAAATGGACCTTTTCCCCTCCCAAACGAGTTTCCCCACCCAAACAAGGTTTTCCCCAGATAATGTTTATGTTATAAATCGAAGATAGTGGATAATTTGCTTTTAAAATGCATTTACGGTTCCATTTTTAGTCGTAAAACAGCATCATACATCTTTCATAAAGGGCAAAAATGTAAACATTCCGGAATTTCCCAGACATCATTAGGCTCCACTCTGTCGATTCTGTATCAATATTCACCAAATCTGAAACCCTCTGCCATTACAAAATACGCCAAACATCGCTCTGCCTCAGACTTTTTCATGATGCCCTTTTATTATGATTCTGCTCAGACTTTACACAAGGAACCCTATTTAGACAGTGGACTCGTAAAAGTTCCGCAACATTTCAGGAGGCATGAACTTTAACAAGTAAAACCAAGTTTCCTGATGATTTCATTTGGAAACTAGGTTAACATTATGAAATATTATGAGTCACAAACAGCATAGATTGTCCACTTTTAGTCGAGATGTAAAATATTTGAGGTAAATTATGTGAGAGATTTTAACTGGAACTAATTCTAGCATTCACTTTGGATAAAACAGTGTATCTCACTCAGTGTCATTGTGGTAAAGGAACTTGATTCTTGACCTAGAAGTAAGTGATTCAAGCCCAAATGTCATCAAGGTATTAATAAATTGGCACTTAGAAACCAGCCCCAGTTCACCCAGCTTTTTGTCACAATCTGAAATAAATGTATCTGGCATCCTAACCAATGACTAACAATTTTCATTCAGCACAGACACACACTTGCCAGTAATACCCGAAAGGGGAAATAGGCAGTAGATAGATAGGGAACCAGTCAAACCGGCTCCTCGTCAAACCAGTCCCATGGTCAAACAGGCCCCAATACGGTCAAACCGGCCCCGAATCAGACAAACCAGGCCTTATTTTATTTCAAACGTTGCTTATATACATGCATTTTGCTTTAACTTTTGAACTATTGACTGTAATGGATAGATAAATAGTGACAAATATATCGACCGATAGAAAGTGTATGTTCCTCTTTTGCTTAAGCTACTGTCACATAAACACTCTGTTTGCTTTGGTGAGGCATCACTGATGACTTAATGTAGAATTGTTGATGATATTGATGACAAATTTCTGATAAGTTGACATCTAATTCATTCATTCAATGCAATGCCCTGTGAATGGACCGGGCTAGGTCTAATCATCTGGTTGGCTCAGGTTTCCTTTTTTTACATCACAGACACAGAGTTTTATATTCATTTCTGACCTGTTAACTTCATTTTGGAATCAACCACTATCGTTGGCGACCCGACTAGTCAACGGCATCTGGTAGGCTTAATGACCACATGCAGTAAAGTCGACAGGTCGAAAGGTTCGAGGTCCGAAAAATTGACATCATATTCAACTGTCGATTTCTTTGGCGATCCTAGTATTCTTAAATAAGATCAATGTCCAGTCTTAACCCTTTGCTGTTTAATCCCTGCTTTTTACGTGCCTGTCATTTTATGATTGAGAAAACATTGTGAAAAAAAGAAGAAATTGCTTCCGACAAGCAATTTCTTCTTTTTCCACACTATTTTTTACCCTACTGAATGGTTATTTTTCAAATTAAATGCACTTTAAATTTTCGTCTGCAAAACCTTTGAATTTGGACAGGTCCAACATTTTGTAAAACAGGAAAGGGTTAAGGAAGCTTATTTTAACTCCAGCCAATGGTTTTCAAGATTAAAATCTGGAAACATGAGAATTTTTCCAAAAAGTTTTTTTTTAATTAGAGTTCAGTTTCGTGTGTAAATGGCGGCTTTTTATTCAAGGGAAATAATCTTTACAACATGATGGTAGGTAATTTGCTGTGGACCCCTGCGGATAAATTAAAAAAATATGCTTGGAAAAATATAATTTTCATATTTCGTTTAATTTCTTTCGTTATTTATGTTTTAATTGAATGATTGAACGCACCGTTCAATTTGATTGAACGGTTGGATTTAGCATAGAAAGCGTTCAATCCAATCAGAAGAAAAAACGTTCAGCGGGCAATCACGATCATTCATAAACGTTCAATCACCGCTCAGCGTTCAATCACGTCCCAATCGGATTGTCAAATTCCTGATGTTCCGTACTGTAGTGATACACAAGATCTTAATTTTCCACAATGGTATCAAGGCTTTTTTTGAGGTGCTTCAAAATATGTGGTTATATATTGATGGCTCAGTGTGAAACAGTTGTAATTGCCTATATGATTATAGGCAGTTACAACTGTTTTGGCCTAAGCCACAATAAAGATTTGGTAAAGATAAAGTATACCATCAGTTAAGATAGTAGACCTGTAATAGTTCCACATTGTTTGGGAAGTACTGATTTCATTAGAAAACCTTGGTTAACTTTGTTAAAGATCGTGTGTTCCAAAACTTTACGGAACTATTACAGGTACAATACCTTAAAACAAAGGTACTGCTAAATCACATACAATGATGAACCATATACACTACAGGAATAGCTAAAAAATAGGTTTTAGTTCAGAACCAGCTGCAAGTTTTGGGTCAGAGAAATCACAAGAAATCCCTCACTTACAAACAGTGATGGGCTGATTAATTGATATACTTGATAAGCACTTGGTGTGGGATTCTGACGCAGATTATCAATTATGAAATCTCATGATTGATTAATCTATTATTGTGTAAATTGCTACCATCAAATGTTTTGAAAGATTAATGTCACTTATTTAGTCTGGTTTACTGTCAACATCCTTTTGCTTGAGAGAAACGATCTTCAGTCAATCTTGCTCGAGTGACTACATCTATTAAGCGACAACTTTTATAAGTGACCACCCTAATAAGTCCCTTCGCGGTAAGTGAATTTTCCGAAAAAGTGAACATTCTTAAACGAAAAAAAGTTTTTTGTTTAATCTTATGACATTAGAATCTATTAGAATCGTCTCATTGAGACGATTCTTATGGGTTCGAAAATCCTAACATTCAGTCTGAATTATGTTGCAATCTTTATATTCTATAAAAAAACATGTCATTTTTTATCATTAATTATTGTATTAAGCGACCATTTCCATAAGCAACCGCTTTTTGATGGTCCCCTCAGTGGTTTTGTTTGTTTGAATGGGTTTAACGCCGCTTTCAACAATCTCGCAGTTATATCGCGGCGGTCGTAGCACCTCACAATGGATTCCTGGTATTTCTTTCACCTGTACTACCATTACACCCTTTCCTAGCCTCCGACTGCTATCTCACATAGGTTTACGATTATCTACCCATTGGTGAGAGACAAACGTCGGAAAGGATATTTGCCGCCACCGGGGATCGAACCCACGACTTCCAGATTGGAAGTCTAATGCCTAACCAACTGCGCTATGGTGGCGGCCCCCTCAGTGGTAGCTTACCGCAAGTTTTACTGTGCTTTAAAACAACCCTGACAACTGATCTTCACTTATGCTAGAAGATACACATCAAATGCCTACACTACTTACACAGATCTCTCTTCCTCCATGTTAATAGACTGGTCATATTTGGTATCTTCATCATCTTCCTTACTTGTTAACTGAAGAAGAAAAATGAAAGTATTGTCAGATATCTGTATTGTTGCTTCAAAGAAAACAGGGCTTGAAAATTCTACTTGTCCGCTCGTCCTGCATGATTTTTTCCTTCTTTGTCTATATAAGCAGGACAAGTGAATTTTCAATTTTTCACTTATAAATTTAATGTATCACCTTATTTTTCAATTATATAGAAAGCAGGACAAGTAGAAATTTCAAGATTTTTCAAGCCCTGAAAAATTATATCAATTCAATAAAAATCATAGATTTTCTTTTTTTTTTGAAATTGAAGCCATTATTTAACAGTGGAGTAGGGGAATGTTAGTTATTCAGATTGGCATCATGAACAGGTCAAAAGTAAATCCGGTCTAATATGCAAATGAGAAAGGTCAGGAAGTAAGTAACCTTAGAAAGCGAAGTTTATACAGCACCCCTTAATATGGTCAATATTTCAATTATACATGGTCATTTGGACAGGGCTCCAAGTAAAGTTTGTCTGTCAATGCCTAAGGGGATATAGAGAATAGCTTGTTAGTGTCTTTAAATATCAATGTTATCTTGTTGAGGTTGGGAGAAGTTATCATTCAAGGCTTTGCCGAGACATATAAGACATAGACAAAGGAGACCACCTACATATTCATATTCTTCCTCCTCCTCTGACAGATCACTTTCTGTCTGCATTTCTCCCTCATTGTCAGACATCTCTTCGTCTTCTGCTTCAATACCTTCCATACCATCATCATCATTGTCATCATCTGCTTCATCGTTTATATCATCATCCTGTAGACAAATATATATATAGAGGATAATTGTAAATTTCAGTTGAAGAAGGATTTGTAAGTGGTAAACCAATTTTTATTTCTTACCTTTATCTCATACATTTTCTATGCTATCAGTGACCGAAATAGGTCTAGAATGTGCTGTAAGTATAAACACCAAAGCATTGCATGCAGATCCTGTTAGCCACTATAGGTGCTTGCTAGAGAAAAGTTTTGAAAGAACAAGAGCTGTCACTGTAAGATGACAATGCCCCCGACACCGCTTTGATAGTAATAAGGAAGTTGGACGGAATGACGGACGGACAGACGGACGGACAGACGGACAAACGGACGGACGGACAAGTCAAATTTATTATGCCTCCCTATCGGGGGCATAAAAAAGGGTCATAATCCTTGCAATTATACATTTAGACTTATTTTCCTTGATAGCATGAACTGCTCTTGTTGTGTTTATTACATATGCAAACATCTTCAATAGCCAAGATATAGCCAAGGTTAAAGTTAAAATGGGAAAATTATACATTTATGAACATTCCTTCCTTACACTCAAATAACTTCTACTCTCACAAGAAATTTCAAACTATCCTACATCTCTTTGAGTTTGGAATAGAATAATGTGTATTGTCAGGTTAAGAGCTATACCAGAATAAATACAATATGATAAGTCAGCAGTAATTATTACTATCAAAGAGATACTATACACACCTCTTCATCTTCCATAATCCAACAGGCCTGATATTCTGAAGTGCCTTTAGGTACCCGACGTCCCTTCTTCTTTTGTTCTGAAATTAAAAGTGAAACCCATTTTTTATTCTTAATACTGCAATGTGAAAACACATAAATGTTGTAAAGCAAATCAAAAGTACATAACATCTACTTGGTTAATGTAAACAAAAAGTGTAGTAAGAGCTTTTAAAACAGACAAGGTCAAATTAATCCAAAGTAGCTGGATTTACCATTCCACTTTGAGGCCCACTGACAAGTGGATAAGATTACAACTTGGTGAGAATGCACAAATGCGCAGAGTGACCAGGGTGATTACTTTTCCTCTTCTTGTGTGTCCTTTTTAAAACTAACGAAACCAATTCACACCAAATCAACCATAGCCTACTGTAATTCTTCCTCAGTCAGCCATGTTTCTTCTTTCTCTTTCGGGTCAGGTATAACCTCAGACTGCAGGGACTCTTGTTTACTAGCATCACAGTTACACACAATATTTACCCATAGCCTCTTGCAGTTCTTCCTCAGTCAGCCATGTTTGTTCTCCCTCCATGGGGTCAGGTATACCCTCAGACTGAAGAAACTCTTGTTTACTTGGGTCACAAATACATACAAAATTTACCATTAGCCTCCTGTAATTCTTCCTCAGTCGGCCATGTTTGTTCTCCCTCCATGGGGTCTGGTATAACCTCAGACTGTAGGGACTCTTGTTAACTGGGGTCATAAAAACACACGATATTTACCCATAGCCTCCTGTAATTCTTCCTCAGTCGGCCATGTTTGTTCTCCCTCCATGGGGTCTGGTATAACCTCAGACTGTAGGGACTCTTGTTTACTGGGGTCAGGCTTCTCAACTGATAATGGTTCGTCAGATCTCATATCTACATCCTGGTGGGAAAATATTAAGTTTAATCTTTAAACAATGCACTCTAGCAAGTTCCAAATTTTTTGTTTATCAATGTACCATAATCATTTTAGCTAAATAATTAACGCAATTTTAAGTGCAACAATTCAAGTTCTATTAGTAAATGATATGTTTGCAGCAAGATAACAATATTAACAAACAACATACAAAGAAAAGGAATGGCAGATCTATGTCATGTTGTAAAATATGTAACTTCATAATGATATATGAAAGAACTAGAACTGTCGCAGAGCAGACTAATACCCCCCACAAGCACTTTGTCAGAATGCAAGTGCTATTAGTGCAGGATGTGTTTGTAACTAATATTGAGGTCATATGTAGCATTTGCATGAAGTTTCATGATTCTAGGTCGCTTGGTTTTTGAGTTAAGAGTCCAGAAATGAGAATTGAACAAAAATTGACAGTGACCTTGACCTTTGACCTTTATGACCCAAAAACAATAGGCACTTCCTTGGATCATAAGCAACATTTGCATAAAGTTTCATGCTTGTAGGTCACTTGGTTCTCGAGTTAGAGTCCGGAAACAAAAAAATGAACAAAAATTGACAGTGACCTTGACCTTTGACCTATGTAACCCAAAAACAATAGGGCACTTCCTTGGGTCATAAGAAACATTTTTTGTAAGTTTCATGATTGTAGGTCACTTGGTTCTCGAGTTAGAGTCTGGAAACGAAAATTGAACAAAGGCTGACTGTGACCTTGGCCTTTGACCTATATGACCCAAAAACAATAGGGCACTTCCTTGGGTCATAAGGAACATTTGTATAAAGTTTCATGATTGTAGGCCATTTGGTTCTTGAGTTAGAGTCCAGAAATGAAAATGTCTACGGACGGACGGACGGACGGATGGATGGACAGATGGACAGACGGATGGATTGACAGACAGACAGACAGACATGGTGAAACGAAAATACCCCCCACTACTTCGTAGGTGGGGGGTATAATTATTAAATCAATTACATATAAGAAACTTAATTCTTACCACAAGGAAAGTTTTTAATCAAAAGAGAGTCATAGGCAAACTAGAAACTACACTTCCCTGGAGAAGAATTACAAAATGATATATCCTCTCCCTTTCAAAATGAGGGTTTTGATGTTACAAGTATACCATACCTTATTTCTGTTGTTTCTAGGATTGAGAGGGTTTGGATCCTCCAGTACATCTATCTGTGACATCTGAAAGTCTCCCCACCCAGGTAAATGTACCAGTCTGTTGACTGATAATGTACAACTTCTTAGATAACCAGTCAACTTTAGTGTCCCATCTTCTTCCTGCAACAGAGCAAACAAGAAAATGGAATGTTCAAATGTAGAATCATCAATTTATATATTAGATATTAGATTAAGAAAGTGGATCTGTAATAGTTCCGCAACATTTTGAAATCATTACCTTTCACAATGTCGACCAAGGTTTCCTAATGGAAACCTCCGTTAATACTGTTAAAATTCATGGCATCCAATATATTGCGGTCCACTACCTTAAATCAAACAATGATTTTCATGCATACTCTTTTTTAATTTTCAGCTAACCTTTTGATCAAATTGCACTAGTCCAACAATTTATCTTTAGATCGAGTTACACATTTCTGGTACATGATAACAAGATTTCCATGTTAGATTATCACTTGAAAATTTCACTACTGGTACAAGTGAAAATACCAAAATGGTAAATTCCTTTTTTTCTTAATCTAACCCTTCTCTCATGGATTTCACACAATTGGAAGTCATTTAAGCCGCTTCAATTATATCCAGCCTTCAACACAAAATTTGGTGCAACAGTATAATACCCTTTATCCACAATACAGCATAATACCAAACCCCGAAATTTGGTCAAAGCTCACATGATGAGGAATAATCTATGAAACAAAAGATGTTTGCTAAACATTTTTCCCCCCCAAAAAAAAGAAGGTCAATAGCCTATTCTTTGTCAATCAACAAAGGGCCAACTGACTGACAATTGCAAAGCAATATACCCTCTTCTTTGAAGGACACCATTTAAAACCATGTATAAATGTAGAACCATTTCTGTTCAAATAAAATTGACATACAGATAGACTTGCAGACTGACAGACAGATGGAGATGATACCAATATACATCCACCTTTGGTGGCCCATTAAGAGTATTAACTAACTAGAAAGCCATGAATGGCTTGAGTCGCTCCACAGGCTTGAAATTCTTGTAAAAGCAAAGAAATGTTTTGACTTGATTTTTAGATATTTGGGGTTCTACTGATGTTGAAAATGATTTTCAAAGTTTGAACTATTTAACAGATAGAGAAATGACCCCCGCTCTTAAAAGACATATTTTTCCTCAAATCAAAATGATTTTTGGCTGCATGATAATGGGTCACCCAAAGATCATACCAAAAATTATTGATTGATATCCATCAGTTACATTTTGAGAAAATGATTTTCATAGTTTCAACTATTTAACTTGTTGAGAAATGACCTCAACCCATAAAATGCATATTTTTCATCCAATCAAAATAATTTTTGGTACACTGATAAAGGGTCACTCAAGGATCATTCAAGTGAAATTTGGTTGATATCCAAATATTAGATTCTGAGAAAATATTTTTCAAATTTTCCACTATATAACATATAGAGAAATGACCTCTGCCCATAAAATGCATATTTTCCATCCAATCACAATGATTTTTTGTACACTGATAAAGGTTCACTCAAAGATCATTCAAGTGAAATTTGGTTGATATCCATCCATTACATTCTGAGAAAATGATTTCCAAAGTTTCCACTATATAACATATAGAGAAATGACCTCTGCTCATAAAATGCATATTTGTCATCCGATCCCAATGATTTTTTGTACACTGATAAAGGGTCACTCAAGGATCATTCCAATGAAATTTGGTTGAAATCCATCAGTTACATTCTGAGAAAATGATTTTCAAAGTTTCCACTATATAACATGTAGAGAAATGACCTCCGCCCATAAAATGCATATTTTCCATCCAATCATAATGATTTTTTGTAGACTGATAAAGGGTCACCACAGGATCATTCATGTAAAGTTTCATTGGTATCCATTGATTAGAATCTGAGAAAACTCACTTTTTACCATATTTGGAAATTAGCCACACCCCTTAAATCCATGTTTTTCATTGGATCAAAATTTCTTGAACAACTTTGAAAGAGGGTCACCCAAGGATCATTCCTGTGAAGTTTGGTTGAAATCCATCCAGTAGTTTCTGAGGAGAAAGTTTACGACCGGACGCACGCACGCACAGATGGACGCACGACGGACACAACGCCATGACAATAGCCCCAGTGGCTTTCAGCCAGTGGAGCTAAAAACTTCAACAATCACTCACATTTGGGTTACCCTCAAACTGAACACTCTCTGCCAGTAGATATGGTCTCTTCTCTCTATAATACACAGTCTTCAGTTTCTGGGCTGTAATGTGTCTAATAATCAACAAACCCTCTTGGGAACTATCTACACTGCTGACTTTCTCATCTGGAAACCTGAAACAAAACAGATAAGATTGGACTTTTGGCAGAGAATATGTATAAAGAAATTGTTGATAAACACCGTACAACAACAGACTGCAATCTGTGCAGTCTGACTAGGTTTGACACTTTACACACTACATGTTACCCAGATGGTCCCTTTTCATGTGGCGGGTCACATATATATATTTATCCTTATTCTGAAATTTCCTAATGAAAACTTGCCAAAAGCAATTCAATTCTTGCTCATTGTGATTTAAAACTCTCAGGGAAACAATGAGATAGTGCTTTTTCCACAACATTTTATGTCTAACCATAAGAGTACAAATTGTAGCATGCAACCTCTTTCAATTTAAAAGGCAGAAAATCAATAGACGTGGAAACAATGCTTAGTATCAAAATAAACACTACAGAAAAAATCAAAGGCCTGAAAGGCCTGAATTGAAGACAGGACTGAATATTAACAATTGGAATGAAAATTGTGGCGTTTTGAGATCTCTTGAGTGGGAATCAAAAATTTAAAACAATCATTGATGGTTACATATGGAAACTGCACCTTCCTAACAAATGAATATGCTTTACTTTGAAGACTCATCACTTCCAGATAAACCTATCCCTCAAGCCAATTCAAGCTTAACAAGACGGTAACTGCCTTCATAATCGCTATTCATCCCCAAGTGTAAGTTTTCAATATCCTATATGAACAAGCATTTGGAAGTATTGCATGGCAATACCAAGTCCCCTACCGGATTTATAAATATATCCCCAGAGCAGTATCTTTTTTGGTGGTAAAGGTATAACTACCTCTCCAAAATATTAGCATCCGTATCTTCCACAAAAATCAATGGACCAGAAACCAAATTCAAACTTGATCTGTAACTCATTGATGCGGACTCACATACCAAAAATCAGCTTAATATCTCAAAGGGTTAAGAAAAAAAGGCCAGAAAACTGAAATTTCCTGGTAATATTCTAAGTCCAGCATCCGTATCTTCCACAAAAATCAATGGACCGGAACCAAACTCGAACTCGTTCTGTAACTCACTTATGCGAACTCACATACCAAAAATCAGCTCAATATCCCCAAGGGTAAAGAAAAAAAGTCTGGAAAACTGAAATTTCCTGGTAGTTTTCTAAGTCCAGCATCAGTATCTTCCACAAAAATCAATGGACCGGAACCAAACTCAAACTAATTATGTAACTCATTGATGCGGACTCACAAACCAAAAATCAGCTCAATATCTCCAAGGGTTAAGAAAAAAAGTCTGGAAAACTGAAATTTCCTGGTAATTTTCTAAGTCCAGCATCCGTATCTTCCACAAAAATCAATGGACCGGAACCAAACTCGAACTCGTTCTGTAACTCATTAATGCGGAAGCACATAGCAAAAATCAGCTTAATATCTCCAAGGGTTAAGAAAAAAAAGTCCAGAAAACTGAAATTTCCTGGTAATTTTCTAAGTCCAGCATCCGTATCTTCCACAAAAATAAATGCAGCGCAAGCAAACTCGAACTCGTTCTGTAACTCACTTATGCGAACTCACATACCAAAAATCAGCTCAATATCCCCAAGGGTAAAGAAAAAAAGTCTGGAAAACTGATATTTCCTGGTAATTTTCTAAGTCCAGCATCAGTATCTTCCACAAAAATCAATGGACCGGAACCAAACTCAAACTAGCTATGTAACTCATTGATGCGGACTCACAAACCAAAACTCAGCTCAATATCTCAAAGGGTTAAGAAAAAAAGTCTGGAAAACTGAAATTTCCTGGTAATTTTCTAAGTCCAGCATCCGTATCTTCCACAAAAATCAATGGACCGGAACCAAACTCGAACTCGTTCTGTAACTCATTAATGCGGAAGCACATAGCAAAAATCAGCTCAATATCTCCAAGGGTTAAGAAAAAAAAGTCCGGAAAACTGAAATTTCCTGGTAATTTCTAAGTCCAGCATCCGTATCTTCCTCAAAAATAAATGGACCGCAACCAAACTCAAACTCATTCTGTAACTCATTGATGCGGACTCACATACCAAAAATCAGCTCAATATCTCCAAGGGTTAAGAAAAAAAGTCCGGAAAACTGAAATCCGGACTGACAGACAGACGGACGGACGGAGAGCAAACCTATAGTCCCCCTCGGCTTTCGCCGGTAGGGGACTAAAAATATTCATTTAACCAACAGAAATATGGTGGCAATTCCTGTATTCTAAAAACTCTGATGAATTATTGCAACCCTGTTTTATAAAATTGTATAGATTATCCCCAGCAATCCAAAATGATCCAAATCCGATTTTTTCCCAGTCAAACTTATTAAGTGGATGTGTAAAAATCTTAAATAAAATGTTAATCCACATGACACACATTGCTTACCCCTTGATGAAGAGCTGAAAATTTCATTGCCATGGTGAATATTGCCCTGAATTGGAAATTTGTTCAAAGGGGGTGTTCCAAATATATAGTAAAATGTGCCCACGCTTAGATTTTTATGATATTGTGGATAATTGTAGTACTGGGTATACTGATTAAGGAAATGACTTTTTTTTCCAAAATGAGTAAAGAGGGTCGACCATAAAGTACCCGAAAGCACATCTTATCAAATGCAAAGGGGTGTCAGTAAAAAAATCACATTGCAAGGAAATTTTGGAATCTGTAAAAAAAAAAATTTCACTGATTTAAAAGATAATTGGTACCTTTATGTTTTTATATAGGTTGGGATCTTATGTCTGTTTCCTCCTAACAGATATCCCAAAAAGTTCTTGAAAAATTCATGAAAAATTTGAAAAAAATGAAATAATGTTCTGAGTTAAAGGGTTAAAATTTTTAAGTTGTAGCTCTAGTCCAGTTATCAAACTTTTTAAAAATTAAGATACATATGTTCTTAATGTTTACAGAAAGTTTCATTGAAATTGAAAACCGGTAAGTTAGTCGAAAATCTCTTAGTGTAGAAGATAGTGGGTGGGGTAAGATATAGATTTCACCCATCTGATAATCTTAAAGTGTGAATATCTCTACAACGGCTGTAGACAGGATGTTCATATTTCATACATGGATCCTTTGTGACAAAAAGCCTATTTAAAAACATTAATCAAAATCAACTGTCAAGGTCAAGGTCAATTATCAAGGTCATTGTTATAAATAAAAAAAACTTCATTGAGCTTTGGGAACATACTTTGCAAAAGTAATGAATGATGATTTTGATTTTCAATTATAGTTTGTTTAAACAAATGTATTTCAGTTTGTTCCTAACTCAAAGTCATTTGTGAAGGTCAATGTCAGATTTTCTTTTAAACAAACTCATTTCAGTGGTTTCTTTACTCAAGGTCATGTTTGAAGGTCAATGCCACATATGAGGATGGTATTTAGGATTTGACACTACGAATTTTCTGTCACAATCCTGTAGAAGTTACTTGTTCTATGTTTTACAGGTCCGTTTTAGAAATAAGATTCCTCCAAAGAAAACGCGAGACACTTTTAGCAATAAATCAAAATTTAATCGAACTGTAGGTTATGAAATGAAAAACTTTGGAAGGAAAAACAGTGTGGTAAAAGAAGGAATCTCTTGTTACAAGCATTTTCTTCTTTTTATACAGTGTTTTCCTTTAGGATATGAAAATGTCGAGTTTTGGGATAGGCAATATATATATTTGAATTTTTAAGTTTACAAATGAAGATGAACAATCACTACATTCCTGAAGGACCTGCAACATTCCGGCATTGCTGATACATGTACTAGTTCTTCCTAAAATATACTTGCCTCCAGCACAAGAGTTATTGTTCAAATAAGAAATACTACTATAATGAAAATACAATTTGAAAGAATCTTTTTCCTTCACAAATAAATGATTCTCCTAGGTCTTAAGTTAAGTGTTGTTTGTAAACAAGGGGTAAATAATGAAACTAAATCACTCAACTGAGTTTTATTGGTGACTGAAGTGACATTCTGGCAAAGATTCTTAGAAATTAGCCTAGTTGTTGAGATGTAATTCAATGAAAAGGGTCAGCTTAGAAATTATTGAATTCAGTTTATTGGTTAAAAAGATGATGATGTTTTCATCCGCCAAGTTAAACAGATTTTATGCCAATTTCAAGAACAATATTTGCAATGGGTTTCCAAAGGAATATTCTAGAAAAGTTGCATTCAAATTGGCTTGATGGTTCAGTAGGAAATGTTATTCAATGATTTAATAGTGAAAAAAGCCACAGTCATGTTTATGGGCCAATCCGAATTTTGCGAACAATCTTTGAGAAGGGTTACCCAAGGAAAGTTCTGGCAAAGTGTCATTGAAATTGCCTTGAGGGTTAAGGAGGAGAAGAAGTTTTGAAACAATCTGGAAGGCGAAAGCCACATGATGCACGACCTGCGACGGACTAGGGATCCTAAAAGCTCCCTTCGGGATTGTTGTGCTCTGGTGAGCTAGAAATCAAGAAACGATACAGTTCCCTATTACGTTAAATTATATCTTAATATTACATTTATAATCAAACTAAAAAGTTTAAGAGATATTGTGTAGCCAATTTAGTGAAAGTAAGACTTTAACCTTTGAACTCGAGTTGCGACAAACGACATATTTTCTGTTTCTTTCTGATCTAGAACTGTGTTTATTTAATCAAATTCAACCAAATAGTTTATGGTAATTCTTTTAGACATTTGGGACAGAACTAGGACATTGAACCTAAAAGAAACAAAAGATGTTTTAAATACATTTATGCCCCCATTAGAGCAAGCCAATGACCTATTCCTTGTCAATTAACAAGGGCAATATCTCAAAAAATATGATGAGTAGAGTTACGGTTCTTGTGAACTGTACTTCCCTCCAATAGATGAACAGACCGACCAAGAGTGGTGCAAAAGAACATCAAAATCTCAAATATGTCTCCTAGAGGATATTACCGGCCCCTTTTCCGTTGCCATTCAAATAAAAAAACCATAATTTATTGTTATAATAATTTGTTTATATTATTTTTTTTTTTTCATAACTGTCCACGATACTTATACATTGAACTTGGCCAGGTCGATGATATCATAAGGTTATGTATAAACATATTATGAAAATCTTTCATAAACCCTAGAAGGAGTATTGCATATTAAAAACAAGAGGACCGTGATGGTCCTAGATCGCTCACCTGAGTCTATTTGATCCCTGGGAGATCACATGAATTAAATAGGCATATGTCAACAACGTGACACTTTCTACATAAGATCAATACCATGAACTGTTTTCAGCCAAGAGCAAGACAGATATGCCTTTTCGCTCTTTGATTCTATGTAAAAAGGGATATACCAAAGCCCAAATGTGACCCCAGGGTCTTGATATGAACAAACTTGGTCCATTAGATGATGCTACATACCAAATATGAAAGCTGTCTGCCTTCTTGTTTCAGAAGAGAAGTTTTTTTTTAAAGTTTTTCGCTCTTTGATTCTATGTAAAAAGGGTTGCGCCGGGATGGAGCCCAAATATGACCCCAGGGTCTTGATAGGAACAAACTTGGTAGAGGTCCACTAGATGATGCTACATACCAAATATGAAAGCTGTCCACCTTCTTGTTTTAGAGAAGAAGATTCTTGAAGATTTTCATATTTTCACTAGTTTTGTTAAAGGTAAAGGGAAAGCTAAGGGTGGATTTTATTTATTTGAACAACTTTGGTAGAGCTTGACCCAAGGAACATATCTGCCAAGTTTCATCAAGATTGGTCCACTTGTTTAGGAGGAGAAGATGTTTAAAGAAATTGTGGACGACGCACGACTGGCGACAGACATTCTACGATCATAATAGCTTACCTTGAGCACTTTGTGCTCAGGTGAGCTAAAAACAAACATAGAATAAACAAAAATGCTAAGTTTTTGTTTTTTATTTTATTGTAACCTTGATTGCTGACAATGACCTTGCACATGTAAGACTATCATCAAGTTACTGGATGTGTTAACCTGAGATCACATATCCAACCAAAAATAAACACTGTATATCTTGAATAGGCTCGCATGTTTGTTTATTTTTGCTAAGTTTAACCTTTTAAGTGAAATTGGACATAGAACTTGAATGTGTGTACATACATACTTTTAAGCAATTTTTATTTTTGAGTGTGTAAAAAATTGTCAAACAACATAGAACTTTTCATTTTATATATTCATTATCTTAATCACTTTTATAGGCTTTACAGTACATGAAAACTATGCATATGCAATGCATAAATTGATAAGTATAAAAAAAATTATAGCATATTTAACTACCCCATCAACTTACCTAAACATGGATGACCTTGACCTCAGAGATTTCAGATCTCAAGTGATTTAATTCATTATGATGTCACATATGAGTAGTGTATCTAGAAAAGGATTGAAGTAATTTGCAAATATCATTTTTTTTATGATGTGCAGACAGATAGGCAAATTTCTAAGAGACCGACAGACAGATAGATAGATAGCCAGTCACAAGCACACAAAAATTTTTCCTATTCTTTTCAACTCAGGAAAATAAGAAACAAATTCTGTACAACTTACTGTAAGATACTATTGAAATTTTTGCGGGGATTAAAGAAAATCAAGTAAATTATATTTTTCATCTTACCCCACCCACTTTTTCAACATTGGGGTAAAGCAAGGGCTGTAATTTGACCAGTTTAGTGATACAAAAAAAAATCTTATGCAGTATATGCCTTGACTAGTAATTATTTGCAAATTTGTATAAAGATTAATTCAAAGACATTTAAATAATGTCTATTTCAGGACATAATACCAGATTTTGGATGAATTTTGAAACTAAAGATATGTATTTATAAGCATAAAAAATAATGTTACCGGTTTTCAATCTTCTTTAAATTTTTACACAAGAAAGAAGGATAGTAGAGCTTATTTTTTGAAGAGTAACTAAACTGGACTAGCATCAGAAGGTACTAATCTATGCGCTCAAAATTTATATTCACCTCAATTTTTTTTTAAAAAATAAGAAATTTTTATATTCAAGAGTATAAAAATTTGTCAAACAACGTAAAACTTGCCATTTATATATTCATTATCTTAATAATTACTATAAACTTTACAGTACATAAAAAATTATTCAAAAATTGATAAGTATAAAGAAATTATAGCACATTGAATTACCCCACCCACCTACCTCAACATGGATTAAGACAAGGGGCTGTAATTTGACCTCTTTTTGAGATATTGACAAATGAAAGTTTGTTCTGTGGTACATTTAATGTGTAGTATGTATTTGCAAAGTTTCATGAAAATCCGTGCGTGGGCACTTTTGGAACACCTCCTTTCTTTTACATTTATTATCTGATCCAGGATTTGACTAATTATCTCCACATAGAAGAAGCAATGAAAGTAATACCAATATTCTTATACTTTTACTAGTAAAAGGCAATACTAAGAAGAAGTATTTTCCCGTACAATAGCTGTAGCTTTTTTTATGAATACCGTTTAAGTTTCTTCCAGGAGTGAAACATTCTATTTCTATTTTTCCATTGAGATATTTCGATCTCCAGTTCAGGTTATTCTCCTTGCATATGGTCTTACTTAGTAGAAAATTATTTTTACTACAAAATAATATATAAACCTGTTAAGACAACCAACCTTTCAGGCCTTTTCCACGGGACTGCTTTTCTAGATCAAGATTCGGATTGAACTATCCGGTGAACTATCAATTTTGACAAAACTGCCAAAATGACAGATCGTTAAATGAAATTCCGAGCTACAGCATTTATCACCTTGAGTAGAATTCTTTCAAAGTCCACTCCAGAATGTTACAAATAAATCCATTCCAGTTTCCAAAACAGTTTCTGTTATTGTCAGAAAATTGTCGAAAACAAAAGCGGAAACACAAAACCGGGATCGCGCATGCGTGGTACTACTGTATAGGCCATTCGGAACAACACTCGGCCAATCTAACGCATTCGTCACAACTCGGCCGATTCCGTAACCTACATTTATCTGAGATTTCGGAGATCGCCCGATGATTGCCGAGTGAATATCACGATCACGATCTGTTGCCGTTTACGGATATGACCGAGTGATGTTCCAAATGCTGTACAATATGGATAGACAAAACAAGCCTAATAATAAAGTAATTTGATAAGCCATCGAAATTTCTCCGTAAATCCAAGTAAAAATTCAAACCTAGGAAATTCCAAGGGTTTACGAGTTTATTCAAATAGCCTTGTGCTATTTTAGTTTTTATCCATTTACACTACGACAGGCCCGGGAGACGGATAAATAAAGCAACCTTAAGGACACACAAACACACAATTTTAGAAATAGGGAGTCTAAAATGGGGAACTGAAAATAGCTTGCCAATGTTATGTATAAAAACAGTTGTAGGATGCAATTGAAAATTTGGAGCAAATGCAAAAGATTGCAGCCAAAAACGCCCTAAAACAGCACCATTTACGAATGTAAAACACGTTTCTGCAGGCAACTTCTGCATAGATCACGTGTTCACTCCCCTGAGGTCCCGGCCAGAATTTAGGTCAGCACCGAAATTTTACGGTATATTGCTACACTATTGATTATTTTTGCCGCTTTTATTTTTATGAATGGGTCTACTTTTTTGGGCGTAATGACACATGTAGGTTTGTTATCAGAATCCGATGGCGACGATCCCTATATTGAAAGACAGGTTAACCTGTCTTCAATAAAAATTCACAATATTTCTGTTATTATTGGATGGATTTTCAACGGACCTAATGGATAAAATGGAAATGGGTCATTGGTTAATGAAAACACAAGTTCCAAAATACGCTGCAAAATAATTGCCAACCCTGACAATATGCACAAAGTCAGATCACTAGGGGCATTATGTAAAATTTTTATCAAAATATGACAATAGTTGTAGGAGGAGATACATTCATAAGACATGGACTGATGTACAGAAATACTGATGTTAGGACAGAAAGAGAAAGAGAAAGAAGATAATATCACCAAGAGATATTTGTAACAGGCTGTCCAGCACCTCTTGTTGAAAAATTAGGGCTAATTTTAGGGACGAAAATTTGAAAAATTAGGGCTAATTTAGGGCTAAAATTAGTAATCACAATGATAAATAAGGGAATTTAAACATCAAAATTGACATAATATTGCATTTTTCATAGGGGAAAACTCACTAAATATAATGTTTTTACAATAAAAGAATCTAACAGTATCATTGCTTCAGGTATTCTGTTGAATATGGCAAGGAAAAAATATAAATTCTGTATATTCTTGTCAAGTTCAACAACTAAAGCTAAAGACAAAGGCATTCTTCTGTTCTTTTGCCTTTAACTTGAATAAAAGTTTAGCCTTATCATACTGTTCAAGATATATCCTATAGTAAGCAAAGGCTTTGGCAGACAATATAGACTAAGAACAGCCTGCACAGACATACAGTTTGATCTACGCCCATACCCTGCTCTCTACACAATTATAGATATGGTGAAAACTTGAGCAAGACTCTTTGAAAGGTCCCATAAAATGTGCAATTTATTTAAAGCAAAATTTAGTGATGGCATTAAAATCTGTTACCACTTCAAATGCCTATAGAGACACGACACAACTCTGATCATTATAAATGCATTGTGATAGAATTTAAGAAGGGTTGTGAAATATTCAGGCAAAAAAAGTGCCCTGTAATCAGTAATGTGGGCAAAGAGATATTATCATGGACAATTCTTGGAAAAAAGAAAATAATAATTTGGACTTAATGACACTGTTGTCAATTTGTTTAAGGCCTTTTATACCTAATAATATTTACTGTAATGATTCAAATGTCATCAACAGGGTTATTAAGTGTTCAGGAAACATTATTGTCTATAAAGAAAAATATGAAAGATTTCACAAAGGCTCTCACTGTTTTAACATGAAGACAAAAATAACATTTAATTGAATTATATGAGACCTTTTTCATTGCCGAGACCATTTATTAAGAAAAAATAGCCAAATGTGTGAACCTTTGAATGTATAGTAAGTATCTTTCAAAATGGCTCTATATTTTATAAAATACTATCATAAGCACCACCATAAACTTCACCAAAATCATACAACTATTAAGCTAGTTTGAGAAAGACTGAGCCAAAATTGTTATCTGTAGAGTGGTTATAAGGAAATTATACTTGAGAACCTCTTGTTTTGCTAGATTGAACAGCATACAGACAAACTCATTATACAATAAGACTGTTTATCCTTTCATGTATTTAAGCATTATTTCTCGGGCACATTTGGAGAATTTGAGCCTAAGTTTGATCTTTGAAATGGGTAAAAAACAAATACATGTAGTCATTAAGGTACTTAATCCTTGTCATGCTGAACCTGGAATATTCCTGTTTTGGCAGGAGCTATGGACAAACATCAGCCTGCACATATGTGCAGCCTGATGTTAGTCTACAACACCTGTTTCGGACTTTGAAACCAAAATTGTCAATAGATTTGGTTCTTCAAATAAAAATTGACCTACAGTTGGTACTTTCAGTGTTTTTTGCCCTTTGATTTTGATGAAAATATTCAGCCAAAATTTATTCAGCATGACAAGGGTTAAAATGCTTATAAGTACAATATGTTCACAGAAACTGTCCTCACCATGACATAACCATTTTCAGTAATTCAGAGAAAGGTAAAGCCACAAATGCAAGGCAGAGGGGCTGAAAGGAAATGTTCAATCACATCTTCGAGTAAGTCAAAATATTAAGTTCAATAGCAAATCGATGACTCAGCGCAAAACAGTTGTAACTCCCAATAAACTTACAGGGAGTTACAACTGTTTCGCGCTGAGCCATTGAAATGATTTCATGAAAAAGTTAGAAATGGTCAATTAGACAACTTATTTCTATATAATGAAAAGAATGTAGCACTACATTCACTGAGGGGGCTTGTCAGTCCATTCTAATGCTTTTGTGCTTTATGAAGTGAAACCTCAACATGACTGACCTCAATGACAAAATTGACATGCAGAGTTAAAGAATCAAAAGATTTCAGATATTTAACACAGTAAGAATGTATTTAGAAAGGATTGTTGAGAAACTTTTATATCAACACATATTCTCTCAGTCAGACAGTTGACTGTGAAAAACTGAGAAGGAAAATTAGGAATTGCAAGAAAAAATGAGGGCTTTTTTAGGAATTTGCCTTGTTTTCTTCATTTTTTAAGGAATTTTAGCCAAGCTGAACAAAATTAGGATTTTTTAGGAATTTTAGGGACGCTGGACAGCCTGTTGTAAAACATTTATGTCCCCATAGAAGCAGGTCATAGCCTATCTCTTTGTCAATCAACAAAGGGCAATAACTCACAAAATATGATGAGTAGAGTTATGGTTCTTGTGCAATGCACTTCTCCTCAATAAGATCTATACACCAGTAAAGTTTTGTGATTCTAGCTTGCAATACTTTTTGAGATATGCTCCGGAAAAAAACTGTCTGTTGACCGGAGGGACTGACCGACAAGTGCAAAGCAATATACCCGCTCTTCTTCAAAGGGGGGCATAAAAATATATGTCCCATTCAGCTGTGTATACAAATAAAACATCTTACCATGTTTCCATTATCTTCTGTAAATTCTTTCTTACATCCTTCTGTCTTTTCTGGGGAATTTCCTTCATTCCCTGTCAAATAATTAAATAAAGCAGATAAAGATAACGGCCATACCGAGAGGTTAATGCAAAAGTGTTGTACTTGCCTATTCATACATCATAGGCTTTTACAATATGTTCGAACTAGTCCCTCAATGAACAAGAGCACCCAATACAAGTGCCTACGCTCAAGTGTTTAGTGCTGGATGGAGTCTTAAAAGAGGTATTATTTGCACAAAATGCTTCTAGAGACCACTTTTCATCAGTTAGTGTCTTTTCCAGTCAAAAGTTAAAGCAAATTATGAAGGTCTTTAAGTTATAAATGACTTGACTTTCAAATGACCTTGACCTTGACTGATGACCTTGAACTATGTACCAACAGAAAGGCCTTGTCCAAAGCAATGATCATGTGAAATATGAAGGCTCTATCACCTACCATTCAAAAGTTATGAGCAAGGTTAAAGATTGTCATCCAACGCCAACGCCTAAGCGAACGACACCAAGGTGATAGTACCCCTGGTTTTCTTCAAAAACAGCTGAGCTAATAAACAATAATATTGTCTGTTATAGGAATGAGAATTATGTTTGTTTGTTTAGCATATCAGCCTGTGTGTGACATTTTCAACAATTAGAATCCAACATGCGGCTGAAACAATCAAGTTATGACAGTAACAAGGTGAAATAAGGATATTCGATGTCTGTCTTAAGACACTTTGCAACTTTAAAATCTACGAAGGGCATAGTGAAGACTCTTGTTAGACTGTGCAGATGCACAGGCTAGCAAGATTATCTGCTTGGCCCATCAGGGTAAACAACTGACATTTCTAACTTAAGGGACAAGAAAGCCAAAATTCAATATCTAACAATAGGTGAATGAGTATTTTTTCTTCAAAAGTCCAGGGGCCCAGCCAAAAAAGCTAGCGTCAAAAGGTGAGTTTGATTTTCCCTGCAGTGTTTTGCCTAGGCCGCGCCATCGCGGGATTCCCGCAAATTTATTCCCAATGTCCCCTAAAATCTAAGCCATTGCAGGATTTCGGGCGCGCTCAGAAATCCGCGATCTTTTATTTTCCGTAATAGACTTACGAAAAAAATCCTGCTCGAGCGGCGTTTATATTTGTTATGATAGTATATTTCACGCATTGTCTATTGTTACACGTACACGGTGCACCCATAAAGACTTGACTGTGGACCGAAATTTACCATTCAATTTTGCATATTTTGATGTAAAATATTGTGAACCAGTCCCGTAATTAGCGCACTTTCAAAAATTGACTGTGACCCAAAGAATTACCATTTGATTCAGCCGATTTTAATATAGTATAACGAGAACCAGTCTTATAATTGTTACTAAATTTAAAATGGGGAAAAGACAGATGCGCTTGACTGACTTTATGTCGGGAAAAAGTAGAAAACTAGCAGACGACGCAGAAACAATGGAGACGGCTGCGAAACCTCCGATCTAGCGCCGTCTACGTCTGCCTATGCAGACAGCGACATGACCCAGTCATCTTCTTCCTCAAAAAAAGGAAGGAACGAAATTTCTAAAGAATTTGACTTGACACCAGCATTGAAGCTATTGAAATCCAGCAAGGACAGAAAATTATACTCAAATTAGAAGGTAGAAATAGTTTTAGTTTGTCCCCCAAAATTTCCCAATGTCCCCTTAAAATTTAGGTAGGGGGACACCTGTGTCCCCCAAAAATTCTGACCTAGGCACAACACTGTTCCCTGTATATATAAAATTGTTGGAAATATCACGCACAGGCTCATATTGATGGCTGAGCGCAAAAAGTTGTAACTGCCTTTAAACATATAGGCAGTTACATCTGTTTTGCGCTCAGCCATTGATATCTAAATAACAATACCTGTGTAACAAGAGTAACAGAGACCATTCCCTGTCCTAGAATACACGACAGACAGTATTCTCCAAAACTGTCCACACCCTCGTTAACATCCAAAACAAACAGAACTGAGTCTGCAACCTTAACAGCATCAAGAACATCGTAAATATGACCATACTCTGTCATACAAAACTCAACACGCTGTTTAAATCTTGGTATACTGAAATGAGAGATAAGAAGAACGAATAATACATACATCTAGTTCTACCTGCATTTGTGGTAATCAATACTTTTCTTTCATAATCTCTTGTTACAGACAACATAAGTTTTGAATGATTATATAACTTATAAACTTCACTTAAACTCCACTGTTTGTGAAATTTATTTGACATCAGGAATCGAAATAAAGAAAATAAGCATTTCAATATTTAGGCTGCTTTAACCGATGATCAAAACTGGCTAGGGCCATTCACGAAATATTGGGCCATTTTGACTCCGGGCTGTTTTGACTTATGGCCGTTTTGACTGCGATTCCTTTTTCTTTTACTCTTTAACCTTTTTTTTGGTTTCTTTTTCGTGATCCTTGTTGGTATTTTTTTGGTGAATTTTTTCCATTGTTGACAATGATACAATAACCATGTACTAAATGGAGTAAACACCGTTGACTTTAATAGACTGGACCCAAAACCCCACTTGAACTGAATACAAAAATAGAAGTGCTATTGAAATGATCATATCTGCAAAACAAGGCAAAATTATCAAAGCTCATAACAACAAATTTGAATCTTGGTTACATTTACACAATCAAGTGAATTATAAGTCGGCAGCCCTATTTTGACATCCAGTGCCTTTAATAGCGCATGAGTAAGGGTACCAACAACGTTTTTAAGGGCAATTCGATTCTTACCCGGGTTGCCTCTGAAATCTCTTAAACAGGTCACAGGCTGTTTTGAAAGATCTTACTCTTATGTTTAGTCTCCCCGATCATGAACCCGATTCATAAATGTGCACAATTGAGTATGCAGTACTTTCACTGCAGATTAAATCCCCGATTTCTAAGGAGTCTGTCAAACAGTAATTTAAGGGAGTCTGGCATTAAAGTTTAGGAGTCTCAGGCTCTCTTCTACCATTAGTATCATACCCTGTTCTATAAATTGAGGGTAAAATCATTTGCAGTCTATCTGAGCTCCAACCATAAAATTTGCAGAAGATATGCCCTGGATAAATAACCTTGACCTCAGAAGTTATTGACCTTAGAGATACAAGAAAAGTTCCTTAAAGTGGCACATTTTGGTTTAAACCTATTTATTTAACATCAATTGGGAAACAAGTTCTTACAACTTGGATACATTTCTCTCGATTCTGCTTCCTGGAAAATTCACCAGTACTCGCGATGAATGTGTGGGCCAATGAAAACTCAATCAAACTAAATCAAACTCAGGACCTTTAGATCAAGAGGCCAATGCTCTACCTCTAGACCACAGACACTACTGACACCATGGCACGTAATGATCAATGATATAAATAATTGTAAAGTTATTTTTGAAATCCATCCATTTAGAAATTTAGAATAAGGGACTTTTGGTCCAGAAAAGTGCACTAAAGCAGATACATAAATGTGTCAAATGAAGAAGTTTTGCCATACTCACCACAGGTTGGAGGCAAAATGAAAGATGATAAATATATAATACATTCTTAGTGGTTTGTATGAAAACAAATATCTAACAAGGTTGAGGGAATTGATAATTGACGAGGCTCTGCTGAGACAATTATCAATTCCCACAACAGAGTTAGATATTTTTTCATACAATACACTAAGTACGTAATAAATTTATCTTATAATCTCTATTTGCCTTATTTTCGTCGATGTTTCTACCAGAATTGCAAGTTTCTAAAAATAACAGCATTATGTCATTGTTCTACATATATCCATGTGATTTCAGCAAAAAAATCATATGGGATGTTATCACATAGATATTTGTATAGTCACAAGATAAAACAAAGTAAATAACCAGTAAGTTTTTCTCTTTACAGAGTGTCTTGTCTTTTTTTCCTAATCTTTATTTCTTTGAGACCCATTAAAGCGTTTGATTTGCATTTCTGGACTTGCTTCATAATGAAGCAATAAAGTTATTCTTACAAAAGTAGGGACAATAGTAAACATAGTGAACAAATTTAGCTGAAAGTATTTATTTCAAGAATTGGCCCTGTATGTACTGTTGATAGTACATACAGATTTGCATTTCTGGACTTGCTTCATAATGAAGCAATAAAGTTATTCTTACAAAAGTAGGGACAATAGTAAACATAGTAAACAAATTTAGCTGAAAGTATTTATTTCAAGAATTGGCCCTGTATGTACTATCCAACATTCATGCCCTGGCAGGGCAGAGCCTGAGTATCGGCTCATTGCATATAAGGTTAAGGTAAATCAGCTTTTATTTATAACTACTCAGTTTACTAGGTTGTGGCATTCTTTAAATCAGAGGTTGGCAACCAAACCCTCATAACGTCAGCTTGTACAAGCTGAAGTTTCAAGGATTTGGTAACCAAGCGATGAAATGTGGTCACTTTTGCTTAGCAAGTGTATTCTTATGGTTTTAAGAGACAGTTATTTACATGCAACGTGCACAACATTTGTCGACTAACTTTTAAAAGAACCCAAACTATTGAAAAGTATACTGGCCAAATTACATCACAGCTAAGCCCCGCCCTGCCAGTTCATTTATAACACAGAATACTCATAATTTGTCTTACCTAAGATGTATATTTCCAATTTTTGATGAGGTACATGTCATTGTATCATCACAGTTTTTCAACAAATTTATCACAGCCTTGTCTGAGGCAGCTGCATGTAATTTTATCACAGCCTGAAATGTAATATGTAATTATAATTGTAATTGTAATATAATTGTATAATTGTAATTTTACAAGTAATTATGCAGATTTAGACCTTTTTCTACACTTAACAAACAATTATGTAGATGTTTCTCCAAAGTTGTGAAAAGACTTAAAGACACTACATACATACAAACATCCTTGTTGCATAAAAACAAATTATGGAAAGATACACAAGCAAACAGAAAGACAGTCACATGCAAATAATGCTAATGAAACAGCTATAAAAGTGGTCGGTAGAGCCATTAATTCATAATTTCCTAAAATATTTTCTAAAACACTCTGCCTTTTTCTCATGAAATATCTCATTGCAGTTCAATATTTTTTAATATAAGTTAAGATGAATGTAAAACTTTCTAATCTTATAATAGATTATTATATCGAGGGAATGGCCATCTACTAAGTTGTAAGAACTTGTGGCCAGAAGCTTTTGTCATGAGCATTTGTGTAATATGAAATATTATGTATAACAACATTGTTGTAATGATGACAATAAAATATGTTTAAACTAATAGATTATCTTACCACTAGGCAGATTAATCAATTATTATCGATAATGAGCTGGTTTGGGCTTACAATAGTGATAATTGACTAAGAAATTTCATAATCGATTAATCAGTTCCTACCACATGAATGAAAGCCATTACATATTGTTAGTTTGATGACTTAACAGGAAGCAGTTGTAACTGCCTATATGTTTATAGGCAGTTACAATTGTTTCATGCTGAGCCATGACATTGGTAGAAAAATCTGCAGAAAGAATCATTAGGTCTTTCATATTCTATCCTTCAAAGGATGATACTGGGAGTGCTGTATTAGTTTCTAAGAAAACAATTGCACAATCAATTATTATTTGATTAACTCTTCCAACTAAATAACGATTATTGATTGTGATTTGAAACAGATTGTACAACACTACTTACCACACAATGGGGAGGAGACCCTGCCATTCCTAGACTTCTTTTCTTAGTCAAAACTTCTTCCCTTTTCTGCTTTCTTTTCAATGCCATCTGAAAAATAATTTATTAATTTAATTGGTTTCCATCAATTTTTGTGCACTCTGATTGGCTAAAAAAAATTCTTCAGGGAAAAAAAGTTTGAGTACACAGCTTCTTTTTTCTTCGATTTATTAAATTATAAGATATGAAGAAAGTATTTATTAATTTCATGGAGAAATGAAATTAAAAACCTAATCACACTTAAGTATGAATCCGGTTCGCGTATTCATACAGTGTGATTAGGTTTTAAGTTTCATTCCTCCATATAATTCATAAATATTATCTTCATCTCTCAATTCAAATTTTCTTTACCCTTGTCATGCTGATCCCTGAATATTCCTGCTTCTGCAGGAGGTCAGACAAAGATCAGCCTGCACATATATGCAGTATGATCACAGTCTATACTCCTGATTCTCCTTATTTAACCAGAAAAGTTTCAAAATTTTATTCCAAAATTCAAATACTTACTCACAATTAGGGAAAACAGAGCTTTCAGCAGTTTGATTTTAATGTAATTTTGCAAGATTTTAATTCAGCATGACAAGGATTTATATATATTTATTTTGGTATTTCAATCAAGCCATAATTGAAAATCTAGTAAGTGCAGGTATTGACACTTACTTCTTTGAGTAAGATATCCATTCCGTTGGACTCCAAACTTTAAGAAATCAAGGAGCCCAAGCTAAAAGTAAGGAGTTCAACTTTTCATTATGGGAGAACACTGTGGAAAAGAAGCTTATTCTTCTTTTCAACAAGTGTCCCCCCAAAAATAAGATTCTTTCAATCTACTACCAGTAACCTTAATATGAGGGTTGTTAAAAAATTAACCGGATTTTGCCTCACAAAATTTTAATTTTTGAAGCAATCAAACTAAATTTGGTATCGTTCAATTTCGAAATTCAATCCACATATAGTTATGTGAAATTGATTTAGTTATCGAACATAGTGCGCACGCATCTTCCGTATAAAATGTCATGGAAACAAGTACCCGGCGCAACAGATAAAATAATTCATATATTTGGTCTTCGTTTGTAAATATTCTTTCTTTTCTAACTGCTGAAACTTTTGAAAATTAATTGCGTTGCTAGAATAAGTATTACAAATGCCTTGTCTAAATTTGAAGTAATTTGACCGTAGAGTTTTTCGATAAGGTTCGTTTAAATGTGGCGAGGTGTTTCGGAACGTTCTAGACGACGTCAACTGTGTGCTCAGATTTTTGATATTTGATTATCCTATTCGTTATCCACCAATATACCTCTAGGTACAAATGATAGAAATCCCTTATTCTAAGGTGTTACTAATTTTAGAAGCTATTTACCTAACTGATAACTCTTACTGTAACAAAATACCCCTGGCCATAAATAAAATAAACACAGGGTCCAAGCTGACGGCTTATCAGTCTTGGTTTCAGATTACCTCAGGTGACTCTCTTGGTACAACAAGAGGATCATTTTGCCTCAAGCACTTTTCTGATTTGATAAATGCAAAAAGAAAAAAAGAGGCCCAAAAGGGCATGTATTGCTCCACTGACTTTAACATCTCTAGACTTTCATTAAACAAAGCTTACACTGACTGAACAACACTTTGAAATCTCTTTTGAACTATTTCATAATGCTTTTTCCACAGTTAAGGGCCCACCAAAATTTCACGACCAGTTTAAATAAAGGTACACCTAAGAAATATTCATGCTGAGTTTAATCAAAATTGAACCAAAGAAATGGGAGGAGATGAATTTTAAAGATTTAAGTGTGGGAAAAAAGCCCCACCCTGCAACGCCCATATTTAGGTGCAATTGAAATTTCTTGAATAATTTAAGTCAAGGGTCACCCAAGGAACATTAATGCAAAGTTTTGTTGAAATCAACCCAATGGTTTGGCAGGAAAAGATTTTTAAAGATTTGATAGTAAAAAAACAAACCTGCCACGTCCCGGCAATGCCACGGGCCAATCAAAAATGATTTAACAGTTTAAGTAAAGGGAACATCCTTGCCAAGTATCACTGAAATCGGCCCAATATCTTTGGAAGAGGAGATTTTCAAGGACTTTATAGAGAAAATAAGCCCCGTCCTGCCACCCCTATAATAAGAGGTCAACCATTTTTTAAGATATGTAAAGGGTCACTCAAGGAGCACCAATGCCAAGTTTTATTGAAATCGGCCCAATGGTTTTGGAGGAGAAGAATTTTAAATTGCCAAGCCCATAATTAGGGAGAAGATTAAAATTTCTCTAACAATTTAAGTAGAAGGTCACCCAAGGGTCATTTCTACCAAGTTTTATTAAAGTTCGCTCATTGGTTTTGGAGGAGAAGATGTTTAAAGGAAAAAGGTTTCTGCAAGCAGGGATGGACGGACACCCGATGAACAAACCACCGTTTCAATAGCTAGCTGACCCTCGGCCAGTGGAGCTAAAACGAAAAAAACACAAAAGGACCTTGGTGGTCCTATATCACCCACCTTCGTTTCTTAGTTTCGATAATCATCAAATATTCCAGAAAAGTCTTAATTGTACTTTTATAATTTGTGAACTCGAAAATGAAAATTAAAAAAAATGTCATCAAGGCCCCTTTTCCCATGATATGGCACGGAATCTTCCCATTTTGATACAATTCATCCTTCTGACCTGAAAAACATTCTGACCAAGTTTCATGATGATTGGACCATATTTGTGGCCTCTAGAGTTTAAACAAGAAAATTGTCATTAAGGCCCCTTTTTCCATATGGTACAGATCCTTCAAATTTTCAATAGGGCTCATTCTTGCGACCTACTGACAAAGTTTCATGTTTTATTGGATCATTATTGTGGCTTCTAGAGTGTAAACAAGAAAATTGTCATTAAGGCTCCTTTTCCTATGATATAGCACGGATCCTTCCCATTTTTGATACGGTTCATCCTTGTGACCTGACAAATATTCTGACCAAGTTTCATGATGATTGGTCCATTATTGTGGCTTCTAGAGAGTAAACACTTAAATTGTTGACATCTGACGACGGACAACACACAACGGACATTAAATAATCACAAAAGGTCACCATAAGCACATGATTGCCTTAGTCTTGGTACTAGTTGAACGGAAGTAAAATTCTTAAGTTGATCAAGTGTTTTCATACTTCTGGAAGGGTTTATTATGATATGACTCTGTCCTCTCTCATTCCCTCTGTTTGTCTGTCTTTCCATCTATCTGTCTTTCTGTCAGGTAGTCATCACATTTTGTGTGTAAAACTCATAATTTAAATTCCAACTGAATGACCTAAAACTTTCCTAAATGATTCTGTATGATTTCGGGTTTTACATCTGACCTTTTAAATTCAAATCACTATGGATAGTTACTTATGAATTGTCTGCACTTGGATCGAAAAAAAAATCGCCTTTTACTATTTTCTGTTGGTACTTTCTTCAGAGTTATTAATCAAGGTCTTTTTCAATGTCACATTCATGCAAAATATAGATTTCCTCATTGTCTATGAAATTGTTCTATTGAAAGAGATTAATTTTTCCCAAATGATTTGCTTGTAACAAAATCATTCTGTTAGTACAGATTTAAGCAAATCCATTTAGTATGATGGTCAAGGTCATTCTAACTGAAAGTTGGGTTAAATTCTCTCCCTCTCTCTCTAATTATTTGCAACATCTTTTATTGTAATGAAACTGTGTTCTCATATTTAAAATGTGTATTGCTTGCTCAAAGCCTTTGCTCCTCACTGTTATCATTATCATCGAGGTCAAGTTCAGTTTTACCTCACCCGTTTTTGAAGAAAGTCATAGCAATTACTATAGCCCTATTGTAGTTAGGTCATAGCTGATGTAGAATACTTTAACATTTTATGGTACCTTTGATATAAGTAACTTGAAACCCACCTAAATTTCTTCAAATCATGATACTATACGCATTGTCAGGCGAATAGGGACAAGTAGTGAAAGTTTCATCCCAATTGGTCCATAAATGAGGGAGGAGTTGCGTTCACAAGAAATTTGACATTAAGGCCCCTTTTTCCATGACCCGGGTGATTTTCACAAAACCTGCTTATTATGTGCAAGGTCAGGTGATTTGGTCCATTTTGTGAAAGTTTCATTTCAGTCAGTCCATAAAAAAAGGAGTAGTGTTCACAAGAACATTTACATATAGGCCCCTTTTATATGATGCAGCTGAAACTCACCAATCCTGGATAATGTCTGATAGGTCCAAGAAGGCGCAGTAACAGAAAATAATGTATATTTTATTAAAGGGAGGTCATAAATATCGCCTATTTTGTTCATTACCCCCCCCCCCTTGAATTTCACTCAAAACTCGCTCCACATACACATTCAATTCCATTCCATGATCATTCCAAAATAATTCATCTTGTCAATTTCACGATGTTCTTAACCGTAAATATAGTCTATTTATTTTAACTTGAAAAGTCGTTGTTACAAGGTTTCGGAAAAAGCTTACAATATACTAAATTCTAAACATTGTGCACTAAATTAAGGTGTTCGTTTTTCTTTTCGCTTAATAACAAAGAAGAAAGCTGGTAGATAAAATTGATGTTATGCTTTAGTAAAGACAAAGTAAAAACACAAGATCAGATTATTCTGCAAAATTTGACATTTCCTTGAAAATCATTTAGTCATGGGGGAAATTATTTAAGATTGGTCCTTGTATCAGCTGTAATTCTTAATATACAGATATCTCACTAAGTTATCTTGTTTGTGTGGGGTTTCATGCCATTTTTAATAGTACCTTGTTGCACTTCTTTTGTTGAAGCTGGTGTACCTATCCATAGTTTCAAGTTATTCTTCACACAGACAGATGTTTTGATATGTAAATGGCATTGATACTAGGGCTGAATTGTAGCAATATGAATTTATCTGTGTAAGAAATATGGAAATTATTAAATGTAACACTGAAAATGAGAGAAGAATCTAGGATAAAAGACAACTGAAAAGCCAAGTTATCTCTCCACAGTAAAACTTCTCGGTGAAAGTTTATGTATGTAACTGTTAATATCTAATCAGCAGTCAAGTGTTGGCTATCAAGTTACTGTAGTGAAAAAGCTGGGAGGGGGAGGAGGCCACTTGTTCCTATAAGTAAATATAATGAATGTCACAAATCATACACTTGTCACGTTGAACGGGAATCGTTCATTCTGCCAAATGCTTAATTTTCGTCGGTGAAGACGCTTCCGTGCCCCGTGAGATAAGAGGAAGAATGGACAGAGAGAAACTTGTCAAAGCAACTGTAGGGACGTCCATTGCCGAGTCTCTGGAAGATATAGGCAATTCACTTAGGGGAACCTTTCTGAGAAATTTGATGTCGTACCGTTTGATTTTACCTTTATACAAAACATAAAAACACAGCTTAATTACAGGAAGACTGAATTCATCCTATAGAAAGTGTCCCATTGATATAAGTATACTTTTTTACATAGCGATAAATCACTGATGATTTATTGACCTAATCCGGATA